>CM062646.1:18557164-19104664 GCA_025617555.3 Puccinia polysora
TGCATCCTCCCTGCCATCAAAGGGGTCCAAATCTGGTTGCAATCCTCCAACGCCTGGCCCGTTCCTTCTGAGACCACTCCTATCCTCTCTGCAAGACCCATCTGCCGTTCATTGGTTCCCAAGCCGCACACAATATATTCTCCCATCCCCTTCTCTGCAAGACTTGCCTGCCACCCATTGGTTCCCAAGCCATGCGCAATATCTGCTTTGGGTTCCCTTTTCCTTGCTTGCTTCATAGCAATGTGCTGATCCAACTCTTCCAAGACCTGCTTTCCCAACACGTATCCTGTCTCCGCTGGGGAAATCAATCCCAGGTTTGAATCCATTGTCTGGTTCTCCCATCCCAACCCCCAATAGCCACTATCATCACCATAAATGCGCACCTGGGGTGCAGGTGGGCTAGGGAGCTGAAGACCCTTCAAATAGATTCCAAGATCCCTTGCCAACTCTGCAAGTTCACTAATCCAAGGGATGGTTGCAGGTGGTGGGGCCGGAGCACAGGCTGCCACATAATCCAATTCCACGTATCCCAAATCCACTTGCAACTGGACCCAGCCGCGTGTGCCTGCCTCGTAATTTGATTCTGCTTGCAACATGACCCCTCCGCATGCGCCTGCCTCCACCATGGATTGTTTAAAATCAGCTTCCCAAAAAAAAAAGGATTGTGCTTCCCCCATCTTGCCAACATGTCCCCCTTCAGTTTTGGCCGATCCAGGTTCTGGTAGCCTTCCATCTCTTCCATGTCCCAAAGCTCTTCTGCTTCCATGATGAACAGGACAACATGGCAAGCCTTTTTGGAATCCAATGCACCTTTGGAGTCTGCAATCACTTCATATTGTGAGATGAATTGCTCCACATTGGCGGTGTTGAATCAAATGTGAGGGTCATCCTTTGGGTCAATGAGGAGATGGCAGGAGGAGAAATAAGAAGGAGAAGCAACTGCTGGTAGCATCTTGAGTGCCTTTGAGAGACTCTAGACAAAACTTTTCCCGGAAAGACCCCCAGATGTGGAAAGCAAGAGGGAGCTACTCCCCTAGTTGTCCTTGAGTTCCAGAATCAATGGTCCTAGCTTCTGTAAGGATAAGGATGCTCCAGTAAAGAGAGAGAGAGAGAGAGAGATAGAGAGATCAATTTCCTTTCCTTTCCATATCCTTTGCCGCATCCATCCATCCATCCATCCAACCCCCCCCTCTTCCATATCCATACAAACTGGAGTTGAGAGTGAGGTATTTAAGTCCTCCCTCTCAACCCTAACATAAGTACAAGCGCAAACAGAAAGCCTAGAAACCAAGAAAGAAAATCCTACAGCCCAGAACCCTAACCCATCCCTACCCAATCCGTCCACTCCCTCTGTTGTTACGTACGTCCGGTTTGTCCCTCTCATGGAGCAGCCCTCCTCTGCGCCCTACTTAGAGCCCCCTGCAATTATCCTTTGTAGAGAATCCTATGGGATTGGGTTTAAATTTAGCAAAGTGCTTGCTGGCAGGCACTTGAGGGGGAATTTAGTACTATAACTATTGATAATATAGAAGAATACTGTCAGCTTGCTACTATGTACAGAGCAACCTGTCATAGCAACACAAAACTATAAAAAAAATTAAACAAGAATATCTAAATTAACAAAAGAAGGAGTGAGAAATCCATACATATTATTGAAGAACTGGATTCCTCACCAAAAAATTAGGTAGGGTCACTCAATGACCCCACCCTTGAAATCCAAGTCCTTAAATTTTTAAAATAATTAAAAAGAAAAGTACTAAAAATTACAACACCAGTATGGCACCTTTTGGCCATTCTAACATTTCACACGTGTTGTCAAATATAGGGTTTAAACCTAAAATTCTCTCAGAATTGAGTTGTTGTGTATATTTTAGGAGTTACACGCAGAAATGTGTTATGTCACAATTCCCACGCGCAGCCCCGCATCCTTACATATCCCTACGTACTCGTAGTAGCAAATTCCCCCATACTAGAGACCAGCGCGCAGCTAATTCTGCCAGGCATGCAACGGATCCTACCCGGCGCGCATCTGTACTGACTGATTCCCGCATCTGGATCCGTTGTGACTAATCTGACAACCAGGTACCTCTCAGAAGAGCTACAACCAAATTAGGGTTGCCTGGCATATGAAACAAGTTAAAATCTGCATTAGTAATAGTCTAAAAAGATCATAACCTAAATAAAATCAATAAAAATTAAGTTTAAAACATTTTTTAATAATTAATCAAAGATCAAGGATTACCACCTAAATCATTGACTCTGATCTTTGAAGACCAAAAAACACTACAAGGAGTGTTCATAAAAATTATTAAAAATTAACTATGTGATCAACCGATGATTGAAAATCAGTAAACGTCCACATCTGCTCACATTAAAGCAATACTGATAGTACAAATGAAGGATGAGTACAGAATGATCAAATTTAAGGCATAATAGATTAACAGATCCTGTGGCTAAAATAGTACAGAAATCCAGCAGATCTAAAGTCAGCTGATTGAGAGGACCAAGTGGACGTGCTAATCTTGCCCTGAATGGCTTTTCAGCCTCATCCCAAGAGCAAAACCCTCTCTACGTGCCCTGAGAAGCTCAAAATCACCCCCAAAAAGGTATTTATACAGACCTCTTTGGATCCATTATTGCAGAGATTATCAGTTTACCAGGAGTTATTATTATCAATCAGACTCCGGGTCATTGTTAGTCAAGTGCTTATGAAGATTCTAAGCAAGTGATTTATGACTTAGTCTGTAGTATCATTTATTTCTTAAAACAATCAAACCATTGAAGTTAGTCAGGCAAATACACCCCATCTGCTCCAAAAACCTTCCTATCTTTGCAGGATTTTTGTGGTGAATTACTCTGAGTGAGTGTTTCCCTTCCTGTCTTGGCCCTTGTGATGTTTAGCCCTGCCATATTAGTGGATAAGCCCTTTCTAAGGCACCCATCTCAAATCCAAGGTTCTTAAACTGCCTAAGGAGGCCCCTTGAAGAGAGGTTGCTTTGTCTGTTAAGACCCCCAGTAGTATAATACTGTGGCCCCTATTTTATATATATATATTGAAAAACTTTTATTACTAAACCAATCAAACCTTGAAACTGCTCTAATTATATTATTTATTTGAGCCTCTAAGTATTTATTTTTGGAATAATTACTATTATCATTATTCCAGTGTTTTTGTCACTCTCTGTAGCTAAAGGAATGCAAGGTTCCTGGTATTAGAGAGCTGACAAATACTAAGGGTGGTTTTGAATTGACTGCCCCTCTGAGTACTATAGTAAGTCTCACAAAAATAAAAGACAAGAGATTTGTGGCTGATTTTTTGGATAGAGTTGCTACTATAGTAGTCTCTATCAGACCTAGGATAAATAAGTTCAAGCTTCATTAAGAAGAAGTGGTGGAACAGGCAGGTGAATTGGAGGATAGAAGCTGATTAAGGGAAGAATCCTTTAACTAATCTTATCCTTCAGGTATTTTATCTTGTTTTATTGGTGACTGATGGATACTCCTTCAATTTTACAGGTGGTTGTTTGATAAATATAAGGGCTGTTAATTTTTTGTAATGGTTGATATCCTTTATAAGGGTTCAATATTGTTTATAAGGGGTGACCACCCCAGGCTGGGTGCCTGGGGGGATGATGGTGGCCAGGTGACTTAGAGGTGGATGGGGATACAACCTGGATAGGGCAGAGAGGCCCTCCTTAAATAGAAAATCTGGTCCCCAGGGGATGCTCAGGGCTGCCCCTGAGGGTGCCCTGGGGCTTCCCCTGTTACAGTGGGATAAAGGTACATGAGACATTTTAGCTGGTTGGAAAAAGACACTGCATGAAACTGAGGCAATTCTGCTGGTTAGACAAAAGACACTGCATGAAACTGAGGCAATTCTTCTGGTTGGGAAAAGATTCTACAGGGTTTTCATGCCTGCACAGCCTTGCATAAATTGCTGTGAGTTGCTGATAAGGTTGGTCTGGTGCTGGTTGCTTATTTGGTACTGACTGTTCTTCCTGCATGTTTTTCTGTGAGTTCACTGGTGGTTTACTTGGTGTTACTTGATTCTATCTTCATGTATTTCTGTGCATTACTGGTGGTTTGTTTGTTGCTGCATGGTCTTGAATGCCTGCATATATTGCTGGGTAGCCCTGTGGTACTTGTACTGGTGGTTTTTTTGGTATCACATGCTTCTGACTACATAAATTGCTGTGTGCTTCTGGGGGTTGTTGGTGCAGGTAATTTGTTTGGTATCCCATGCTAGTGTCTGCATAAATTGCTGTGTGGTGCTGGGGTGGGTTGGTACTGGTAGTTTGTTTGGTTCTGGTTGAGACTGGTTCCACTTTCCCCTGCCTATACTGCTCCTGTATACTTCTGCACAGCTTTCTGTATGTATATTTGCTTTTTTGTTTGGTTCTGGTTGAGACTGGTGTCAATTCCTCCTACCTGAAATGTTTCCTGTATACTTCTGCACAGCCTTCTGTATGTATATTTGCTTGTTTGTTTGGTGAGGTGACAGGAGCTGAACTAGCTGCACTGCCTCCTGTATCTGTATTGCTGTATTCTGGCTGAGGTGATAGGGTTGTATGGTCCTGGTGTCAAGGGTAAGCTGTTACTGGTATATACTTGAGGGTTTTACAAGGTATGTCTTTATGACTTCCGCAGATCTGTGACACCTGGTTGGGTATGAGTTTGCAACAGTTTTAGGTTTGTTGGTCTTTATCTTCTAATCCATGGGAGATAGTGGGGTACTTTGGCTTAGTGACTATAGGTTATTTGTGATTTAGAATCTATTCCTGAGGTTAATTTGAGGGTTTGAGATGTTTTTACACTAGAAAAGTGAGTCTGATGGCTATAGGACATGTTTGGACTACCACACCTTCCGCGCGCCTCTGAAAATCCTGTGATCCACGGATTGGTCCGTGCCTATGCTTGCATGAACCTTCCTGGCGCATATAACCCTGCTATCTCCCCGCTCCTTCTTCCCAGACTAGCCGCCTGCAAACTCAGTTGGGTTGGCTCCATCACATGGTCTGCATTGTCCAAGCAGGTTGCAAGCCTGTCATGCCTGGAGTAGACCCAACCCGCACCCGGCACTGAGCCCCGCAATTCCTACTTCTGAGCCCCCAGCAGGTGCTGCTGAGACCACGCGCAACTCAAATGCTGAGCCCAACCTACCCAACTGCTGAGCACACAGCCCACAATGCAGTTCCTGATCCAAGGTTATAAAGACAACATCACACTGGTTTCTGAAATACACATACCCCCTAACTGGTGTATTTCAAAATGGCAGATTTCAAACATCAAACATGCCATTATCATCCATCCACCACCCATTGCATGAAAAACACCCATCCACACCTCCACCTCAGCAAATCCATACACATTGCACACATCTAATCTCCATTGATTCACATCTCAATTGATTCACATCTGCATTGCTTCACATCTCCATCAAAACAAACACATCCCATCATCATCTCATCAGCCCACATCACATCACCATCTTTCTCAACATGTCTAATCAAACTTCCCAACAGCAAGTTGAAAACTCCAAAAAGCTGACTCAACTTTTTTATTATTATTTGACTCTGATTCAGAATCCTATTTGGAATTTACTTGGTTAGCTTTGAATGCTCTATTGGAAAAGCAATAAATTGTTCCACAAAGACACACTCTCCACACGCCTATGAATGAAAGGCAAAAGCTTCATCTACTCCCCAACTTAAGCTTCCAGAAACTGTTCAAAAATTTATTGCCTTCATTCATGAAACTTTTCAAGACAATTGAAGACCACCACATCTTCCAGAACAATTCTTGGAACCCTCAATGCAATCCAGCTATGAAATTGGATTTTTCTCTTTGTATATTGGGATCAAATGGAAATGGAGCAGCAATTCATTGATCAGAAAATCTATTCTTGTTCAGTTATGGATCCATTGACCCATACACCAAAAGATTCATGATTTCTATCCTGTCTTTCCATTGATTGGTCCTTTGTTGGCCAACCAAAGAAGAACACAAGGAGATATCTCAAGTAATGGAGACTGAAGGCCTTCCAGGTTGCATTGGTTTTGTGGATGAAACCACTATCCCCTTGAGTCAAAAACGCAAGCTAGATGGCAGCCACTATTTTGATTGGAAAAAAAAGGCAATCAATTCATTTCTTTTCCAAAGCCTTTGATAAAAATTTGATAAAAAAATGACCAAATATGTTTTATCTGTTTGTATAGATACTCTGTGTCACTACAACTGGTTTGAAATAAAAAAAAGAAGTTTATATCCCTCCATTCTGGCCTTCCAGGTTCTTGTCACAATTCATATGTTTTCAATCAGATGAGAATTGCCCAACAACCAGATAACTAATTTGATCAAGATCAATAACTTCTGACCAATTCAGCTTATTCTAGCGGGAAATATGTGGTTCCAGCATACTGAAATGTTTCATCCAATGATCAAGCCAAAAATGATTTCAAATATCATCTTGCCCAATCATGAGTTTGGATTGAGCATGCCATAGGAATCCTGAAGGGAAGATGGGCCAGGTTATGGGAGATGTGAAACCAGCCTCAAAATTCCAAGGACCTGAACACCCTCATCAACTGGATTATCACTTGTGTAATCCTTCAAAAACTTCTTGCCAACATCAAAGATGAATGGAACAAAATATATTTCAAGAAGATATTCCCAATGCTCCTCAAGTCATCCCGGTCTCATCTTCTATCTCATCTTTGGCCATGAGAGAGCAGATTCTACCCCTAAAACTTTCTCACTTTGATGAGTAGAATTTGGCTTTAGAATATTTGAAATATCACATCACAGATTTGTTTTGGTTTTGTTTGTTCAACCAAGAATCCAAGGCTGACTCTGTTTTTTTTATTTTTTATTTTATTTTATTTTTTTATTTTTATTTTTATTTTTATTTTTATTTTTATTTTTTTATTTTTTTACTTTTTTACTTTTTTATTTTTTTATTTTTTTATTTTTTTATTTTTTTATTTTTTTATTTTTTTATTTTTTTATTTTTTTATTTTTTTATTTTTTTATTTTTTTATTTTTTTATTTTTTTGTTTTTTTGTTTTTTTATTTTTTTATTTTTTTATTTTTTATTTTTTTTTACTGCCTTGCTCAATACATCAGGTGAGACTCTCCCCTCCTCCTGCTATTCTCCCTTCCACTCATGATTGAGTTCAAATAAATCACTAAATTGAGTTGCAATCAATTGCAAATCAATTGCTCAATTGATTTGCAATCAGTTGGGAAATTGATTGCAAAAAAATTGCTCAATAAATTGCAAATTGTCAAGCAATTGATTTGTAATCAATTGCTCAATGGATTTGCAATTTATTTCAGGTCAGCTCCACCCTCCTTCTTTTTCTCCTCATCATTGTGATCAAATGAAGCTTACTTTTTTTTTGGGGGGGGGGTTTCAGCTTTGACTGGTATTTTTTGTTTGTTTGTTGATCATCTACCTTGATTATAACTGACTAATGAATTTTTTTATTTTTGGTTTTTTTGTTTTGTTTTGTTTTTTTGGATCTCATGCAAGGCAAACTGGTTTTGAAACCTTGTTCTTTTGACCCACATCACTCAAAATGTTATACAACCGTATGAATTCCTTCTTGATCCTCACCCCAAGCGCAGTGAGTTCCTGGGAGGGATCAAGATGGAAGGAGATGGTTTGAAAAAAATAAAGAGAGGTGGCAAGCAGAGGGATACTTGGCAAAAGAGGGCTCAAATGAGAGATTCTGAAGTCTATTTGGAAGTAAATGAAGAAGGTTTTAATGAAAAGGTGGTTTGGTCTTGATAAAAACTGCAACCTTTGGATTTGTACCGTGCTATTGCTGCCAAAAAAAAAACTCTAAAACTCTCCCCTGAAGATTTTGGACAAGCCAAACAGAAGACTGAACAATTCTGTTTCTTCAGCTCTGGAAAAGTGGCTTTTCTTGATTGTTCCAATTTCCACTCACTGGTTGCAATAATCAAATTTGTTGCTTTGAATAAACTCTCTGAGCAAGAAAAGAAGGAAATCAAATCAGTCCCAAAATTCCTTCACCAACCCAAAAAAGGTTTTTTAACACAGTCGGTCCCTCAATATCTTGGGGTGGGAAAATGTGGGCAATTGGATGGCAAAAATCAATGCAACCTTCTGAAATTTTGCAATGCTATTTGAAGAAAGCAGCTATTAAATCTTCCCCCCAAGAGTTTAAATTTTTGAACCTTAGGTCTGACAAGGTATCAAAAATCTTAGGCCAAATGTTCAGAAAATTAGCCAGAATGGCACACAATTCCAACCAAGAAACCATGCTGGACAACAATATCCCCTCTTTCTTTTCATTGGAATATGGATCCTGGATCACTCCTTTTGACTGCTCCCCCCACGTCCCCTTCAATTCAAATTCCTTCTAAAATTCTCCACACATTGACAAAGGTGACATCTCTTCCTATTTCTTTCTACTGGTGGTTTCAACCAAAAAATTGAATGGACAAATTATTTACAGCAAGTACAAATATCAAGTATCCAATGCCCAATTTGTTTTTCCTGACTTGGGATTTGGAATTTATTTCAAAGAAAAAGGTATTGCAAAAATGGTTTGGGCAGCAAAAAAGTACAAGCTTTGTAATTTTTCTGCTGTAGAGACTGCCACGCATACTAGGATGCCTATGTCTTTGAAAATTAAAAAGACAACTCTCAACACTTGCAAAGACTTGGAAAGCGGTCAAATATATTCCAGACCAAAAAATGTAAAAAAAATAAAAAAATAAAAAGCATTTTTTCATTGGTGGGGTTAAAAATAGGCTCAAACATTGTTGTATTTGAAAATAATTTTTAAGTTTTTATTTTTAAAATTTTTATCAAAGCAAATATTTTACAATCCAAGCAATTGAGCAATTTCATTTATTCCATCAACAGTTCTACTGCTACCCATACATGCCATGGCTAATGATAACATATATTTTTTTTCTGTGGCTAGCCTTTTCCTCTCATTTTTGAGTTGGTCTTCCTCTTGATCCTTCTTCTTTTCCTCTTTTTGAAACTCCAGCTCAGCCTGTTTCATTTGCCACTCAGTATCCAAATTTTGTTGATTATACAAACTCTCAGCTTTCTGCTTTTGAAAAGCCATAGCCAGGTGACAATCCCACTTCTACTTTTCAAATAGAAATGTTTCAGATTCAATTTGTGATTTCACTGTTTTTTGGAGGGGAATAGGAATGAGCTTGATTTTGAAAGAAAGGAGAATCCAATGTGCTTACTTGAATCTTGCTTCTCCATGATATCCTCAAAACCAGAAAACTTTGAAGTGTTTCTCCTCTTTTCATGAATATTGGGTTTAATGTTGATGGAATTTGAGGCCTTTTTCTTTCCCTTTGCAGAGGGGTTTTGTGTGGGAATGTCATTGCTCTCATTTGAAGGGGATGTGAAAGGCCCCATTGCTTGAGTATTTGCCCATTCAATAACAGATGAGCCTGTTTCTTTAAAATCTAAATCAGTCAGGATTAACCAGACAGAAGAGAAAGGATATTGGTTCCTTACTTGAGCAGATTTTGATGGTAGTGGTAATACAGGAATAACTTGCTCCTCATTGGCCAAGTTGACAAGTTCTTCCACCCCAGGAAGAGAGAAATACAAAAAATGAAGTGAGGGGTCCAAGGAAGGGTTTGAATCATTGTTAAATGCTGATGTAGACATGATTGGAGCTGGTTCTGTTAGAATATACTCCTCCGCATCAGATTGAGGCCACTCATAGGTTTAATTGGGATCATCATTGCTAGGAAGAGCATCCACAGCCAGGTCCTTAGCATCAACTGAATCTAATTGTTAGGCATCAAAAGTGGCTAAAGGGGTGATATTGGCCTTCTTTCCAAATATTCCATCCATTTGAATGTAAAAAGGACAAATGGAGTCCAACTTATCAACCACCAAGTTGATTCCCTTTGCTTTATTGGAGTTGGTGATACCAAAGCCAGTGGAGATTGAAATTGAGTGAGATTTTTTGTACTTGGTTCAATAGTTCTTGAATTGCTCCTGCATCTGTTTGGATGAAAGATCCAGCCTACCTTTGGTTTTATTTGTCATTTAATTGGACATCAGGAGATAACCATTAACCTTAGAGGATGGTGGTTTGCCAACTTGAGTTTCATTTTTGGATCCAAAGCAAGCGTCATAGCTGGAGGGAATTTTGAGCCAGTTTACCAGGATGATTTGATCAGCTCTCTTGAGCTGACCTGAGCCTTTGGAAGCTGATGGGGGAGGATTTTTGGATTTTGAGTTCCTGGTGAATGTTTGATCTGGTCCATTGAATTGTTTAGTGGACTTTCACGGGGAGGATTTCTGAGGGACCATTTAAAAAGAGTAAGAGGTATAAAGTGATGAAGGGATGTGTTGAAAGTGGGGATGAAGTGATGAAGGGATGTGTTTTAAGTGGGGATGAAGTGATGAATAAATGAAGCAATGAGAGTTAGGATGTGATAGAAGTGGTTTGGTAACCAATCTGGGACACCTCAGAAAAAGGGGAAATTTTTTGATTTTTTTTTACATTCTTTGATCCAAATTCAATCAATATATATATATATATATATATGTATATATATAAATATTTTCCACTATCATTATGGCAACCCTTCTATTTTTACTTCTCCCAACTTCTGAATGTCCTAGCGGTCTAGGTAGGCCTCCCCTGGGATCTTCAATTCCTTCTCCTTGCATGCGCTTGCTGCCCAAATTTTTTTCCAAGCGCACGCAAAAAATTGTTAAACCACTGTTGCCTTCCTCTCATTGACAAAGCCCTGGAAGTTCATCCGCTGCCCACTGTCATCCATGACATGGGCTGGTCTCCTTTTCTCTCATTTTTTTTGTTCACATTGAATGATTTCCCTGTCAATAATTGTTGTTGTTTTCATTATTATTTTCATCTCCAATGAAGAAAAAGAAAAAAAGAAAAAAAAGAGAAAAAAGAAAAAGAAAAAGGAAAAAAGGAAAAAAAAGAAAAAGAAAAAAAAGGGAAAAAAAGATTTTTTTTCAACACTCATTTGTATTTATCTCTTGTAAGTAGTATACAGGTTCTCTTCCCCATAAAAGGAAGGGCTCTCCCCTGCCTTTTTCCCCATCTTATCTAGCCATCTATAATCCATTAATCATCCATTATATTCAATCAATAAATTTGCAGGGATCTTCCCCTTTATCTGAGCATATCTTTTTATTATCCCTTGATCCTTGAGCCTCCATAATCAAATCTTTGATCCATCTTCTGTGACCTTATCCATTATCACCAACAAATAGCCTTGCTGGTTGAAGAAGGATTCATTTGATTGAATCTTTGAGTGTGTTATACCACTCTTTGATCCCTTTTTTTGACCATACTGATCTGATCATTCTTTTTAATAATCATTCTGGAACCAGTCACATTTTACTGAGAGTTTTCTTTAAGCTTGAAATCTGGAGTGTTAAAAATCTCTTTATCTATTTAAATTTGAATTCCACCACACTATTCTTGAGTCCCTTGAGAAATGTTGGGTTATTCTTGTTTGAACTTGTTGCTGCGTTGTTTCTAGAGCTTCATAAAAAAATTGCTTTGTTTTTGTACAGCCACCCACAGTTATCTAATACCCTTCAAGCGCTTGATTGCGGAGGGCTGGGAAGGTTCATTGAGAACCTGGAGGTTGGTTGGGATTGAGTTCATCTTTCCTAATTTTCTGCTTACAACCAGAGTTATTAGCTTGTGGGTGTTTTTACTCAAAACAGCCTTGTTCTATTGAACTCTGAAAAAAACTTTAAATTGTTTGTTCAAGTCTTTTCCCAAACCATCTTGCCTCAGATAGTGTTGTTCCATTGCTACCAATTATGTCAGCTTGCTACTATGTACAGAGCAACCTGTCATAGAAACAAAAAACTATAAAAAACAAATTAAACAAGAATATCTAAATTAACAAAAGAAGGAGTGAGAAATCCATGAATATTATTGAGGAAATGGATTGCTCACCAAAAATTAGGTAGGGTCACTCACTGACCCCACCCTTGTAATCCAAGTCCTTACATTTTTAAAATAATTAAAAAGAAAAGTACTAAAAATTACAACACCAGTATGGCAACTTTTGGCCATTCTAACATTTCACATGTGTTTTCATGTATAGGGTTTACACCTAAAATTCACTCAGAATTGAGGTGTTGTGTATATTTTAGGAGTTACACGCGGAAATGTGTTATTTCACAATTCCCGCGCGCAGCCCTGCATCCTTACATATCCCTACGTACTTGTAGTAGCAAATTACCGCGTACTAGAGACCCGCGCGCAGCTAATTCTGCCACGCACGCAGCAGATCCTACCCGGCGCGCATCTGTACTGACTGATCCCCGCATCTGGATCCGTTGTGACTAATCTGACAACCAGGTACTGCTCAGAAGAGCTACAACCTAGTTAAAGTTTCCTGGCATATGTAACAAGTTAAAATCTGCATTAGTAATAGTCTAAAAAGATCATAACCTAAATAAAATCAATAAAAATTAAGTTTAAAACATTTTTTATTAATAAATCAAAGATCAAGGATTACCACGTAAATCATTGACTCTGATCTTTGAAGACCACAAAAAACTACAAGGAGTGTTCATAAAAATTATTATAAATTATCTACATGATCAGCAGATAATGGAAAATTAGTAAACATTCACATCTGATCACTTTAAAGCAATACTAATAGTAAAATGAAGGATGAGTGTAGAATGATCAAATTTACGCCATAATAGATGAACAGATCCTGTGGCTAAAATAGTACAGAAATCCAGCAGATCTAAAGTCAGCTGATTGAGAGCACCAAGTGGACGTGTTAATCTTGCCCTGAATGGCTTTTCAGCCTCAGCTCATGAGCAGAACCCTCTCTACGTGCCCTGAGAAGCTCAAAATCACCCAAAAAGGTATTTATACAGACCTCTTTGGATCCATTATTGCAGAGATTATCAGTTTACCAGGAGTTATTATTATCAATCAGACTCCGGGTCATCGTTAGTCAAGTGCTTATGAAGATTCTAAGCAAGTGATTTATGACTTAGTCTGTAGTATCATTTATTTCTTAAACCAATCAAACCATTGAAGTTAGTCAGGCAAATACACCCCATCTGCTCCAAAACCCTTCCTATCTTTGCAGGATTTTTGTGGTGAAGGACTCTGAGTGAGTGTTTCCCTTCCTGTCTTGGCCCTTGTGCTGTTTAGCCCTGCCATATTAGTGGATAAGCCCTTTCTAAGGCACCCATCTCAAATCCAAGGTTCTTAAACTGCCTAAGGAGGCCCCTTGAAGAGAGGTTTCTTTTTCTGTTAAGACCCCCAGTAGTATAATACTGTGGCCCCTATTTTATATATATATTGAAAACCTTTTATTACCAAAACAATTAAACCTTGAAACTGCTCTAATTATATTATTTATTTGAGCCTCTAAGTGTTTATTTTTGGAATAATAATTATTATTATTATTCCAGTATTTTTATCACTCTCTGTAGCTAAAGGACTGCAAGGTACCTGGTATCAGAGGGCTGAAAAATTACCATAAAACTTATCCCTTCCCATTGATTCCTCATTCATAAGCTTCTGGACCTTGATTCAAGTTACATTTAAATATTTTTGTAACACTCAGGAGGACAGCCTAAAAAAACCCCTTTTCCCTCCACAGAAATTCCTGCAGCTCAGCATTGTTTGGAGTCTTACATCAGGGATGAAGAAATGAAGTAATGAGAGGATGGATGTGCTGAAAGCAATAATGTGTGAAAAAGTGACAAGAGTGATGAAGCAATGAGAGTGATGAAGTGATGAGGTGAGAAATTCATGAGAGTGAGGAAGCAATGAGGATAGCAATGAAGAGATGAAGAGTGATGAATCAAATTTTTGGATGAGATTGGAGGTAGAATTTTTCCAATGAGGTCAGAGTTTGAAGCCAGGGGTGATGATGTGGGATGATGGGTTGGAGAGGTGAAAGCCTTTGAACACTTTATTTGCAAAAACACATTTATTTTCAGGTAAGTTGACATGTCTGATGTGAAATAAGTGGGTTTTTTGATTTTTAATGGCTTTTTTGCAATGGCCGATTTGGGTTGAAACCCACCATAAAAAATGGTGGGTTTGCTTAAATTTGATAATCCCTAATATGTTTCCAACAGAGATTACTTGGATGGCAAAAATGCTTAATCTTGGATCAATGATAAATCAAAATCATGATTGAGTCAAAACCCACTGAGATGGGTAACTTAGGCAATGAAAAAAATACTAATTTAATTTCAAGGCTACTGGGGGGAAATCTAATTGTTTCAGGAATCCCTCTGGGGCCTTTTGGAAGACATCCAACTGCTGGAAAGAATCACATCATGAAAATTTTTCAATAACCTGTTTGAAAATCAGTGGACACAATAAACTATGACTAATTTCCAAAAGGGTCCTTGAAATTTCTGGGTGACCTGCAGTTGTAGCTTCATGAGAAAAAAAGAGATAAAAATCCTCATTTTAAAAGATTTGTACAACTGTTTTTGATACCAGTTGATAATTCTGCCTCAAGCCTCAAATTTTTATTGCATTTGTTGCTAGCTATGTCACCATACAATCGGGAAAAATATATCAATATTTCCTTTTTTGGGCCAATAAAAAGAAAATCAAAATAATAAATATGCAAGATTTTCTACTGTTCAGGAAGCTTCCAATTGAAAAATAGAAATGGGTCTAGTATAACCTCCTCATGTGGTTGGCTCAAAAAAGCCACTATTTCATGACTTGAACCATCCACTTGGAGGAACCTTGGATTTTCAAAAGTGAAAATGGATGAGTAGGGGTGCCTTGAAAAAAAAATTGATTTAAATATCAAAATTCCCTTGTTGCTATTATTATACTCAACTATTGAGGAAAGGATGCTCCAACCTTAGTCAGAGAATTCAAAGTTTGAAAAACAGAGGAAAAGATCAAAGTAAAACAGCAATATAAATTAATTAATGCCAAAGGATTTTAAATTCCTTCAAAGAATTAGGGAGGTTCCAACTGGTGATATTAAATAGTTTTGTGAGATCTATTGTCAGTTATTTTCTGGTAATGGTAAATCCAAAATATTTCATGCTAGATTAAAAAAATTTGTATTTTTTTAATGAGGCCTATAGAGGATATTGTCATAGATGATCCAACAACTTTTGAGAATTTTTGAAATGATGTTCATGTGCTTTGAAAAAATTTATAATTCAATCAATGTAGGCAAAAAACATTGAAAAGATTTTCTAGGAAAATTTGGATAAACCTCTGAAAAATTGTAGGAGTATTTTCCAATCCAAAAAGCATTATGTTATATTCAAAGAGCCACCAGTGTGCCCTTCATTATTCCTTCTACTCAAGCACTCGGGAAATTTTAAGAAAATTAAATGCTGATTTAAGGTAAACTTTAAAGAGGTAACTACAAACTTCCAAATTTTTCAGCTGGTGGGACATACAAGGGATTTGGATATGAGTCTCTGATAGTCAGATGATTAATTAGTCTGTACTAAACCACGGCAAAGTTTGGATTCCCTTTGATTTTTTTAAAAAAATAATGGGGCCCCTGCCAGAGAGGATTCAAATGATAAATTCCTTAATAAGAATTTTGTAAATTTATTCAAAAATTTGAAATGATTAAGTTATTTTTAGCAAATACATACATCTTCCAAAAAGAGGAAAAGGAGTTTCCTTCAAATTTATTCCAGAATTGTAACTCAGTTGATTTGGGGTTAAATCATGAATAGGAACTTGAGTGAATACATTTCTTTAATAAGAAATTTTTGGGAGAGAGTGTGAAGATCTCCATAGTTTAAGATTTGGTGATATTGGGGATTAGAAGGCCTCTGGGAGATTCCCCCCCCACCTCAAATATTCCATTTTTTATAACCATCAAAGACCCAGAGTGTCATCCATAGAGGATAATTTAAGGAGAATAAAGAAATATGGGAGAGTTTAGTTGAGTAATTAGACCATGGATGGCAGTTCATTTTTCCTTCAAAAAAAATATTGATATCCCTGTAGGAGGAATAAGAAACATTTAAACCTCTAATTTTAGAGGGGAAGGCAGGCTCAAAATTTTCAAACCCTGTCTTTTTTCAAAATCTGCATCAATAAATAAAGAATAAGCACCCAATTAAATTTTCCAGAGGAGGGGGAAAGGTTCTAGGGTTCCCATAAATATGGAAAAGGAGGAAACCAATTGAATGGTATGCATAAAAGCTCTTGGAGACTTGTGTTCCTCTTCAATGACATGCTTCAGGCAAACTGTGGCTAAATTCAAGGGATCCCCCTGAGTCAAAGTTTCAGTTGGAGGCTCTATGACCAATTCCAATAAAGAGGCAGGGTCCAAATTGAAAAGGTTTGGAATTAAAACAAAACACCAAGTTATTTAAAGGTGTCTTCAGAAGAGGGCAAATACCAGTTGGATATGGCTCAGATAAAAAAAACCACTTCAAAAATAGCAAGTTTTATGAAAAAAAACAGAAATTTTGGTATTTGAGAAAGTCAAGAGAAATTTCAGTGGTTAATACATCAAGGTCCTTTGGAGAAAAGCCAGAGGAAACCTGAAAAGGAGGGAAGAGGGGCTGGTTTCTGGTTTCAGGTAGTATGTCAGCTGGCTACTATTCAGAACCAACTGACTAAAGACCCCAGAAATAAAAATGAATGAATAATAATGATGAATACAAAAATACGGAAATAATAACTTAAAAAAAAATGAGATAAAAACCCTTAATGAGTAAGAAAAGTAGGAATATTATTGCAGAAATGGATTCCTGGTGCCAAATTAGGTAGGGTCACCCACTGGCACCACCCCCCAGTTCCTGCTCCTTCAGGTAGAACCGTGACACCCCTGTGTACTGTACCTCACATACACCCCACAGCCTTGTTCCAAACCACATGGGGCCCAAAGAGCACCACCACGAGGTAGCAAACAGCATGAGAATGCCCAAACAAACAGAAAGTTTGGAAAAATTGGGCCCTGCATCCTTTTGAGAGCTGTATCAAAGGTTGTCAGGGTCCCCTGTAATGGGACCTGTACAGAAGGTTTGGGCCCAAAAGAGTACACAATAGGTACAGTAGCATCATGAGAGGGTACACTGAGGATACACAGAGGCCTAGCTTCGTGCTGGCTAGCCCAAAAGACACCTGACACCTATACAACCTCCGCTGTACCCTATACAAGGAAGACTGTACGTAACTAGTCACAACCACTGGCTTAATACCCAATTAAGTAGATTTAATTAGACTAATATTAGTTACTTTAGCACCCTGAGAGTGTGCAATGGGGATAAAAAGTAGATTAGCTTTGTGCTAACTTTCTCACAATATACCAGGCACCCTTACAACCTACCCTGTACCCTGTACAATGTAGACTGTATGTAACTAGTCACAACCAGGGGCTCACTACTCAATTAAAGAAACCCCAATTAAGCAAAAATGGAAAGAAGAGCCTCATACTTGAAATCAGCCCTCAGAAAAAAGTCTCCTGACATTTGTTTAAGCCCCAGGCCTCAGGAGACCATGGCTTATATTTAAAAATATTAATTGAATACAACCTCTTTGGCTGATACAGTGAGATCATTAAGGGTACAGAAACATGTACCAAGCCCCAAGTATGATGACATAAGGCTCTCCATACTTCTTTAGTGGCTAGAGAAGGTCCAAAAAAAACACACTGATGGTCCCTTAGCCTCAGCATTAGCCTTGTTCACTATATTTTATTAATTGAATACTACTTCTTTGGCTGATACAGTGAGGTCATTCAGGGTACAGAAATGTGTATCAAGCCTCAATCATGATGAAATAGGGCTTCCTGTACCTCTGTAGTGACCAGGGTAGGTCTACAAGAACACACTGATGGCTCCCTGGCCTCAGTACTAGCCTGGGTCACCCTCCTTTGGTTGGTAAAAAGACTGCACCATGAGGGGACCCAAAATGATATAAATAAAGGCTCCTCCCCCAGCCATTTCTGACTGATTCATCCAGTTATATAGTCATGATTGCTTCAGATATTTTCTTCCTCAAGCCATCAAACCCTTATAAGAAATAAGTGTGTGATCCTGGACCACTTTCTGATAAAATTATAGACAAAACTCTTGAATCCTTATTTTTGGCCAAAATCAGCATCCAGCCATTCAGCCTGCCCCAGCATCAGCTTCCAGCACCCTGAATCCCTGCATATTGGCCCATCCATCAAGAATAAGTCCGGATCTAGGCCTAGTAAGTGATCCTGCTGACTTATATCCCTTTTTTTAGGTTCTGCATAACCCAAACCCCAAGGAAATTACACACAAACTTCTTAAAAGGAGTCCTTGGAGACCCCACAGGCACCAAAATTGCATCTATATTGTCCTTAACAGACATATACCTGTGTTCCGGAGGGCTCAACAATCCCATTGAGTTCTTGGCCCCTCCTCTTAAATTTATTTTATATATATATATAAATAAATTTAACCCTTTCAGCCAAAATATATCTCTGGCATTTTTCAACATTTTTGCTCTAAATTTTCTATCACCTCTAGTAGCTAGAAGGAGCTAGGTCCTTGGCATCTAATAGGCTGACATAGTAAAACACTGATGGTGATATGAAAAGGTCAAACTGATTCATGGAATGTTACCCTGGATTTCAGTGGCTACCCTGGCCAAGGATTGATTTCCTTTTGATCAGTTTTTGCCTTAAAATAAACAGCAATGAAAGCCAGCTTCAGGAGTTTTGTTTGGAGGGATTGATTTTGAATTTAAAAATTTGAATCCCCAGATAAATAAATGGCATAAAATAAAGAGTTAAAAAATGAATTAAATTGCTGAAAGCCTATTTGAACTTGTTTAAAACTAAACAATTTCTTCTTGGCTTCATATGATTTGTGGTTATTGGTGAAGAATACCTCTAATTGGTGAAGAAATTCTTTTCAACTAGAGATTACATTAATTATATTGGGAACTTTGGCCCATTCTTATTCAGGTTTCAGTCCCTGGGATCTGGAATTTTCTTTAAGGATGGCCATGCAAAAATTATAGGATGAAAATGGATCACTCAAACTTTGAATGCTATTTTGGAAATTCCCCAAAATCTCATCTATTTTGGAGCTTTAAGATCAAAAGGAATGTTTTTTTTCTGAATAAATATTAAAATAAGCTAATAAGAATATTTGGTGTCTCTTAAAGTTCCCATGAATGTGGTTTAAGTAGTTATTTCTACAAAATCCTGGATTGTTGAAGAACCTAGCAGGAAGAAATACACTTTTTTGGCATGTGCTGTTGATTAGTGACCAATTGGGAGTCAAACATGATCTTAATTTCAGTAAATTATTTGTTTAAATGGTTCTTGATATTTAAAATTATCTATTTCAGGTTGTAAAATTTTGAGACTTGTAGCTAGATTTGTGTCTTCAGAATTCTTTTGATCAAAGTTTTTCAAATTTTTAATTAGGTAGCTAAAGCATTTGAATCTCCCTTACTGACCATTCCTAGATTTTTTTGGATAGTTAAAAAACCACAGGTCAGAAATGGTAATAGGGGGATTTAGGAAAGGAGTTTTGTAATTAGCCATAAGATGAGGATTCATGGAATTATTTAAATATTATGAAAGAGTTGAATGAAAAATATGAATTAAAAACAAAAAGACTGAAAAAAAGAGATGAGAGTTGAATGAGACAGATTTCAAGGAAAAAGTAAGTTGAAAGGAATGAGGAAATGTGAAACAGCTTAGAATAGAGTATTGAGACCCAAGTGAGAGAGGAGGATTACCACCTTGTAAAATGAGAGAAGCCAGCCTGGTGATTGTGACAAGGATCAAGTGGGAGTGTTGAATGAGAAAAATGGAGCGGTTGGGACCTGAGAGAGGGTTGGGAAAGTGACAAATAGGAGTTGATAATGATTGGTTAACTCTCACCAGTTATTGAGTAGGATTGGTTGGTTGGTGCTTGACATAATTGAGGCTTGAGGATGCAGGTCACTGGTGGTGAAATCAATAGACAAGAAGGAAAAAAAAGTGGAAAAAAATGAAAAAAGAAAAAAAACAAGTGAAAAAAGAAACACAAGTAAAATAGATGGGGATCTCAGGAGATCAGAGTGATTGAGATTTTGTGGAACAACTCCCAGAGCCATTAAACCCTCACATAGTGGGGCATGTTTTTGTCACCTGAACTGGATTACATGAGTATGTTGCATGTGTCCCAAGGACTTTAAGGTGGTGAGAGCATATTGAATACTCAACACTCCACATAACTGGAGAGATTTGGCTGGTTCTCTTCAGGATTGAAGTTGGGGTCAATGATTTGCATGAGTTTGAGGATGGAGTACTTTGGAGAGGCCTTGGTGAGTGGGTTGGCCAGCAATTGGTTGGTTGGTAAAAATTTGATTTTAAGATTTCCAAGCTCCAGTTCTTCACAAAGGCCCTTGGTTTTGAGGTCCATGTGCCAAGTCTTGGCATTGGATCAGAATTTCTTCAATTTTTCTTCAAGTCCCTTATTGTGAATGTGGTGTTTGCTGAATGGTATTGAGATGCTGAAGAACTCTGAGAGAATGTTCTTGAGCCATCTTCATTCCAGGAAGGATTTGAGTAGGGAATTGAGTTCAGCTTTGGTTGAGGAGTAGTTTATGTTCTGTTTCTTGAAGCTCTCCCAGGATATGAGGGATCCAAAGTCAAAGCACAGGTAACCCAATTGGGGTCTCCTGGTGGTAGGATCCACCCCCCAGGAAGAGTTGCTGTAGATTTTAAGGTACTTGGTCAAGTTTTTGTACATAATGGTGAGCTTGAAATCATTTGTGGTGTTTAGGTACTGCCACATCCATTTCAGTTTCCTCCAGTGTTGGATGCCTGGTTTGTTCTTGAACCTGGCCAAACTTTAGACCAAGTAGCTGAGATTGGGTCAAGGACTTGAGGCAATGTAGTTCAGAACTCAAATTCCCAATCAATAGTTGATTTTGAGAAGCTTGAAGTCTTCAAAGTCCTTGTTGGTTGCCTCTGTGAGTTGGAGATGAGGAGTGTTGGGGTTTGAATGTCTCAGGAGTTGGTGAGGCCCAGTTCTTCAAGGCCATGGGCAATGTGCTTGGGTTGACTGAGGAGGATGGCATTTTTGGTCCTTTTGAATTTCATGCCAAGGATGGTATCCGGGGTGTGAAATGGTGAGTTTTTGAACTTGGAGTTGAATTTGCTTTCAAAGTTGCTTCCTTCTCCAACAGGGATGAGGTTTTCAACATGAAAGAATATGAATGAGTTCCTGTCCTTGCCTTTTTAGAGGAAGGGTTTGCTGTCTGATTCAATGAAGCCAACAGACTTGATCTATTTGGTTAGAGTGTGGTACCAGTTCTTTAGCAACTTTTTCAGTCTGTACAGAATTTGCTTGAGAAGAAAATATTTGGATTCTTGATTGGAGCATTTGGGGGTCTTGATGATGACTTCTTCCTCTAGGTGTGCATGGAGGAAGGCTGCCTTGACGTTGAATTGCTTGATTTGAAGGTCATGTTGAGATCCAATTGGGGCCCAGCCCTGAGGGAAGAAACCTTGCTGGCTGGAGCAAAGTTTCCCCAAAAGTCCAATCCATGGATTTGATTGAAGGACTTCACAAAAATCCTGGCTTTGAATATGAGGAAATACTTGTGGTAGTTGTCTTTAATCTTGAACACCCATTTTGTCTCTAGGGAATTAGCTGGTTTGGGCCCATTGTAGTCTTCCCAAAATTTCAGGTCCTTGAATTGATTCAGTTCATGCTTGATTGCTTCTTTTCATTTCAAGGCATTGGCGCAGTAGACAGCTTTGGAATAAGTCTAGGATTTAAGTAGTGGTGAAAACAAAAACTTCAAGGGGGTTTGAGGTTTGCGCACTTTCTGAGAATTTGAGTTGGGTGGGATTGGGGTGTTTGTCCAGAGTTGCTGAAGGAGGGGAATTTGGACTTTGTTCTATGAGTGTGGGTATTGGAAAGTTGGAATTGTCTTCATCCTCTTCCTCCTCACAATTTGACTTGGATTCACTGTATGACTGGGACTCATTGGTTTTTTCTCTGTACTTGGTGAAATTCTTTGCTGGAGGTTGAGGAGGTTTAGAGTTGGAGAATTCAGGACATTCAATCAGCAACTTGAGGTCAATATTACACAATCTGCCTCAGTTTTCAATTGAGTTGTGATCAGATTTGACTTGTTTGGTTGAGATGATTGAGCTTTAGGGGCATAGAATTTGGAATGATTGACAATCAGGGTTGTATCCAATGAGTCTTCCCTTGAGGCCTTTTGGGTGTAACTTACTTCCTTTCAATTTGAGTTGATTGAGATAGATGGCAGAAATGGCCAGCAGCTTAACATAGGAGAGTGGAATAGTGGAAGAGTGCTTCTATGCATACTCTCCCACAGGGATTGTGCGCTTCCCTTTTGGGGAATGTGATTAAGACACAGGAAGCTAACCTTGATTATACTGGACCAGTATTTCCTGGGAAGGATGGAGGAGCTGAGGAAAGTACATACACTTTTGACAATTTTCCTATCTGCCCTTTCAGCATTTCTGTTGTGCTCTGGATGATGGGATTCTGAGGTCAGCTGCCTGCAGGATTTTCCTTGAAGGAATTTGGCCAGTTTGTTGTTGATGAACTTGGAGCCTCCATCTGAGCATACTTTGCAAGGGTAGTATCCCAGTTTTGTCTTTTGCCATTCAAGGATGTTTATGAAAGCTTTGGGAGAATTCTATTTACTGAATAGTGGTATGCCTCTGATGTAACCAAAGAAGTTGCTGACAATTGTCAGGATGTACCTTTTGTGCCTGTGCAAATTGGGTTTGATCAGGCCAATGATGTTCAGATTGATGCGTTTGAGCGGTGAGGTGGTTATTTATAGGCATAGTAGCAAGTAGGACAAATGTAGACATTTGACTCAGAGGATCAGCATTGGGCAGATGTGGAAGCCCCAGAACAATAGTTTTGAAAAGTAAAATCTAGCTAGTTGCCTGCTTTTGATGAGGAAAGGCAGGCTCAGAAGTTATGCAGTTGCGGGTTCCGCAGCAAAATAGGCAAGCTGAGCCTGTGTTTTTGCCTTTTGCAGAAGAAATAGTTGAAATTTTTTCTTTTGCTGAATCAATAGATGGAGTATTGCCTTTTGGGGAGCAGTAATTGTGGTCAGTGACTATCCTCTTCCTCACTTATAGATTTCAGAGTAAGAATGCAACAGCAAGCAGTTGGGTCTATGTAGTATGTGTCTGAAAAGCTGACTATGCGTTATGCATCTGGATTGCAGGAAACATGTAATATTTGGGACAATAAAACACTAAATTGAGGAGGTGGCATGTAGATTGACAAGGATACGTAAGGAAGATTGACAGGGGTCTTCCATTATGCCAAATGCAGGATTGACAGGGAACTGCTGAGGAAGGTTGAGGGGAATCTGTTGTTGGCAATGCATTGACACAAATAAATTGGTGAGGTCAACAGAGGTTGCAGGAAATCAACATATCTAATTTATTCAGACAGATGGGCTAGTAGGATCAGGAGTAATAGTGGGCCGGTTCATTGCAGAGGGCATTAGGAGGGCGGTATAGGAAGTCATTATTTTGTTATTTCCTTTTGTTTCCAGAGTTGTAATTTTGGGGGTTGTGTATAAAAGGGGTGGTCTGTTTAGAAGGGCATTGGGGGTTATCTTATGTGATGTTATCATAAAGTTACAGAGTTTATTGTTATCATCATGTATTGGACTTTTATTTTATCATTGGAGTGTATTCTGTGCAAAATGTCTCAAGAACTGTTGCTTTGATTTAGCCAGGATTTATTTCAGGGAATAGCTCAAGTGCGGAGCTTTTCAGGGAGTCTGTGCTATTTTATTACTGTTATTTTACTGCAAGTTAGTTAAGGGAGTTTCTGTAGGATGAGGAGCGTCAGCATAGGCATCTATTCTGGTGCGGAGCAGGTATTGTAACTAAAGGGCTAGAGAAGTATCTGGTACTGGAGCAGGATTTGTGCAGAAATTAAGTGTAGCAAATAATTTCTTTCCAAAAATTTGGAGGTCAGGCAAGGAAATTCCTTCATATTTTTAAATATCACCTCAACCAGGGCGTGATTCAAATATAATATCTGTTTTTATTATATGGAATCCATGATGATTGGCAATTTTGAGGCTGGAATGAGCGGGATCTCCCTTCCCACTCATTTACCAGCAGTTGAAGCAGGCGCTACATACCAGAAACTTCTGCATCAAACCACAAGTCCGGTAGGTCTGCCTATGAGAGCAACCCCTGGCAGGAAATTGACATAAAGGGTACTGGAGGAAAATTTGAAGGGTAGCAGAGCAAATATACAACCAAGGTATTATCCCGCAGTTAGGTTCTTTCCAGAGGAAATTCATTGGTTTCTGGACTGGTCTAAAAACACGGCCAATAGCAAAGGAGTGAATGAAGTGGACCGGGTCTGGAAAATTGTGAATTTTATTGCCAACAAGAAGGACTTTCAGGATGCAGAGGATATGGAAGTTTACCAGGAGAGGGATTGGGAGAAATTGCAGGGGGAAATAGTGGAGAAGTGGGGGGCAAGGGGGCAGAGGTCCCAGGAAGTGGATCTTGAGCATCTGGAATCTGAGATGGCAAAGGCGCAAGGAGTATCCTCAAGAAAATTGTTTGGTGTTTACTGTTCCTCATTCAATTTTATACCAAAGTACCTTGTCTGCAATAAGATTCTGGCTGACCAAACAGGTTTGGTCAAAAGAACCTTCATGTGGGGCCTCAGCCCAGAGCTACAAGGGAGTGTTCATAGGAAGCTCTACAATGGTGGATTTATTTGAAGGTTGCGGGATGGGGGAGAATTGCTCCTTCCAGACATGAAGGATATTTGTGTGGTGGTTGTGGGAAAATTGGAAATTGTGGAGCTCATGGAGAAGGACCCAAATAAGGCAGCAAAGGAGGAATTTTAGGTTGAGCAGGTAAAGGGACTGGTAATTCCAAAGGAAACTATGGAAATGATGGATATTCTTAACAAAATTTGTCTATTCCTACAGAAGGCTGTGGTTAAACCTGCTGCAAAAACCTTGGAGCAACCCAAGGGGGATACTACTCAGGCACCTTGGAAGGATGAAAAGTCTTGCATCTATCAGTCTTACTCTTGCTGGGAGGACAGGCACATAAATAGATCTTGCAAGTACCTGAGTAGTGATGTTAGGAACAAGTTAGTGTGGACTGATGGAAGGGATTGTTTATTTGTGTCTGGAGGACCTATACCCAATCTGCCTGAGAAACCCTCTCCAAAGGACTTGGTTTGCATGGTGTTGGAGGAGAAAAAGGAGGTGAAAAAATTGGCAGGATATGATTTTCCCTTGACCTTGGAACCCCCGCAGGTGGAAACAGAAGTTAGGGTGGTCTGGTCCAACAAGAGGATGATGGACATCAATGCTCCACAACTGGAAAAGGTTCTGGAACCAGCGGTGTTAGTTAAGGTAGGAGGACTGCAAAGGAGGGCCAGAAAAGTGGCAAGGAGGATTTATGGAACAGATCACCTGGTTTCCCTGATCTTGAAAGAGCTGGCCTCCATCTTGCCAGTAATGGCAGAAGGGATTTTAGTGATCTCTAAACAGTTTATGGGGAGTAAGGAGGAAAGCCTGAAGTCCTAGAAGGAGGGGCAGGTTGGTTGACTTAATGCAGGAATAAACAATCTGGAGGGGTAAGGAGAAATTATGTGCCCTTTGGAGTATGTAGAAATGCGGATAGGAGGTGAGAAATGTTGGGAAATGGCGGATAGCGGTTTGATGGTAAACATCCTCCCATCCTGGCTGGCAAAAGATGGGGGTTTGGTCCGGCATAAGACAAATATTGGTTTGCAGACTCTAGGTGGTTTCAAATGCATGGTGGAAGGATTGGTAGAGAAGGAGATGACAGAAGTTGCAAAGGTATTGGCTCCGCTATTGTATTTAGTGGTAACCAGAACAGAGGTAATTTTAGGTAGGCCTTTCCTTCTTGCTTTCCATGCGTTGCTTGGCTTTAGGATGGACACCAGGGAAGAAATCCTCAATTTTGCAGACTTCTGTGGCAAGCGCTACAAAAATACCATTTGTCAACTGTAGAATGGAGGATGGGGAATTGGTTCACATGTGCGCACATGGAAAGAAGGCATGAGGAGCCCCCAGAGGTGGATTTTTAGATGTTGGCCATGGAAAACGCACAGAGATAGCTCTGTCCTTGCGCAGAAGACTGAATGGCAAGGAAAAAGAAGAAAGGGCCACTGCTTAGTGCAGGTTTCTATGTGCAGAATGGAAGAAAGTGGGGATTGGCATAGCAAAAATGGGTGAAGGGTTAGGAATGAAAGTGATTCCTTCCTTTTATGTGCCTCCAATGGGTTTTAGCACATGCATTTAACCTTGTTTCACAATTGTGAGAAACCCAGAGTTTGTTGCAGTTTGGAAATTTCAGGGGGAGAATACAGGCAAAAGAGCAAAGTTAATCAAGATTTGATCTCACAGAGGAAAATGTAAGACAGTAGAAAAGAAGGTGTGGCCACAAAATGAACCAATATCACATGATTTGAACCCTCTGATCAAGCGAATCAGGTGGTTGCAGGACCCATAAAAGTTGCCACTGAGGCCAAAGGGATTTTAAATGGATGGAGCGGGCATATTGGAGGAAAAATGGCAGAGCTTAACTTTGGAATGGAAGTTTTGCTTAGTAAGGAGGAGATTGGATTGTTGCAGGTGGTAACTTTCATGAGGAGGAAGGCACTAGCCTTTTGTCTTGAGGAGCCTGATTTGCTGAAACATAAGATAGAACACCCCTAGCGTAATCCAAAAGTGCCTCACAAGCCATGGAAGATTAAGCCAATTCCTAATCTGGTGGCAATCAGGGATCATTTTACAGAGTTGGAATGGGAGAAATTGGAGACTGGGCTGAAATAAAGTTCTTGTTCTAGTTATTCTAGTCCAATTTTTGTGGTGCTGAAATAGGATGGGAAGAGTTTGCGGATTGTCCACAACTTTCAAAAGATCAACTTGGTTACCATCAGGGATGCAGGGTTACCTCCACAGGTGGACAGGTTTGTGGAGAACATGACAGGGAGAATCCTCTATGGATTGGTAGAAGTTATGGGGGGTATGACCAGTGGGAGATACACCTTGAGTCCTGCCCAATGACAGCCTTTGAGATGCAATTGGGGTGACTTCAGTCGACAAGGCTTACGCAGGGAGAAACAAATTTGGTGGCGGTTTACCAGGCACAGATGACTTGGATTCTGCAGGATGATTTTCTGAAAAAGGTTTGGATATTAATCAAGGGGCAGAAGAGAAATTAAGCCGGAGATACCATTGAGGGTAACCCGGGGATACAGCAGTTTGTTTGGGAAAACTCACATACTTTAGAGAGGATTCTGTTCTGGTTTGAGGAACCGGGGTTGGTGGTCTTGGGTAAAAAGTTTGTGGTATGCTTTCTGGCCTTGGAGGTCCTTGGGAAAAAGGTTTCTGCAAAGGGGATGTGTATACATAGCCTCAAAGCCAACAAGGTACTTGATTGGCCTACCCCGCAGAACACTACTCATGTGTCTCAGTTCCTAGGTCTGTGCAGATGAGTGCTGATCTTTATTGAGAAATTTGCAGAGATAGAGAGTCCACTTTTGAAGTTGATTTGGAAAGGAACCAAGCAGAACTGGACCAAGGAATACAATCATGCATTCCAAGAGTTAAAGGAGATTTTTGGGAAGTGGACATTGTTGAAGGATTTGTACTATGAGAAGGGCAGGATCCAGTTGGCAGTAGATTCCAGGGAGTTTGGAGCAGGCAGAGTCCTCACCCAGGAGGATGAGGGGAAGCATTGACCCATACTCTACAAATTGGTAACCTTTTCAGAGCTTGAGTCTTGGTATTTGCAGCCAAAATTGGAGTTGTAAAGGGTAACAATGATTCTGCAGAGATTACAGCATGTGCTGTGGGGGCTAGCGTTTGAACTCCTGGTAGATTCAGAGGCCTGATCAATTCCCAAACTTGGCTAATGCTCTTATGACTAGGTGGATTGCGTACTTACAGTTGTTCAATTTCACAGTCAGGCACGTTCCAGGGAAGGCATTTACAATGACAGATGCCTTCTCAGGGTATCTGGAGGTTTGGCGTGCTTCAGAGGAGGATTTGGATGTGGAGAGGAGGCTCTTAATGGTAGCTGTGGTGGCTGCAGGAGTTGGAAAACTAACTCTGAAACAATTTGGTAGGTTTTGGGGGTTTTAAAATTATCTCCAGATGCTCCATTTTCCAGAAGAATTGCCACCAGTGTAAGGCTCCAAATGGTGCTGAGCCGCAGGCAGTTTTGTGGAGGGGAAAGGTGCTTTATTAGGATGCCCTCCTGAGCATTAAAAAAATATTTAAATGTAACCAGAATCAAGTCCCAGAACCTTATGAATGAGGAATCAATGGGAAGGGATAAGTTTGATGGTAATTGGTAGCGATGGAACAACACTATCTGAGGAAAGATGGTGTGGGAAAAGACTTGAAAAAACAAGTTTAAGTTTTTTTTCAGAGTTCAATAGAACAAGGCAGTTGTAAGTAGCAACACCCACAAGCTAATAACTCTGGTTGTTGGCAGAAGATTAGGAAAGATCAACTCAATCCCAACCAAACTCCAGGTTCCCAATGAAACTTCCCAAATCTCCACAATCAAGCGCTTGAAGGGTACTGGATAACTGTGGGTGGCTGTACAAAACAAAGCAATTTGCTTTATGAAGATCTAGAAGCAAAGCAATGACAGATTCAAAAAAGAATAACCCAACACTTCTAAAGTGACTCAATAGTAGCATGGCACAATTCAACTTCAAGGAAATAAAGGGAGGTTTAAAAATTCAGCTTTTTTAAAGAGACCTCTCAGTCAAACATGACTGGTTCCAGAATGATAATTGAAGAATGATCCATACCTGTATGGTCAAAAAAAGGATCAAAGAGTGGTATAACACACTCAAGAATTCAATCAAATAAATTCTTCTTCAACCAGAAAGGCTATTGATTGGTGATAAAAGACAAGTCCACAGAGGATGGATCAAGATTTGAGTATGGAGGCTCAAAGATTGAGGGGAAATCATAGATATACCCATGATAAGGATGATGAATGGCTTGGATAAAGGGGAAGGGCCCCACAGATTTATTGATTTCATAAAGTGATTATTCATGCTGGGGAAAAAGGCAGGGGATAGCCCTTCTTTTTATGGGCAAGAGGCCCCTGTAGACTTTTCAGCTTACTAGATGCCAAGGACCTAGCTCCTTCTAGCTACTAGAGGTGATGAAAACTTGAGAGTAAAAATGTTAAAAAATGCCAGAGATATATTTTGGCTAAAAGGGTTAAATTTATTTATATATTTAGAAAAATAAAATTGAAAGGAGGGGCCAAGACCTTGATGGGGTTGTTGAAACCTCCAAAACACAGGTATATGTCTATTAAGGACAATATAGGTGCAATTATGGTGCCTGTGGGGTTTACAAGGACTCCTTTCAAGAAGGTTGTGTGTAATTTCCTTGGGGTTTGGGTTATGCAGAACCTACAAAAAGAGTATAAGTCAGCAGAATGACTTACTAGGGATAGATCCAGAATTATGATTGATGGATGGACCAATATGCAGGGATTTAGGGTGCTGAAAGCTGGTGCTGAGGCAGGCGGAATGGCTGGATATTGATTTTGGCCAAAAAGTAATGATTCAAGAGTTTTGTCTATAATTTTATCAGAAAGTGGTCCAGGATCACACACTTATTTCTTATAAGGGTTTGATAAATTGAGGAAGAAAATATCTGAAGAAATAATGACTATATGACTGGATGAATGAGTTAGAAATGGCTGGGGGAAGAGCCTTTATTCATATTGTTTGGGTCCCCTCATGGTACAGCCCTTTTATTAGCCAAAGGAGGGTGACCAAGGCTAGTGCTGAGGCCAGGGGGCCATCAGTGTGTTTGTATAGAACTGCTCAGGACACTAAAGAGGTACAGGAAGCCCTATTTCATCATACTTGGGGCTTTGATACATGCTTCTGTATCCTTAATGACCTCATTTTATCTACCAAAGAAGTAGTATTCAATTAATATTTTTAAATATAAGCCATGGTTTCCTGAAGCCAGGGGCTTGAAAAAATGCTCTGGGGACCCCATTCTGCAAGAATATTTTGATTCTGAATCTATTTTGTCCATATTGGGATGTTTTAAAGTCACTTAATTGGACAGTACACTCCTAGTGATGTTTAGTTACGTAAAGTTTTAGTTACCAGGAACACAAGGGGGGTGTGGTATGGGTATTTGGTACCTTGTCAGCTATCTAGCACAAAGCTAGGCCTCTGTTTATTCTTAATACACACTCTCAGAGTTTTCAAGTAACTAACATGTACCCTTTTAGGTCCAAACCTACCGTACAGGCCCTTTTACAGGGGCCCTAACAACCTTTGATACAGTTTTTAAAAAAGGGTGCAGGGCCCATTTTTCCGGATTCTTTGTTGGTTTATCTGTTTTCATACTATTCCCCACCACATGGTGGCGCTCTTGGGGCCCCATGTGGTGTGGAACAGGGCTGTAGGGTGTATAGGTGGTACCCTACAGCCCATTTCCTTTTTGGGAGAGGGGGGGACTGTCCAGTGAGCCGGCTGGTTTCCTTGCGCAATGGTCTGGCAGTTTGCTAGGAGCCCGCGCAAGGTAGTCAGTTGCCTACCTGCGGGGCTGGTGACAGGTAGCAACCTCCACGCGCAGTAGTTGCTGACTAGTGACCACTCCAGGCTTGCGCTTGAATGCAGGGCCCGCGCGTACCATAGCTTCTTCAGGTGGTTGCAGAGGGTATGCGGCTGGCCGCGCTTGACTGTTTGCGGGGCCAACGAGTGCCATAGCTTATCTGCGCGGTTGCAGAGGATATGCAGCTTGCCGGCGCGTGCTGTAGCTTTTTTGAGCAGTTGCGGAGGGTAAACAGGTGAACTATGGTTCTACCTGAAGGAGCAACTTTTTGGGGGTGGTGCCAGTGATTGACCCTACCTAAATTGGCACCACAAATCCATTCCTTTAATAATATTTTTTATATTTATTAAAGGTTAAGTTTTTATTTCTTAATTTTAATTTTAATTTTTCATTTTTATTTGATTATTTCTGTATTTTTTTTTTTGGGGGGGGGGGATTTAGTCAGTTGGTTCTGAATATTAGCCAGCTGAAAAGACTAATTACAAGAGATAACTAAAAATGAGTGCCATTTTTTTTAAGATGATACATGCAATGAGAAAATTCAGACTTGCAAATGATAATTGTATGAAATAACAAAATTTAAAAGGAAGAAAAATAAAAAAAATGAAAAGGGGGAAGACAGCCCAGGGGGAAGCCGCGTGGACAACAGTGATGAAGATTTGAGGGCAGATGGATGGGTGACCGTGATTTATTGATGGTGCAAGCAATGGCTTCAACCATTGATGGCAGTCTTTGTGGTTGTTGCCAATGAGGATGGAGGCTACTGGAGGCCTTTGAAAGATTAATTGAGGGGCGCTTGCAAGCTGGCAGGCAATTTAACCAACCACCACAAGCGTCAACAGGTGATGGGAAACAGGCAATAGAGGATGACCCTGACCGCCAGAAGCAACAGTTTGTGGACTATCAGATGAGAAAAGAAAAGTGATTGGGACAATGATGTTGGCCTTTTTTGGCCGGCTGGATGAAATGATGAGGGGGGGGGGGGGAGATCAAGATTAAATGACTTTCAGCAAGCTGACAGGGATGCTTGCTCATGTTGAAAGCTTGTCAGAGATGGGATGGATCCAGGATGCGGGCCAATTGTGAGAGGCAGTTGATTGGAAGGATGATGACAGACAGCTGCAAGCAACAGCTTGCTGGTTTTTGGGTGAGGAAACCAAAGGTGGTGACTTGGTGGGTAGGCTGATGTTGGTAGTGGTCTTTTTTGTTGTTGCTGATGCCAATGATAGCAAGCCAATGGCCTGGTGATAGCAAGCCAATGGCCTGGCCAAAAATTTGGGCGGAAAGCGCAACAAGGAGGGTTTGAACAGAGGATCTGGGAATTTGAACACCCTGGAGAGACCTACCTAGGCTGCTAGGACATGGAGAAGCTGGTAAAACAGAAAACAGAAGAGTTCCCATAGTGACACAGGATATATATATATATATATATATATTCTCTTTTTCTCTTTTATTTTTCTCTTTTATTTTTCTCTTTTATTTTTCTCTTTTATTTTTTTCTTTTGTTTTTTTCTTTTCTTTTTCTATTTTCTTTTTCTCTTTTATTTTTCTCTTTTATTTTTCTCTTTTCTTTTCCTCTTTTCTTTTTCTCTTTTCTTTTTCTCTTTTCTTTTTCTCTTTTCTTTTTCTCTTTTCTTTTTCTCTTTTCTTTTTCTCTTTTCTTTTTCTCTTTTATTTTTCTCTTTTCTTTTTCTCTTTTCTTTTTCTCTTTTCTTTTTCTCTTTTCTTTTTCTCTTTTCTTTTTCTCTTTTCTTTTTCTCTTTTCTTTTTCTCTTTTCTTTTTCTCTTTTCTCTTTCTCTTTTCTTTCTCTATTTTCTTTTTCTCTTTTATTTTTCTCTTTTATTTTTCTCTTTTATTTTTCTCTTTCATTTTTATCTTCTCTTTTCTTTTCTTTTCTTTTCTTTTCTTTTCTTTTCTTTTCTTTTCTTTTCTTTTCTTTTCTTTTCTTTTCTTTTCTTTTTCTTTTCTTTTCTTTTCTTTTCTTTTCTTTTCTTTTCTTTTCTTTTCTTTTCTTTTCTTTTCTTTTCTTTTCTTTTCTTTTCTTTTCTTTTCTTTTCTTTTTCTTTTCTTTTCTTTTCTTTTCTTTTTCTTTTCTTTTCTTTTCTTTTCTTTTCTTTTCTTTTCTTTTCTTTTCTTTTCTTTTCTTTTCTTTTCTTTTCTTTTCTTTTCTTTTCTTTTCTTTTCTTTTCTTTTCTTTTCTTTTCTTTTCTTTTCTTTTCTTTTCTTTTCTTTTCTTTTCTTTTCTTTTCTTTTCTTTTCTTTTCTTTTCTTTTCTTTTCTTTTCTTTTCTTTTCTTTTCTTTTCTTTTCTTTTCTTTTCTTTTCTTTTCTTTTCTTTTCTTTTCTTTTCTTTTCTTTTCTTTTCTTTTCTTTTCTTTTCTTTTCTTTTCTTTTCTTTTCTTTTCTTTTCTTTTCTTTTCTTTTCTTTTCTTTTCTTTTCTTTTCTTTTCTTTTCTTTTCTTTTCTTTTCTTTTCTTTTCTTTTCTTTTCTTTTCTTTTCTTTTCTTTTCTTTTCTTTTCTTTTCTTTTCTTTTCTTTTCTTTTCTTTTCTTTTCTTTTCTTTTCTTTTCTTTTCTTTTCTTTTCTTTTCTTTTCTTTTCTTTTCTTTTCTTTTCTTTTCTTTTCTTTTCTTTTCTTTTCTTTTTTTTTTATAGATGAATGAAAGATTATTTTTTTTAAAGAAAATTCCCCTTTACATGAGGTGTTCCAAATTGGTCACCACACTGGTGGAGGTTTGAGGGGTGCAGCAGAAGGTATGGGATTTCTTCTGGCAGGAAGGAAAGCTTTGGAAGCAGGAACTTTCAATACCCCTGGTTATGGTCACAAGGCAGGAGGATGAGGAGGACTTGTTGAGGAGTCTTCATGACAACTAGGGGCACCAGGGGGAGGTGGAGACACAGAGGAGAGTTAAGACTAGGTTCTGGTGGCCAGTTTTGGGGCACACAGTGTGGGACTGGGTTCAGAGTTGAAAAGCATGTCAGTGGAGGAATACCAGGTTGCCTTGGGAGGTGAGTATTCCAATGGGGAAAGACCTGCTTTTTGGACAGGGTTTGCTGGACTTAGTCTATATCAAGGCAGGAAAGTTTCCATATCTACTTGTGGCTTGGGATAACTTGTTGGGATAGGTGGTTGCGCCTCTGTTAGTCAGACTGTCTGAAGAGAAGGTTTTCATGTCCTTGGAAGAGGATTGGTTTCCTTATTTTGTGTGTTTCTGGCTAATCAAAGTGGATGGAGAAGAGGAGTTTTGGGGGGACTTGAAGAAGTTTTTTGAATTGTGTGTGTAACAGAGTACTAACCAGAAGGAGCTGGAGCAGTCAAGCAAGGTCACCAACCAATCAAGGATGCAATGGTCAAGATGTGCGGGAGAAGCAGAAAGAAGTGGCAATAAAAATTACCAATAGTTCTGTTGGCCAATTGGATATTGGTCAAGCAGGGTACAGGATATTTTCCATACAAGCTGCTGTATGGGCATAAGCCAGCTCTTCTGGTCAATATAGAAACCATCACCTACCTGGTCATTGACTGGTGGAAGGTGAAGACAACAGAGGATCTTGTTGTGGCATGGACAGAACAACTTTTTCAGAGGAAGAAGATATTGGAAAAGGCAAAAAAACGCTGCAAGAAAGTGGTTCAAAGTCCAGAAGGTGCGCCAATTGCTTGCAGGAACCATTGCAGAAAGGCAATCTTGTCTTACTGTATAACTGGAGTTTGGAGATTCAGTGGGGGAAAACTTTTGTGGGCTAGTGGAATGGTCCATATTGCATGGCGAGTCAGTTCCCTGGCAGAATTTATCAGCTGGAGGAGTTGGACAGTACTCTGCTCAGGTAGAAGGCAGCAGCGGCTCATGTGAAGAAGTTCCACATGCGGGGAACTACTGAATTCAACAAAACCACTGATTCTGGTGACAAAAATCAGGAAATGGTGAACAATGAGGAGAGGGAGGAAAATTCTAGTGAGGAGGAGTCCTCCAAGGATTGAAAGTTGGGTTCAACGTTCAATTTGTGGGGGGAGTAACAGGGTGGGGAAGCTAAGATCAATGGAGCAGTGTGGAAGGTCTAGTAACTAGAGGCCTTTATCTGGGGTGGGCCAGGTGCCTTTTAGGTGATGTTTTGTGGTGGAGATTTTTTTTTGTTGTTGCAGAAGATTTTTTTGAGTCTGCTTTGGAGTTATTGTTTCTTTTATTTTGTCTCACAGGGTTTCTGTCTCAGGTTTTGTGTCTCAGGTTTTTGTCTCATTTATCTCAGATGCGGAGGAGTTCTCACTAAAAGGAGTTTTGTGGAGTTGTGTATTTTTTAGGATGGTGTGAGGAATGAAGTGGTTTCCTTCTGGGGTGGGCCAGACACCATATTTATTTCAATTTTATAAGGAGTGAAGGGGTTAAATTTTGTTTCTGGAGTTATATTTTATAGGTTTATTGTTGTAGGAGTTTGAGAGGAGAAGAAGATGGAACAGCAGAGCCTGAAACAGAGCTCACCACCTGCACAATGATTGTTGCAGAGGAGCTTGCAATGCTCCGCAGCTGAGATTCCTACCAATTGTTGGAGGATCACCCAAATTTGTTTGTCCAATTTGCAGAGGTATCAATCAAGCTTGGCTTCCTCAATTCCACAGCTGCCTTCTTTGTTTTTGATTTGGATGGCCTAATGGTATGGAGAAACAAAATGGAATTGGGTTGACCTAGATGGGTTTGAGCTGGTGGATTGGAGAAAAGGTCAAGGTGACAGAGTCTAGAATAGAGATCTCTGGAGGGGAGTATGCTGCAATGGCCATTCTACTGAGAGTGTGGGACTTTCAGGAGTTTTATTTCTCTGGGTTAGATTACTTTGTTTGTTTGTTTGTTTGCTTTTTTGTTTAAAAAAAAAAAATTATGGAAAACTAGTAGCAAAACAGAGCTGATGACAATTGCCAAATTGGGCGATTCACCCTCTGCGGGAGGAGTATCAGCAGTAGTAGTCAATGGCAAGGCAGGGCAGAAGAGAAGGACTTTTGGAGCAGTCAGGGGAGAGATTGGAGGCGTGGCCATGCTGTTGTAAACCAAAACCTAACCTATAGCCATCAGAATAACTTTTCTGGTAGAAAGACTTCTCTAATGCTGAAAATAACCTCAAAAATAGATTCTACAAAAAAAATAACTTATAGCCACCCAGCCAAAGTAACCCTCTATATCTCATGGATTAGAAGATAAAGCCCAATCAGGTGTCACAGCTCAGTGAAAGACATATGGACATACTTTGGAAGACTTCAAGTACATACCACTAAGAGTAAACCCATACACCACCAAAACTCCTCACCAGTATATACAGAACCAATATATGTAAGGCACTGCATGAAGAACCAAACAAATCAACTAATTTGGACACAGAAATATATGCAAGCAGGCACATGCAGTACAGAAGCAATATATGCAGGACACTGCCTGCAGAACCAAAAAAACAACCCACAACCACAAGTCAGCCACCAAGTGGCACTGTCACGCCTTGCACTTTGGGATTATTGTCTTCATCACTTTGACATGTCCTATCCTCAGTACCATCTACCTCAATCTAAAAGCGTGAAACAAATAAAGCACAACATCAATGGTGCAATCCGCTACTTCCTCTGGCTTGCGTTGACCTTCCAATCTTGGCAACCAACTCAGTATATACTTGCGAACTTTGCGGTTAACTCCATACCGGTTGGCCATCCATTATGAGATCCAATCTCCTTCCCTGGCCAATCAACAGCCTCAGACTTCCATCTTTGGTCACGCACTGTTTGTTAGTTCGCATCTACGTCTAACTAAGCCATCACTACTGTACAGTTTGCAATTGGACTAGTCCCTACCCTGCATACACTATTACTTCTCATTCACATTACCTTCAACTTCACTCGCTCCTGTCCCAATTCATCATACAATTGTATTCTCAGATTCTATTGTCTTGCACTTACGCCATGAACTTGGATATGGTTGTACTACTGCTTCATTTCCTATCCCATTCCTGTCATTCATTGCCTCACCGCTTTAACTGTAGTTAGCTCACCACCAGGTTGTATCTAGTCACTTTGGATTACCTTATAAGGGCTATCCCCTTGCCTGATGATTGTCTCCTCAGTTAGTTAATTTCATACGTTCTTGCATTTTGCTACAACCTAGTTATCACATCAGACTCAGGTTGAGTTTCCTTCCTTGGAAAACATTCCATTCCTCTTGCCGTTTGTTGAGTGGCATAACAAAGTTTGCACTTTGCAACTGAGTCTTGCTATTTGCAATTGCCCTTGCACTCAGCATTCCTTTGCGCTCACAATCATCTAAGAATTGCCCTATAGTACGTGGGGTGGTTGTGTGACAGGCGCCCCCCCTGATTTCTATAAATAGAGGGCCTCTCTCCAGCCATTCCACCCACATCCCCCTAGGCACTCAGCCTGTGGTGGTCACCCTTATAAAGGGTATTGAACCCTTATACAAAATATTAAACCCTATAAAAGATATTAAACCCTTATAAGAGATATTAAAAACTCATAATAAACTAACTTGAGCATCATCAATCATCACAATCATCATAAACCATCACCAACCATCAATCATCACCATCATCACCAACCATCACCAACCATCATCATCACCAACCATCATCATCATCACCAATCATCCATCATCATCCATCATCATCAAATATCACCAACCATCATCATCACCAACCATCATCCTCATCATCCATCATAATCATCATAATCCATCATCATCATAGTCAACCATCACCATCATCCATCATGATCATCATGATCATGATCATCATCATCACCATCATCCATCGTCATCATCACCATCATCAATCATCATCATCATCAACCACCACCATCATCCATCATCATCATCATCATCCATTGATAATCAGTTATCAAGTATATTATCAACCTGTCAGCTGGCTAATATTCAGAACCAACTGACTAAAGCCTCCAACAAAATATGTAATAAATAATAATAACAGTAAATATATATATTAAGAAATAAAAAGTACAGAAATAACAAATTAAAACAAGAATAAAATAAAAAAAACCCTTAAGTAATGAGAAAAAGAGGAATATTTTTTTCAGAAATGAGTTCCTGGCGCCAATTTAGGTAGGGTCACCCACTGATGCCACCCTCCATTTCCTGTTCCTTCAGGTAGAAACCTTACACACCCATGTACCCCTGCAAATCACATTGGCAGGTATGGGTTTCTGACCAAAATTTGGTCAGAAAACCATAATTATTTCTAGTTTAGGAGTTATGGAAAAAAACATGTTTTGTACATAACCCTGCGCGCAGCCGCAGACCCTCTGCAACTGCGCAATTGAGCTACAGCAAGCTCCTGCTCCAAAATTAGTCAAGCAACTACCTTGTGTGAGACTGAGGTAGTTGATAGCCGGTGTAAGACTCCAAAACGGTGCTAGGCCGTGGCAGTTCTGTGGAGGGGAAAGGTGCTGTTTAGGCTGCCCTCCTGAGTGTTACAAAAATATTTAAATGTAACCAAGATCAAGGTCCAGAACCTGGTAAATGAGGAATCAAGGAGTAGAGGATAAAGATGATAATAGTTTGGTAGCAATGGAACAGCACTATCTGAGACAAAATTATGCAGGGAAAAACTTGAAAAAAAGAAGTTAAAGTCCCCTTAGAGTTCAAAGAACAAAAGCTTTTGTATGTAAACAATGCCCACATGCTAATAACTCTGGTCGTCAGCAGAAGATTTGGGATGATCAACTCAAACCCAAGCAACCTCCAGGTTCTCAATGAACCTTCCCAACTCTCCGCAATCAAGCGCTTGAAGGGTGCCAGATAACTGTGGGTGACTTTACAGAACAAAGCACAATTTTTAAGAAGCTCTAAAACAAACAGTAACTGATTTGAAGCAAGGATAACCTCAACACTTCTCAAGGGACTCAAGAGTAGGCTGGCAGAATGCAACTCCAAAGAAGCTAAGGGGAGGTATAACACTCCAGGTCTTAAGCTTAAAAAGACCTCTTCAATCAATCGTGATTGGCTCCAGAAAGGTGATCAGGGATCAGGACCAGTATGGTCAGAGAAAGGGATCAAGGAGTGGTATAAAACACTCAAAAATTCCAACAGACAGAATTTTCCTTCAACCAGCAAGGCTATTGGTTGGTGATAAGGATCAAGGATCAAGGGTTTGAGTATGGAAGCTCAAGGATCAAGGGTGTGCTGATTTCATGCTGGATGATTCCATGCTCCCCTCATTATTGATCCAAAAGGCCAGGGAGAGCCCCTCCTTATATGGGCAGGAGGCCCTGTTAGACTATGTACAACGGATTCTACAAATAGAGCGGAAAAGGGAAGAAAATCATGTGGTCAATCACCTACCCCTTGTCCGAAGGCAGACGGGGTGGGAAAGAGAAATGAACCAAACCGCCGCAGATGTCCGCGGGCGGTAGTTGGAACTCTTCACCCCTTGTCCGAAGGCGGAAGTGGGTGGGAGAGCCCCAGGAAAGGTGACAGATGAAGTCCATGAGAGCGCGGATGGGCGGATAGGAGATTGGCTTGAGACGGTTGAGTAAATCCTGACGGGCTTGAGATTCACACCTGATAGATCAAGTGAGATGGGAGATTTGACGATCCAAGGATTTGCCAAATGCTTGGGGGTGCGGTCAGGATGGATTTGGCAAATCATGGATGAGCGCCGCGCAACGGTAGAAATGAGGAGATTGGGACGCGCGACAACAAAGATGAGGACGCGCAACAACAAAGATGAGGACGCGCAATGACAACGGCGGAGATGACAAGCAATGCGCAACGGCAAGGATGATGAGCAACGCGGATAAAGGACACGCGACGCGGGCGGATAAAGGAAGCGCAACGCGCAAGGCGCGACGCGCGCAAATGAAGGACGCGCAAAGCGCGAGGCGCGAGGCGCGACGCGTGCGGATAAAGGACGGTTTGGATGAGCCTGAGGACAAGTTTTTTTTTTTTTTTTTTTTTTTTTTTTTTTTTTTTTTTGATGCCAGACGGTACGTTTGCGCAACATTTTATGGGTTGAGGTCTTAAGTCAGCCAGGGTGTCCAGGATGGGGCACCACATCTCTCCCCAACTTACAGACTGTCCCTAGTCTGCTCCCAAGTTTGATGCCATAGAAAAAGAAAAGAAAGAAAGATGATTGAAACCAAAGAATGGCCATTTTGATCTCGAGAGTGGTTGAGAAAAAAAATATGTTGATCCAACCAAAAATCCTAGAAGTGGCTGAGATAAAATGAAGGAGGCGTTGTGGAAAGAATAGAGGTTATCCCCCTATAATTGTCCCAAGTTTTGGAAGTTAACTTTTCCCTGCGTTTGGAAGGAGATGAGGATGTCTGAAGTCACACTTAAATGAGGAATGGAAATCAGGAGATAAAGAGATAAAGAAAAGTAGAGAGAGAGAGAGAAATCACCAATCCTTCAATCCTAAGAACTTTCCACCTGGATGTGTATCCGGTATGAGTTCCTTTAATCTCTTGGTGAGATGAGTGATTCAATCCGATGATGTGATTCCCTTCTTCCTCTTCCTCTGCCTTCATGCCCCCTCCTCCAACCCGGAGTTGGGAGTGAGGATAAGTCTTCCCCCTCAACCCTAACCTAAGTATATGCGCAAATGAAAGTAAGACAAAGAAACAGAAAACAATCCCAAAACAGAAACCCTAGCCTCCTCTCCCCACCTCCTCCATACCAAACTCCCCCCGTTGTCCGTACGCCTTTCCGTCCATCCGGTTTGTCCTTCTCATGACGCGGTCCTCTCACCGTGCCCTACTCGGAGCCCCCCGCGCCTGTCCGTATCCATTTGTCCGCGCCCGTTGTGGGTGTTTGGTAATATCCGGCATGATCCGCGGGCTTGCGCGCGCGCTTCATCCCTTCCTTCATAGCCTGCGGATTGCTCCGCCCCTACGTATCTGAACCGGCGCGCCCGCAAACCTAGTCAAGCGCACTACCTTCCAAATCCAATCTCCGGGGCGGATCACCGCCCACGCTGCATTTGATGCTGAGCCCGACCCGTCCACCAGGTGCGGAGCCAAACAGCGGCTGCTGCTGAGCACTCCGCATACCCTAATGCTGAGCCCGCTTGCCCCCAATTCTGAGCGCGCAGCCGCAACGCAGTTCCCAATCTGTGTCTATAAATTGACACCACATCCCCCCCCACCTTGAGTTCTGTCCCCAGAAGTTTCCCTTTGCTTCACCATACCACCACCTCCGCTACTTCCACTCCACACCCACCACTCCCACTACCACCTTCCCCGTCTTTCCTCCTATCCATCGCCATCATGCTCCCATGCGAGTTCTGCGCACCGAACAGGCACGCGTGTTTGATCATCCCCGGTTGACGCGCCTGTGTAGCTTGTTGTCGCAGCCATCGTTGCTGCTTGCTTAGCGACAGCATCCCTCAAGCTCCCCCCCAATCCGGCTCTTGCCCCAGGCCGGGCAAGAGGGCTTGTCCGGACCCATTTGTGGTTTCGGACAACGAGTTGATCTTGGAAGGCTCGTGGACACCACCCGGTTCACCTCCATCCCGCCGCCCCCGAGCTCCGTCACCCACCACTTTGCACGTGAGCCGCAACTTGGCATCACCTCTCCGCCGGGCCGGACCTCCGCAACGGGGCGAATGCAAAACTTTGGAGGAATGGCGCGCGGCGACCCGCGCTTGGGCCGCTGCTGTTGGCGTGAACCAAACAGTACCGGAACCGAGACTCTTTGGAAGACCCGCGGCCGGGCCAGCACCCCCTTCTCCTCCTCCACGACCGCCGACACCGCCCACGCCACCAGCGGCCTTGGATGAGGGACCTGCAACCCCCAACGCCCCTCCGCCTCTATCACCAATCATTGTCCTGTCATCACCTCCAGCTGGTCCAAGCCCCCCTGTTGGTTCCCCGGAGGCACCACCTTCACCGGCCGCTCCTCCCCCCAGCCCTCCCGAGATCCCGGAGATTCCAATCATAATGGCCCTCCCGGCGGCCGGCTTCAAGGCTTTCGCGGAAAGGTCAACCACGATGCTTTGGAATTTCCTTGCAATCCCCGGCGCACAATCCTTGGAATCCCGGCGCGAACTCCTGGCGTCTTTCTGGGCTTTACTGGCATCCTCAAGGGCGGAAATGGAGGAAATGATGAAGATGGCTTAGGCGCATCGCCCCCCCTTTTCCCCTTCTTCCTTTCCTCTACTTCTTCTCTTCTTGTTGCTTGTACCGCGCTTCCCTTTTCCATTAAGAAAATACATGTCTCCGCGCAAGGTCCCAACCTTCTGAGAAAAAGTGGGCAACCGCGCTTTGAGAGAGTGAGTCTGAGATTGAGTCCGCGCCCGCACGCTTGCTTTGTGAGCAACCGTAAGTGACTAGCCGTTCCAAAAGAAGCACCTGGACCGCCCCAGACAAACTGCCACACAGTTCCCCGTACCCATCCTGCAACAAACACAACAACCAAAACACCAGCGCGCGCCACCATAAGGGAAGAGAGAGAGAGAGTAAGAGAACAGACATTCTGGGGTGTCTAGTTGTCCCGGCTGTGAACTGGCTAGAGCACCCCCTCACCAAATCAAGCTTATTCCCATACCAGCCACCCATCCTTGAGATATTCTGAGATAAAGAAAAAGAGAAAAAAAAGAAAACAACAGAGAAGAAAAATAGAAAAGAACACTTTTTTTTTCGCGCAATGCCCGTAGACCGCCTGCAAATTGCTCTTTGTCCCGCTTCCCCCATCTGCAGGATTGCCCACGCGTCTCAGTTCCGCGGGGCTTGTCCTCGCGTTTACGGACCCGGCTTCGTGCCGCGCCCGCGTTTCCTGCAAAAAACCCCAAGCCAGCAAAGACCCCACAATCCAGATAAGAAAGAAACATAGAGAAACAAACATTCTGGGGTGTCTAGTTGTTCCTGCTGTGAAACAGCTAGAGCACCCCCTCATCAAATCAAAACTTATCCCCTACCCCCTCTACCTCCCCCCCAAACTTGGCCACTGTCCCCAGCTGGTTGCAACCGCCGCGTCCGGTTCCTCCTCATACTCCAACAGTCTCCTCCGCTTTCCCTGCCCGTGATTGCAGATTGTTGTCTCAAACCTCCTGCCGGACAAATCCTCCACCGTCAACGCCTCTGTTCCCGTCGCCGGATTGAAAACCATTTGTGCTTGAAACCCAAACATGAACGGTCTTCCCAAAATCACATCCCCACAATCAACCAAAAGAAAAGAAAGGGGCCTGCGGACCCTTGCAACCTTGACCTCCTCCTCCTTGACTACTCCATCCACACAACACTCCCCTCCCTTAAGCGCGCATAGAACCATCGCGCATTTCCGCCAAACCAACCCCAAATCATCCACCATCCGTGATGGCAGCAGGTTCACCATTGAACCGCTGTCCACCATAGCCCACACCTTCCTTCCCGCTATGACCATTGGAACGTAAGCAAGCGGAGTCAAAACCGATTTCAACTTGCACTCCCCGCGCCCCTCCTCCTTCCGCGCCACATGAACCTGCTGCACCGTCTGAGGTACCCGGCCCTGACCGCAATCCCGCAACGCCTGAACCATCTTGTCTACCACCACCGGAGACACGGCCGCCAGTTCCCGCAAGGTCAGCGGAACCGGAGTCTCGTTGCCCATCACCCATTGCACAATGTCCATTGCTTTCTTCTTCCCTACAGGATTTGCTGCCGGCGCCTTGGTTCTGGGCACGCGCGCGGCCGGTTTTGGAACGGCCGACGGGGGTCGCTCCTTTGCGTCCACCTCCATTTTATCGGAGACCGCCACCTTTTCTTCCGTTGCTGCTACCCTTACCTCAGCTTCCACCCAAGGTGGTTGCCACGATCTGGGACCGGTAACGATGCCCAGTGACACTTGCACCGTTGTTCCCGCCTCCTGACCCCGTTTGCACACCTGCTGCATTGCGGTTGGCTGGCTTGGCTCCATCAGAATCTGTTTGCCCTTTGGAAACATGTACCCCATCCCCGCCGTTCAAACCAATCCCCCGCTGAGATCCTTCGTAAGCTCCTTGCACGCCAATTGCCAATGACCGTTTGCCCCGCAGTACAAGCACCCCCTTGGCACAAAGGTAACGGGCGGCCAAAACCCTTCCACCATGTGAGGTGGAGGCCCTCGCGGCTGCTGCTGGCCCATACGGCTCATGCAGATCTTCAGGTCCTTCATCAGTTCCGTCAATTCGCTTACCCAAGGGGCTGGCGCGGGTTGAGGAACCGGAACACGCGTGGAAGTAGGTGGAACTGGGGCTGGAACCTGGGGGGCAGATTTCTTTGGTCCCGCTGGGAAGGACTTAGCGGTGTCCTCGATAAGCTCCTCTGAGTCAATCTCGCTCTCCACAGCCCGGCAAATGACAGCTAACTCTTGAAGGAGCGCGATGCTCCCGTCCAATGACCGCTTTACCAAGTTGTGATTTTAAAGATGCTGCTGCACCCTTTCCCGGAGTTGAGCGCCTAAACCGCCCAGAAACGTGCATTTCATGGCCCCCGTCTGTCCCGTCACCACCTTGTTCTTTGACAAGTACCAATAGATCCAATCAAATGTCAAGGTGTACTCCGCCAGCTCCACCCGCCTTCTGACCCCTCCACGCGCGCTTGCCTCCGAGGCCACGCGGTCAAAATTGCTTTCCCAGAACCAAGGTTCACGCCTACCCGACCGCGTTAGGATCTCTGCCTTAAGTTTTGGCCAATCTTGATTCTTGTAGCCTTCCATTTCCTCCACATCCCAGAGCTTCTCTTTGTCCATAATGAACAGGACAACCAGCCGGGCCTTGTCAGCGTCCGACCCACCTTCTGCATCTGCAATACCTTTGTATCTCAAGATGGATTGCTCCACATCCGCGGTGTTGAATCGGATGTGAGGGTAGTCGCGCAGCCTGATGCGAACCGGACAAGTGGGTTCATGGTCACTGGAGAACAATGGGGGAATGGAATAGCTTGTCCTGGGTCGAGCGGAGGGAGGGGGAGGAGGAGGGATGGAAGACAAGAGTGGGGTTGGAGTAGCGGACCCAGAGACGGAAGGAGAAGGAGAAGAAGAAGAAGGAGCGACTGTAGGGAGGTATGAATAGGACATCGTGCCCAGTTACCTTTGAAAGACAAGAAACGGAAGGTAACTTCCCAGCCAGACCCCCAGATGTGGAAAGAATAGAGGTTATCCCCCTATAATTGTCCCAAGGTTCTGAAGTTAACGGTTCCCTGCGTTTGGAAGGAGATGAGGATGTCTGAAGTCGCACTTAAATGAGGAATGGAAATAAGGAGATAAAGAGATAAAGAAAAGTAGAGAGAGAGAGAGAAATCGCCAATCCTTCAATCCTAAGAACTTTCCACCTGGATTTGTATCCGGTATGAGTTCCTTTAATCTCTTGGTGAGATGAGTGATTCAATCCGATGATGTGATTCCCTTCTTCCTCTTCCTCTGCCTTCATGCCCCCTCCTCCAACCCGGAGTTGGGAGTGAGGATAAGTACTCCCCCTCAACCCTAACCTAAGTACACGCACAAATGAAAGTATGACAAAGAAACAGAAAACAATCCCAAAACAGAAACCCTAGCCTCCTCTCCCCACCTCCTCCATACCAAACTCCCCCCGGTCGTCCGTACGCCGTTCCGTCCATCCGGTTTGTCCTTCTCATGACGCGGTCCTCACACCGCTCCCTACTTGGAGCCCCCCGCGCCTGTCCATATCCGTTTGTCCGCGCCCGTTGTGGGTGTTTGGTAATATCCGGCATGATCCGCGCGCGCAAGCGCGCGCTTCATCCGTTCCTTCATAGCCCGTGGATTGCTCCGCCTTTACGTATCTGAACTGGCGCGCCTGCAAACCTAGTCAAGCGCACTACCTTCCAAATCCAATCACCGGGGTGGATTGCCGCCCAAGCCGCATTCAATGCTGAGCCCAACCCGTCCACCAGGTGCGGAGCCAAACAGCAGCTGCCGCTGCTGAGCACTCCGCATACCCTAGTGCTGAGCCTGCTTGCCCCCAATTCTGAGCACGCAGCCGCGACGCAGTTCCCAATCCGTGTCTATAAATTGACACCACAGCGTCCCAAGTGCTCACACGCGTGGAATGAAGTAGAGTTTTCACAAAACAACAAGGATCTTGCCCAGATGGTGCAAAATTGGGAGGACTTACTTCTGGACCAAGTTGCCTCCACAAGAGTGAAACTTCTTGACCTGATCAGCAGAAAAACTTCTGGCCATCTGAGTACCATCCAGCTCCTCCAAAAGATATGATCCACCTCTAACTTGACGGACTACTTGGTAAGGACCATTCCAGCGGTTAGAGAAAAGCTTTCCCCACTGAGTTTCCAAGGAACAATTATAAGCCAATACCAGGTCACCAGGGTTTAAAGGGTCCCTGATTTGATTTAGGTGTTTATCTTCCCAATACTGAACTGATTTTGATCTTGATTCCATCATCTTCTGATAAGCTTTGTTACAAATATCTACACTCCGCTCCAGTTGCTTTGATCTGGCAACTAATAGGTCAGTAGTTGAGGAAACTTGTTCCCAGGGGATGCCAAAGAAAGACTCCATCTCAAGATCAAGAGGAAGAACAGCCCTCTGACCAAAGATGATTTCATAAGGAGAATAACCAGTGGTTTGCTTGGTGGAAATTTGATCAGAGAAGAGAACCAAGGGGAGAAAATTCCGGCAATTATTGCCACTCTCCCCAGCCAATTTGACAAGAGCAGCCTTAAAAGGAGCATGGCCTCTTTCCACCATTCCTTTTCCTTCAGGATAATAGGGAGTAGTAACTCTATGTTGTCCAGGGAGCGATTGGATCATTTCAGCAAGTTTTCCACCAAATTCCGAGCCACCATCCGTAGAATAAGATCGGGCCAAGCCATAACGCATTGTCCAAGTCTCATGAAGGAAAGCTGCTACTGATTCAGAGCTGAGGTTCTTAAGAAACTTTGCTTCAACCCATCCAGAAAAATCATCTCTAGCCACAATGAGGTACTTAGCTCCACCAGCCTTAATGTGAACCACATCCATAGCAATCCTCCCAAAGACAGTGGACTCTCCAGTGGGGTAAAAAATTTTGGCCGGGCGCCTAAGATCACGTTTCTGGCACACTTCACAACTCCTACACCATTGAGCAACGGATTTCTTCAGGGATGGCCACCAGAATCATTCGGATATTCGTTGATAAGTTTTGGTTTCCCCACGATGTCCAAGGCCTTCATGGAGATTTTCCAGGATTGAATCTTGCTTAGAAGGGATAGTGACCACAACAAGTGCACAAGGAGTTGCTCTTTTCATAAGCCTAGAACCTTGGACAAAGAATTTGGAGGACTTCCTTTTAAGGGACCAAAATTCTTTGGCAGAGAGATCAGGGGGTCTTTGGAGAGTTGAAAGGTACTGATCCAACTTAAGCCAGAAACCTTGCTTGAAACAAGAATAATTTTGGTAGGAGAAGGCAAAGACAGGGCGGACCAAGGGTTCTTCCTCATCAAAATCCATTCCAACCTCTGATTCATTGTCTCCAATAGGTTGTCAAGATAAACCATCAGGCATGGTGAAAGATTTTCCAGGCCTGTGAACAATATCAAAAGAGAACAACTGGATGAAAGCCACCCAACAAGTCATTGGAGCATTTGGGAGGCTGGGGGCGTTGATCATTTCAATAATAGATTGTGCATCAACTTGTCACTCAAAGTGTTGACCCCAAAGGACAGTCTGAAGCTTCTTCAACATTTGGGCCACAACACAAAGTTCCAGTTTTGGCTGGGAGTACCTGGATTCCACATCTGAGAAAAGAAGAGATTCATACAGAGCAGGAAGATCCAAACCATTTTCATCTTCCTGGGTAAGAACAGCCCCAACAGATTGATAACTCGAGTCCACTGCCAGCTTGATCTTGCCAGCTCCGAGTCCATAAGTGATCTTTTTCAAAACAATGTCTTTGCCAACAATTGTTTTGAGCAACTGAAATGATTGTTTGCAGTCTTGAGTCCAAATCCATTCAGAATCCTTCCTGGTTAAGCAAAGCAAGGGAATACAGATTTTGGATAATGAGGGAATGAAGATCCTGACATAAGTTACAACACCTAGGAAACCTCTAACTTCCGTTGGATTTATTGGGGTAGGCCAGGAGATGATTTTGTTGACTTTAGGGGGTGCCATCCTTCTTCCGTCCTTGCAGACTATGACCAACAATTTCCAAGGCAGTGACACAGGCAGCAAGTTTTTATCCAGAGACAGTAAGGCCAGATTCCTCAATTTGAAACAAGATTCTTTCCAAGACAGTAGCATACTCCCAGATAAATTGTTGGATTCATGAGTGCCAAGGTAAGAGCTCATTATCATAGTCAGAAACTGGACCTTTAATTCCACCATCATTGATAAAGATACCCGCATGACCCGGGATTTTGTCCTGGAGGATCCACATCATCTGAGCCTGATAGACTGCAACCAAGTTGGTGGCACCTTGAGGAAATCGAGTAAGCTGAAATCAACCAAGGGGAGTATCAAAAGTAGTGAGGGGACAAGAAATAGGATGCAAGGATTGTTCGTCATAGCCACCCTCAATGTCACCTAAACCATAGAAAGCTCTCCCAGAGAAGGATTCAACAAATTCTTCAGTGGCAGGCGGCACACCAGAGTCTTTAATAGTAACTTTATTAAGAGGTTGGAGATCATGAACTACTCTAAGTTTACCATTACTCTTTAGAACACAGAAAACAGGAATGGAATAGCTAGAAGTCGATTGTTTGTATAAACCGGTTTGGACTTGTTTGCGGACCAACTTGATGAATTTGTCAAATTTAGCAGCAGGAATCGGGATCTTTTTCTTTTGCCAAGGTTCATGTTAAACTACAGGGATGATGTAAGGGAGACCATAGGATTCTTTCAAGAGACCTCTCTCTTCTTCACAGAATGCAATAGATTTTTCCATTAGAGACAAAATATTTTTGATCAAATTTAACTCATCAGGAAGGAGCCATCCATCTGGACCAAAATTGACCACTTTCAGACGTTCTTCAGTGACCCAACCAGAGGGAATAAATGGACCAGTGAGGGATTTGGATAGACCACAGTAAGGATTGCGGGATAGTGGAGGACGCATAAGAGGAGGGTTGAGGTTGAGAGGAATTGGTTGGTTGACTGGCTGGACCTTTTTTGCAACTGGTTTGTACTTGGTGGAAAAGGAGAGGAATCCCTGTTTCCTCCAAGCATTGACCAGTGAGACCTGACTACAAAAACTGAGGCCGTGTTCCAACATCTTCCAAGTCTGATGTTCTGCTGCGTCCTTGAAAGGTGCCTTCTCCATAAAAGAGGATCCAAAAGATAACACATTGCTCACATGTGTGGCACAGGGTAGAGTTTTGAAAACAAAAGTAGTAGAAGCCCCTGGTGGTGCATAATTGGGAGGACTTACTTCTACCCCAAATTGCCTCCACCTAAGACCAAACTCCCTCATACCAAAGCCACCAAGAAAAGAATCAAGATTGATATCTAGTTTAGACTCATTGCGGAGATTCAAAACCAGAATAGAGGAGGAGTGATCAGGCTGAAAAGAAAAAGGAAAAGAAGATACAACAGATCCAGACAGAGAAGAAATATTTTTGGATTTTTCGGATTTTTCATGTGTTTGGGTTTTGATCTTATTTGGATGAGAAGAAAATGATGAGGAAAAAGAAAGATATGCCTCTGAGGTGGGAGTTGGTCCATGAGTTGAATTCTGAGGCTGAGGAGAACTACAACTATCAGTAGGGCCAACTATTCTTCTAAAAAATGAGGATGAAAGTAATGAGAGTTTTCTTTCTGCTTTCCTTTCAGGACAGATTTGGGAGGGTGACCAGGGAAGTCTCTTTCCCAACAACCAGAATCCAAAGAACAAAGGGGGACTTTAATTTTTCTGCCATCAGCATCAGGGAGGAGAATTCTCTCCCCAACTTGATCAGAAAACATCAGGGTAGCACCAAAATCCATTAAGAAAGGCCTTCCCAAGATCATGGGACCATCCAGACAAGTGATCCAGAAGTGACAGGTGCCCACAATATTTCAACCAATTCAAACAGAAATATCCTCAGAAATACCAACCAGTTCACAGGACTGATTCCCAATTCCATAGAACGCAGAGTTGAAACTGACCCTTGGGCTAAGTTTAAGCTTGCAGGCCATGGAGTCCAAAATCAATTTGAGCTGAGAACCCAAATCCACAAGGAGAGAAACCGTTTTAGTTGAATCACCAAGAAAACATGGAAGAAAACCAAGAGGACAGGAATACAGGTTGGTATCTGAAGAGGGATCTGTTCCACCAGAATCCTCTATCAGAGTACCAGAGGAGACCTTTAATTTGTCCGGGCCAATCTCCACACGTCAACGAGAAACCCATTCCTTCATTCCTTCTGCCACAGATGGAGAGATCAACAGGAGTTCAGCCACAGATAGATCAGGGATTTTAAGATCAGAAATTTTCTTTAATACTCCTTCCACAGCATTAGGGTAGTCCTTGGAGCTTCCCCTCTCAAATCAAACTTTGGGCTGGGTGGAGGGAGGAAGATCAGGTGTAATAGGTGATGGAAGAGGATCTGAGGGTTGGGAAGGTTGAAGAAGGGGGAGGACCAGAGTTGTTTTGGAACCTTTCCATAAGTGGTTCCCTTTCTACTTCCATGTCTTCCACATCAGAGGAAGGAGGCTCAGGTGAAGATTGGCGTTTAACGGGTTTTCGCAGAATGGAGGATGGAACAGGAGGAGACTTATGAGGTTTTGGTTCCTCATGGCGTTTCCTAGCTGGATTGGATTGATAGGTGCCAGGGAAGCTGGAAGAAGTGATAGCTGGGGGATACCAAGGTTGCAGGGTTCCACAGGATGATTGAAAATCCACAGAGGCCAAGGATGCCTTCTTAGGAGTTGGTGGTTGGTATGAGGCCACCACATGACGGATTGGACAAGACAAATCAAAAGGGATCAAAGCACCGTTAGGAAGGAAAAAATTATTTCCCTTCTGCTCTACTAACTTCTCCTCCTTGTCCTTCTGGAGTTCAGGACATCTACCGGTACCATGGCCTTCCCTATGGCAATAAAAACAGACTATAGTAGACTTAGGAACAGAATTAGCAGGTTTAGGAGTGGCTAAAGAGGATATTTTCTGATCTATTTTATTCTCAAATTCCTGAAGGAATTTAGTGATCTCATCTATAGTAGGTGTCTCCCGGTGAGTCTGAGGATTGGGTTTAGGTCTGCGATTGGCTTCCATCTTATTCATGATTTTGTTAGATGCTTGAAAAGAGGGGGCAAGGACTGGTTCAGTGATTTTAGATTTTTCAAAGGTGAGAGCTGTTTGACCTTTCATCACTTTATCCACAGTATTCCTAAGAACCATGAAAGCAGGGAGCTTGAACCAATTGTCTTTTGTCGTGATCATGGATCCAGATTTCACCAATTCATCCTTAATTCTTTCCTGCACTCCTGGGGAGAAAGACTGAAAAAATCGCACTCGAGTTTCATCCAATGTATAAATGTGATCGTTCCAGATAAGATAGGACTGGATAGGGTCCCAAGATTTTCTGAAATTCTGATAGTCAGAGGCTGAGGAGATACCACCATTGGAGATCCATTGAGAAACCAGGGAATCCAAGTCTTGCAAAGTAAATCTGGCTACATCTATTTTTCCCCAATAGGCCAACATAGCCTCCTTCAGGAGCCGCCAGTTGTGAGTTTCAAATCCCTCAAACGATTTGATAACCTCCATAACTTTTTCAGAAGAGATAAAAAATTGTAACTGATAGGCCATATCATATTCACTGGCACCATCCACTTCCGCAGCCATCTCATAGGAGTCCAGGAATTGTTTGACATTGGTCCCATTGAAGCCTAAGTTCTTGTTCTGAGGTTTGATTTTGACCATCTTGGCCCAAAAAGATAAAGAGGATCCAGTAGATTCAATGTTGAAGGGTTCCTAAGAGATCCAAACAAGCAGAGTTCCAAGGTGGCTCACAAGTGTGGCAAGAGTAGAGTTTCAAAAAAACAACAAGGATCTTCCCCAGGCGGTGCACAATTGGGAGGACGTACTTCTGGACCAAGCTGCCTCCACGGATCAGATCTGAAAAAAGAACAAACAGAAAAAGAAAAGAAAAAGAATCGGATTGGATTTTGGAGTTGATTCTTCAAGTTGGGACTGTAAATCCCAAGGTTGCTGGTTTGATCCCGGCCCGGGGGACCAAATGTAAGACTCCAAAACGGTGCTAGGCCGTGGCAGTTCTGTGGAGGGGAAAGGTGCTGTTTAGGCTTCGCTCCTGAGTGTTACAAAAATATTTAAATGTAACCAAGATCAAGGTCCAGAACCTGGTAAATGAGGAATCAAGGAGTAGAGGATAAAGATGATAATAGTTTGGTAGCAATGGAACAGCACTATCTGAGACAAGATTATGCAGGGAAAAACTTGAACAAAAGAAGTTAAAGTTTCCTTAGATTTCAAAGAACAAAAGCTGTTGTATGTAAACAACACCCACACGCTAATAACTCTGGTTGTCAGCAGAAGATTGGGGATGATCAACTCAAACCCAAGAAACCTCCAGGTTCTCAATGAACCTGCCCAACTCTCCGCAATCAAGCGCTTGAAGGGTACCAGATAACTGTGGGTGGCTGTACAGAAGAAAAGCACAATGTTTAAGAAGCTCTAAAACAAACAGTAACTGATTTGAAGCAAGGATAACCTCAACACTTCTCAAGGGACTCAAGAGTAGGCTGGCAGAATTCAACTCCAAAGAAGCTAAGGGGAGGTATAACACTCCAGGTCTTAAGCTTAATAAGACCTCTTCAATCAATTGTGATTGTCTCCAGAAAGGTGATCAGGGATAAGGACCAGTATGGTCAGAGAAAGGGATCAAGGAGTGGTATAACACACTCAAAAATTCCAACAGAAAGAATTTTTCTTCAACCAGCAAGGCTATTGGTTGGTGATAAGGATCAAGGATCAAGGGTTTGAGTATGGAAGCTCAAGGATCAAGGGTGTGCTGATTTCATGCTGGATGATTACATTCTCCCCTCATTATTGATCCAAAGGGCAGGGGAGAGCCCCTCCTTATATGGGCAGGAGGCCCTGTTAGACTATGTACAACGGATTCTACAAATAGAGGGGAAAAGGGAAGAAAATCATGTGGTAACTTGCCTCCTTCCGTGGATGGGCGCATGCAACAATACCAGAATCACCCACCCCTTGTCCAAAGGCGGACGGGGTGGGAAAGAGAAATGAACCAAACTGCCGCGGATGTCCGCTGGCGGTAGTTGGCACTCTTCACCCCTTGTCCAAAGGCGGAAGTGGGTGGGAGAGCCCCAGGAAAGGTGACAGATCAAGTCCATGAGAGAGCGGATGGGCAGATAGGAGATTGGCTTGAGACGGTTGAGTAAATCCTGACAGGCTTGAGATTCACGACTGATAGATCAAGTGAGATGGGAGATTTGACGGATCCAAGGATTTGCCAAATGCTTGGGGGTGCGGTTGGGATGGATTCGGTAAATCATGGATGAGCGCCAAGCGAGGGTAGCAATGAGGACATTGGGACGCGCAACAACAAAGATGAGGACGTGCAACAACAAATATGAGGACGCGCAATGACAACGGCAGAGATGACAAGCAATGCGCAACGGCAAGGATGATGAGCAACGCAGATAAAGGAAGCGCGACGCGCGCGGATAAAGGAAGCGCAACGCGCGGGGAGCGACGCCCAACGCGCGCGGATAAAGGACGGTTTGGATGAGCCTGAGGACAAGTTTTTTTTTTTTTTTTTTTTTTTTTTTTTGATGCCAGACGGTACATTTGCGCAACAGTTTATGGGTTGAGGTCTTAAGGCGGCCAGGGTTTCCAGGATGGGGCACCACACCGCAAACTACCGCAAAAGGCAGTCCCTACCAACTAACCCACGGGTAGTCAAGCAACTATCATGCTAGGTAGTTGCTACCAGCCAGCCCGCGGGTAGTTGAAAAACTACTGCGCGCAGTGGTCGCTACCTGTCTCCTGCCCCGCAAGTAGTCAACCAACTACCTTGTGCTAGCTCCTGGAGACCAACTGGGCCAATGCCCTAAGCCACCCATCAGCTCCCTGAGATGCCACCGTCTCCCAAAGCGGCAATGGGGCTGTGGGGTACCTCACATACACCCCACAGCCCTGTTCCTCACCACATGGGGACCAAAGAGCGCAACCATGTGGTGAGGAACAGTATGAAAAGGCCTAAAACAACCAAAAAACCAGAAAAATGGGCCCTGCAACCTTTTTGAAACTATATCAAAGGTTGTCAGGGCCCCTGTAATAGGACCTGTATGGAAGATTGAGACCCAAAAGGTTACATATTAGTTAATGTAACACCCTGAGAGTGTGTACTAAGTATAAACAGAGGCCTAGCTTTGGGCTAGAAGGCTCACAAGATAATGAAAATTTATAAAAAACATTCCACCAGTGTCCCTGGTAACAAAACTGTACATAACCAGTCATAACTAGGGGTGTACTGCCCAATTAAGTGGCTATAATTAGACCAATGTGGTCAGAAGAGCCTCAGAATAAAAATAATATTTCAGCATAAGGTCTCCTGAGCATGTTTTTAAACCCTTGGTCTCAGGATGTTCAAACCCTTGGCCTCAGGATGTTTAAACCCTTAGCCTCAGGAAGCCATATCTTATATTTAAAAATATTAGTTGAATACTACCTCTTTGGCTGATACAGTGAGGCCATTAAGGGTACAGAAACATGTATCAAGCCCTCAATAATGATGAAATAGGGCTTCCTGTAACTCTGTAATGACTAGAGCAGTTCTAAACAAACACACTGATGGCTCCTTGGCCTCAGAACTAGCCTAGGACACCTGCCTCTGGCTGGTAAAAGACCTGTACCATGAGGGGACCCAAACAATATAAATAAAGACCCCTCCCCCAGCCATTTCTAGCTCATTCATTCCAGTCATATAGTCAGCATTGATTCAGATATTTTTTTTCTCAAGTCATCAAACCCTTATAAGAAATAAGTGTGTGACCCTGGACCACTTTCTCATAAAATTATAGACCAAAACTCTGGAATTCCTATTTTTTGGCCAAAATCATCAAACTTGGCCAAAATCATCAAACAACCATTCAGACTTCCTGTCATACTGACACCAAACTCAGTCTAACCTCACTCTAACCCTCAGGCCTGATCTACTTCCTCAGGAACTTCAACCTCAGGGCTCAGGAGACTTACATCAATATGTCTCCAGTAACTATATACCTCAGGATCTTCATGCAGTACTGTCATACTGACACCAAACTCAGTCTAACCTAAGTCTTACCCTCAGGCCTGATCTACTTTCTTAGGAACTTCAACCTCAGGGCTCAGGAGACTTAAATCAATATGTCTCCAGTAACTATATACCTCAGGATCTTCATGCAGTACATATCTACATATAGTCTAACCTCATACTATACACAGATAGACTCCATAGGCTTGCAAATACTCAATCTCCCAGGCTCTACTCTACCTCTCTGTCTAACCCATACCTCTTTGGCTTACCTCTCTGTCTAACCCATACCTCTTTGGGTTATCTCTCTGTCTAACCCATACCTCCTCTGTGTGGTTTATCCTTTGGGAATCTTTATGTACATCCTACTGCAGATTGTATTACATACTCTCTCTACTTAGTACATAGTGTCGTGACTCCCATGTACACTGTACATCCTTCAACTGTACTCTACCAACTTAGACAGCTCAGACCTGGAACCTTGTTCCAATGTAGAAGCAGCCTAACCTAATGTAGTAGCATCCCTGATCAGCCCTCTCTGTTACTTAGACTGTCCCATGACATCATGTGTGTAGTCTGAGCCCCAATCAATTGTACCTCTGTTGTAGTTCCAACCTCTTGTCTATTTAATAAGCCTCCTCTTTCCTCTTCCTGATGCTTCCCCCAAGAAATCAGTTTACTACTTCTTACTAGGAGATCTTTCCCAGCAAGTGTCATTCAGCACCATTCAACCCAATCCTCCTCTGCTCCTGTTAGCCTCCTTCAGTAACCTTGCCCCCAAGCCTACTGTGGGTAGAGACCCCTCTGTGCCAAGCCCTGCTTGCATGTCAGCAGCCCTTGTGACAAGTACATCACTACATATAGTCTAACCTCATACTATACACAGATAGACTCCATAGGCTTGCACATAATCAATCTCCCAGGATCTACTCTACCTCTCTGTCTAACCCATGCCGTGTGGGTTAACTCTCTGTCTAACCCATACCTCTTTGGGTTATCTCTCTGTCTAACCCATACCTCCTCTGTGTGGTTTATCCTTTGGGAATTGTAGTGAGTTAAGAGTCAGAATCCATAATCCATTTCAGGGTTGGCCGCGCGCAAGGTAAATATAGTATGTACAAATGTCACAGGATATGTGATATCCGCCTGTGATATATTATGACTAGTTTGACCTAATACATGAAAATCACAACACTCCCCCACAAACTAGGCATCCAAGAAAAAAAGTTTACAAAAAATAGACTGTTTATGTGCGCCCAACCTTTTCGTCATAATGTCCGCCAGCTGGGAAGCTGTTTCTACCCACTTTACGTTAATCCCTAGCTCCTGTATGACATCATTAACAAAGAAGAAATTCCGCGCAATATGTTGCATCCTCGTGCGTGATCCGTTGTTGTTTGCAACTAATAACGCCCCCCGGTTATCGCAATGTAGGGAGGTGTTGAAATGGAGGTTGAGATCTGTAACCATCAAGTGCAGAGAAAGAAAAAATTCCACCACCGTACCCAGTGATATAAATTTGGCATTGCATGTTGAGGTAGCAACCGTTTTCTGGCGCTTTGACGCCCAAGATACAGGGGACCCTTTGAGGAGGATGATGAATCCAGAGGTTGACCGGTGGAACTCACCCCCCCAGTTGGCGTCCACCCATAGCTGGAGGCCGGTCCCGTCGGGTTCGAAACGCAATTGTCTGGTGGTTGTGTCGGGAATATACCAAATGAGGTGTTTGAGAGCCAGCCAGTGGGAGGCGTCTGGGCGTTTGCTGAACCACAAGAGGTAGCTGACTGCAAAGGAAATGTTGGGCCGGGTACCGAGCGCCAGTTAGTTGATGGACCCAACGTAGCTTTGGAATAATTCAACGTCAACACCATCCAATTCGTCATTTGTAAGTAAGGAGGCATCCCGCAGGACAGTGTTCTCCACAATAAGCTGGGACTGTGCATTAGACCACCGGTCGACAATCTGCTTTGCCAGAAAACGCTGATCCAGTGCCAAGGTGTTGCCAATACGTGTTAGTTGTATGCCGACAATCCAGTCGCACCGTTCCGCCCATTTCAGCTTCACTTTTTCTGCCATGATGTTTCGCAAAGAACGTAGCGTATCCTTGTCATTTCCTACAACCAGGCCATCATCAATGTGCAACCAAATAGCCACCACTTTATCATTATTCCGGTACAAGTAAAACGTTTTCTCAATCAAGCCGCCTTTGAATCCAAGATCTGCCAGGATGTCGCGGAAAAATAGCCACCAGCATCTCGCAGCCTGGCGAGTCCCATAGAGCGACTTCTTCAGTAGCATCACCATACCTTGGAGTTCTGGCCTGACGTGGGTTGGAGATTCAACGTATACGGTCTCATTGATTGGCAAATGTAGGTATGCTGCCGAGACATCAAAGCTGTGAATATGCCACTTCTTGGAAACGGCGAGTGCAAGTAGGAGCCGTGACGAGGAGAGTGAGGCAGTCGGCGCAAATGTTTCGTAGCAGTCTACTCCCAGGCGCTGGCAGAATCCTTTTGCAACATACCTAGCTTTTGGAGTATCAACCAAACCATCAGCCTGCCGCTTGACACTGAAGACGTACTTCGCACCGATCACCTTCATCCCTGGCTCGCGTTTTACCAGTATCCAGACGCCCATGTCAAATAGTTGGTCAATTTTGCTCTCCAGCGGGGCCAGCCAGACCGGTCGGTGAGTTGGCAATAGCGCTTGGTTGATTGAGGCCGGTAGGGTAAGGTCAGAGATCGTAGGAAGGACTTCCAGTTGGCCGTCTTGCTCAGCGCAGATTTGATTGCTTGGGAACTCGCCTAGCCGTAGTTCTACGCTGCGTAACGCCGGGTCAATGTTGTCGATGGTCGTGGGGATAGGGATGAAGGGTTTTTGGGTGGAGTCGGGGAATTCGGCTGATTCGGTGTAGATGAGAGAGGTTTGGCCAACGCTCCATAGTACATAACCTTGTTGGTCGTCTTGAAAGCCAAGGAACACGGCTTTCTCCGCCCGGTCGTCCAATTTGAGGCGTTTTTCTTTGGGGATGTGGGCCAAGGCAATGGAACCAAAAGGGTGTAGCGGAATAGGTATATCGGGGGTACCGTAAAGCGTCTCTGATGGTGTTTTTGGCGATGAACGGGAGTTTGGAAGACAGTTGTGGAGGAAACAGGCATGGCGGTAAGCGAAGGACCAGAATGATTTGGGGAGTCGTGCGTAAGATAACATGGTCTGGGCCATGTCACCCAGGGTCCAATTAATGCGTTCAGCTTCACCGTTTTGTTCCAGGGTGTATGGGGAGGTGAATAAGATTTTGGATCCGAGTAGCAAAAGTTTTTCCAATAGGGACGTCGTATGGTATTCTTTGGCGTTGTCACAGCTCATATGGATGGGGGGTTTTCCGAGTCGGTTTTTCAGGTAGGTCACGGTTTTCAGGAGCAGCTTGGGAACGTCGGAGCAAAGTTTGAAGGCATGAACAAAAATGAAGGTGGAGTGGTGATCACGGATTGTGAGAAGTTATTGGTTACCGGTTATATCGGGGGGAAGTGGGCCGAGTACATTGGTTACCAGTAGGTTGAGGACGCTGTTGGTTGGGATGGTTTCAGGCATGGCTGCATGGCGCCGTTCACTCTCCGCCGTCCAGCATGCCTCGCACACGAAAGGGGTCCACAATTTTGGGTCAAAATACGGGGAATGAGCCTTTAGGTAGCTCTTAACAACGCGATCCAAGACATGACCAAGGGAACAGTGGTGGAAGTACGAGGGGGAAATAAATGGAAGGGGAATCAAGGAAAGGGAAGGGGGAACGGCGGCACGGATAAGAGGGAGAAGGGAAGGGGAAGGGGGCGGAAGAGGCAAAGTCAAGACAATGGACCAGGTCCTTTTATTACATCAAGCAAGCAGACGGTGATTAGAGGAGGAAAAAATGAGGTTGGATCCGTGGAACGTTGGCGTGTATCCTGCGTCAATGAGATGTCCCAAAGACAATAGGGTTCCTTGGACTCGTGGACAGTACAAGACATCACTCAGAAGGGGGCCCCCACGGCCCCCACACAGAGTTGGCGCCAGGCGTATTGTTCCCCTACCAATGGCAAGCATTGTTGCGTGAGGATCAGCCAGTTTGAGCGGGACGGGGGAGTGGAAGGGAGTGTAGGTAGCGAATGAGGCAAAGTGGCCACTTACCGTTGAGGTCGCCCCGGAGTCAACTACTAACGTGTGGGGGGCCGCCACCAAACGTACGACAGGCTGCTCAGGGGGAGCCTCAGCAGTAACGGATTGGTCAGAGGTAATGACACTGTTGACTCAGTCAGCGGTGAAAGGGTTTGGTTGTGGGGGACGCGGATTCCGGATGTGGGGCTCCTCCCTAGGCGGGTTGGCCGTGCCCGGGGGTGGTAGGTTGGTTTCGATCCGGAGTTGTGGACAGTCCCCCCGCCAGTGATCCGGCGACCCGCAGTAGACGCAAGAGCCGCCGACGCGCTGACGGACCTCGGCAGGGATCGGTCGGTTGCCGTTTGCCAGGACGTTCTGGGCTGCCTGGATGTCCGCGGCGGTCGGTTGGTGGCGGGACGCGCGGGTACCAAGGGGGGAAGGGTGTGTGTGTTTCTGGGTTGGTTACTGGGACGGCGCCCCTGGTCCGGAGTAGGCCAGGTCCACGGATTGACCACCGCGACCAAGTACGGGTTGTCCAACGAGTTACCTCGCGTGATTTTGGTATAGAACGAGGTCAGTATTGACTGGGTATCGGCCGGGGTGGGGCAGTCAATGCAATCAAGTTGCAGTCCGATGCTTTGGAGCATTTGGGTGCAAGACAACCCAGGGGGTGGCGGGGTGAGAACTTGCATTACAAGAGAGACACATTCGTCCGGGACCGGTGTACCGAGGCAACCTAACTCGATGAAGAAGTTTGAGATACGACTGAGGTGGGAGGATATGCTGCCGTCCATCATGGTTAGTTTATAAAAGAGTTTGTCCCAGAGCTCAATTTGTCGGGTTCGGGTCGACAGCTGAAAGTTCTTTTTAATCATCTCAAAGGCTCCAGCGGCGGTCACCTCCTTTGCTATGAGGGTTCGCAATTCTCGTTCAATTGTCAGGGTGAAGAAAACACAGAGAATGATGCTCTTGTTTTCGGTTAGGGAGCGCAGATTATTGATGTTGTGAGTAAATTTGCTAATGCCAAAGACCATGAGGCCGACCGTGTTTATACCTTTGATCCACTCGTTGATGTTGCTGCCATTGTGCCAAAGTTTCTCAACCGTCAATAAATATTCTGTTGGGTTAGATAAGAATCGTGCCTTCACGGTGGTCTCGACGGTCCTGGCGGTTGGCATTGCTTTTGAATCCATGGTACGTGAGGGGGTCGGAGTGGCCGGTTTATCGCTATTGGTATCGGAGATAAGGTTGTCGGAGGTAAAACCAGGCCTTCCAGGTCTTGCCCTACCGCGCCGGGGCATAAAATATATCCGGAAAGACGAGTTGAAGAAGGAGGAATGGGGGGAACCTGGACCGGTATTGGAGTAATGAGGTATCGGAAGGGAGGGGTCGACCGGAGAGTAGAGCCGGCTTTTAACCTGTAGTGAGTTAGGAGTCAGAATCCATAATCCATTTCAGGGTCGACCGCGCGCAAGGTAAATATAGTATGTACAAATGTCACAGGATATGTGATATCCGCCTGTGATATATTATGAATAGTTTGACCTAATACATGCAAATCACAACAGGAATCTTTATGTACATCCTCTTGCAGATTGTATTACATACTCTCTCTACTTAGTGCATAGTGTCATGACCACCATGTACACTGTAAATCCTTCAACTGTACTCTCCCAACTTAGACAGCTCAGAACTGGAACCTTACCCCAATGTAGAAGCAGCCTAACCTAATGTAGTAGCATACCTGATCAGCCCTCTCTGTTACTTAGACTGTTCCCATGACATCATGTGTATAGTCTGAGCCCCAATCACTTGTACCTCTGTTGTAGTTCCAACCTCTTGTATATTTAACAGGCCTCCTCTTCCCTCTTCCTGATGTTACCCAAGAAATCAGTTTACTACTTCTTACTAGGAGATCCTTCCCAGCAAGTGTCATTCAGCACCCTTCAACCCAATACTCCTCTGCTCCTGTTAGCCTCCTTCAGTAAACCTTGCCCCCAAGCCTACTGTGGGTAGAGACCCCTCTGTGCCAAGCCCTGCTTGCATGTCAGCAGCCCTTGTGACATTTCCCCAGTACAAACTTACAGCAAACTGAACCCTTGCATATTGGCCAATCCATTAAGAAAAATTCTGGATCTAGACCTAGTAAGTGATCCCGCTGACTTATAACCATTTTGTAGGTTTTGCATAACCCATCCCCCATGGAAATTACACACACCCATCTTGAAAGGAGCCCTTGTAAACCCCAGAGGAACCATAATTGCTCTTATATTTTCCCAAACAGAAATATACCTGTGGTCTGGAGGGCTCAACAACCCAAATAAGGTCTTGGACCCTCCATTTAAATTTATTTTCATAAATATATAAATGAATTTACCCTTTTTAGCCAAATCATATACCTGGCATTATATCCTATTTTGAATCCGAACTTTTTATCACCCCTTGTAGCTAGAAGGAGTGAGGTCCTTGGCATCTAGTTGCCTGACACAACCATTTTAACCTTATTCAGTCATTTTCAGCTTGCTACTTGTGCAGAGCAACCTTTAAAAGTAGAATTCAAAATAAAAAGAAATCATAAAAATAAAAACAGTGAGAGATCCTGAATTTTTATTAAAAATTTGGACTAATCAGCCAAACTGAGGTAGGGTCACTCAGTGACCCCACCATTGAATTCTAACTCCCTATATTTTCAAAATAATTAAAAGGAAAATGACCAAAAGACCATGGCATCACTATGGCACTTTTTGGCCATTTTAATATTTCACATGTAATTTCAAGTATGGGTTTAACACCAAAAGTTCACTCAGAATTGAGGTGTTGTGTATATTTCAGGAGTTACAGCAAGATTTGTGTTCTGTCACAATTCCTGCGTGCAGCCCCACATCCATAAAGCAAGGTTACACGCGCCTGAAACTCAAAATTTAGGCCCCTTTCAAGATGTCAGCTTGCTACTATTGAAGAGCAAGCTGAAAAAGTAACAAAAATAACATAAAAATAATAATAATACAATTAACCTAAGAAGGAGTAGAAAAACCATAAATATTATTACAGAAATGGATTCCCCACCCAAAATTAGGTAGGGTCACTCACTGACCCTACCCTTGAAATCCAACTCCTTATATTTTTAAATAATTAAGGAAAGAAAGACCAAAATACCACGGCACCACTATTGAACTTTTTGGACAATTAAATATTTCACACGTATTGTCACGTATAGGTTTCACACCTAAAATTTAGTCAGAATTGAGGTGTTGTGTATATTTTAGGATTTGCGGATGGAAATGTGTTTTGTCACAATTCCCGCACACAGCCGCGGCAGCCAATGCACCCGCGCGCAGCTGAGATACAGCCCTGTCACTCCTTCAAGGTCGCGTACGCAGCCCTGGGCCTCTGACAAGTACGCAGCCCTGGGACTACGGGTTGACAGAGTGACAGGCGTCCTGAGAGGCTTAGGTACTGCGTAAACATGCTACAACCCACACGGCAACATTCTACATATGTAATAAATGTTCTCTTCAATAGTTGATAGTTTAAAAGTACATAATATTATATAAAAATACTTAAATAACCCTTATATGTATTTTTTATTAAATATAATTCAAAGTACCAAGAATGTCAAAAATAAGACAATGACAACTTCTAAAAATATATTAAGATACTTTAATATAATTTTATGAGAATTTCTAAACATCAATATCTTTGTGGCATACTAAGAAAACTAATGATGTTAAAATATTACATGAGTTCCCATGACTTATATTTTTAAGTAATTATCTTAGTAAATCAACTGGAACTCAAAAATAAGGAGTAAGATCAATATCATGACTTTGACTCCAGTTATTTAATACATAATGAGAAATCACCTGAAATCAGGATGTGTGCAGAAATGTTTATTTAAATAATTATTGAATTACTGGGAACATTTACTAAGGATAATTAATTAATTAATACATAAATGGGACAGATTAGTGTTATTCACACGTCCTAATATATATTATAAAGTAGAATAATTCACATATCCTGAGGAATTAGATGCTACCCGTGCTATAGCACCAGGAAAATGTGACAAGCAACCCCTGATTACCCTTCTAGCCCTAGTTTCCGTCCCTTTGAGCCCCTGTACCCCTCAGAAGGACAATTTTGGGACTCCAAAAGCTATAAATAAAGAGCTCCTTTTAGGATATTGATGGGCAGAGACCCAGTTATATTTATATCCAGACACCGTTACAAGGTAATCAAGTACTTATAAGAGATAAGTAAGTGATTTATGGCTAAGTCTGATCAATAATATCCGTCCTCAACCTCTTTTTTATCAATTGAAACTGCTGAACAACCTCATAACCCCAGTATACAGGTTTAAACCATCAGTGCACGTCTCAAAAATATACCAAAAGGATTTAATAATATACCAGTGAGTTTTATTATCCTTTCTCTGTCATGGCAGCTTGGCTAAAAGGACCTGCCACTCCACCATGTATTTTATATACATATTATCTTTGGGTAAAATATCCTTTAAACTAAAGAGCCCAAAGTAACCAGGACTACGTGTTTTCATACTGAAATCCCTGAAGAGAGGTGTTAAAGATCCCCAATATAACTGTGGCCCCTCTATAAAAATATTTAATAATCAATTTATTCATATTGATTTAAAACAATAAACCATAACCAAACCACTTAACCTTGCAACAAGCTTAATCCAAATACTTTTCGGATTTTTGCTGCATTTATTAAATATAATATTTATTATTTATTCTATCACCTCTGGTAGCTAAAGGATAGCAAGGGTCTTGGCATACAGGAGGCTGACACAAGAAAACCACATGAAATATACTCTTGGCCGTGGATTCTGGATTCCTGCACACAGCTGTCAGGGATGCATGGGTCAAAATTACTGGCATCACTCCTGACAGCTTGGTACCGCAGGAACAGGTTAAAACCAACATGCATGCATCATGCATATGTAACAACTTGAATTTTGGATAGAGGGTTGTCTGAAACCTCTGAATATTGAATAAAAAGTACAAAATTCAAAGTATAAAACAGACAAATTAGGGAAAATGAAAATAGAGGCTGTCATGTAAATAACATTATAAAATCTTTATGAACCACAAAACACACCAAGGAGTTTCCCTAAAAATTATTAGAAATCTTCAAAATTTTCAAAAGATGGCTTAGAATCTAAAAATACCCTTTCCTGACCATGAAACTCCAAATAAACTAATACAAAATTAAGAAATATGCAAGAACTGTAAAAATAAAAAATTTCAATTTAAACTGATTCTGACATTATTTCAACCATAAATATGACACAGAAAGGTCCAGCTGATTGAAATCACTAGAAATAAGTGCCAAAATAGCCCTTTCCAGCCTGATAGCCTTAGCCCACAAGGACAAACCTCTCTAAATACCCTGAGAAGGCCCTCTTACCCCAAAAAAGGTATATACACAGCCCTTTTGGATAATTCAAAAAACAAGTAATTTTTAAGTAATAAATCCAGATCTATCTCCATCCGTGATAAGTGTTTATGAATGATAAACAAGTGATTTATGACCTCAGTCTGATAGTATGACTATTAAATGTAACCCCATTATTAATTCCATTGAAGAATATCAGCAAAAACCCTCCAATTGTCCGGTGACCCTTTCAATCCATGAATTTCTGCAAGCATGTTGGAGTTTATTCTTAAAGTAGTAATTCATCTCCTCCTTGCTTTCAGGCATAAGTGCTTTGAGACAGCCAGTCCACCCATTCCCCTTGAGTAAGCCCCTTTTGAGCAATCACTTAGGACCTCATTGTCCCAAGGTCTTTAAATGGTTCAAAAGAGCCCCTTGAAGAGAGGTTGTTTCAATAAAGATCCCCAGTCTTGTATAAACTGCGGCACCTCTTTAAAAAAACATTTTTAACCAATTTAACCAAAACAAACTCCAAATTTTGCACTTTCTCTTTTGTTATCACTATTTTTGAGCATTTTACGTATTACATTGGAATTATTATTTTTCAAACACCAATATCACTTGCTGTAGCGAAAGGACTGCAAAGTTCCTGGTATCAGTAAGCTGAAATTAATCACCTGTAACATCAAAAAATTATCAATCAGTAACCAATAAAACAAGATAAAATATATAAAGTATAACACTAGAAGAAAGATTCTTCCCTTAATCAGCTTCTATAGCCAAATTCAAATATCTGTTCCACCATTTCTTCATTATCAAGCCTGAATACATTGATCCTAGGTCTGATAGAGACTAATATAGTAGCAAATCTATCTGAAAATCAGCCACCAATCTCTTTTTCTTTTATTGTTTTGATACTACTGTAGTACTTAGAGGGGCAGGCAATTCACACCAACCTTAGCATTCATCTATCTTATCAATAGTTTTAGTACTAAATTCCCCCTCAACTGACTCCCAGCAAGCTATTTGTTAAACTTCACCCAATCCAAAAGGAGTCTCTAGAAGGCAGACAAATATTTGAATTGGATTGGGTCCCCAAGAAACTTGGAAAAGTCCAATTTTCAAATTGTGCAAACGGCCCCAGACGTGGGTGACATCACCCCTCTTGGCGGAGGTACCAAAGTCCACAAAATGAGGAGAAGGAAAAAGGCAATCCGTGGAATCTGCAAAAAGAAAAAGAGAAGCGGCCCAATTGGGGTCCTTAGTCCAATCTTCAACTTTCATGGGCTCTTCATTGTCCACCATAAAGTTGGCCATGGTTTGGCAAAAGGGTCCAGAGGATGTTTGGGAACAAGGCAGAGGAAAAGGTTGCAAAGGCCCAGGGGTTGGAGCAACAAGGGAGCACCTGCCATTTCCAATACAACAGGCATTGAAAGCTGGTTGGCCAGCAGTAAGGGTGAAAGACCTCCATGCTTTTGTACAGTATTTTCAGGAGGCCATGATAAAGTTTTGGAGCTTTTTCTATTAGGGTAGTAGGAGTTTGGAGTTTGGTGGAAGGGGGTGAAGGTTTTTCTATGGGCGCTGGAAGTAGTGAAGGATACTAGGGACAGAATCCAAGTTATGGGGGGATTTGGTGGTTATTTATAGGAATGAATGCTGTGGTGACCAATTTGGGACACCTCATAAGTAAAGGGCAGATTTAAAAAGAGATTATTATATAATATTTCATCCTTCAAAAAAAAAGAATATATGTAAATTTTGTTTCTGTATGGAAAGGTTTCAATTTTTGCTTGTCCCAACTTCTCCCTGTCCTAGCGGTCTAGGAAGGGCCCCTGTTGTGCTCAAGTACCCAGGCCTTGCATTGAACACCTCCTCTTTGCGCTTGGCATCTGAATTTTTTTGAGCCAAGCGTGTGCATTCTGGACCACACGCTGTGGAAAGAGATTGTTTGTTGCGTAAAATTACCCACAAAAATGTCACTCCAAGTTCCAGAAAGCCCACTAGCCCTTGAGGTTTAATCCTGTACCTCTGCAAGTCAAGTAAAATACGGTCTTCAAGGAAAGTTTCCATGGCACGCAGCGGTTGAGAATAACGCCCAACTCCCCTCTCCACTATCCACAAAACTAATCCGCACTGAGCAAGACACTTCCTTAAGCTAACAGGCAATGAAGTAATATAAATAAACAAGAAGGACTCCCTGAAAATCTACACACTTTAAATTTTCCTATTAAAGACTTGGAGTTACTTAAGCAAGCTAAAATTCTTAAAAGCAGAATGATAATATACACCTTAATCTGGTAATTTGATTCTTTTATACCCCAATAATGATACTTCTATTCTTGAAAGATACAATAAAATAAGATCCCCCATTCCAAGTTCAGGAAAATTTCCCCTTTTATATACAACTTAAAACACTACTCCAAAAAGAGAGAAAAAAACAAAAGAAAAAACTTTCCATCTAACCAGCTCCGTGCATTCCACAATGATCCTTCTCACCATTTGTCCAATCAACTAGCCAATCCATTTGTTTAAAATAGATTTGGTGATCATTTTCCCCAATCTCTCTATGAGTTGAGTTGCACCAATGCATTACTAACAACAGATACCTGTTGATCTTCCTTAGCGGATCTCTCACAATACCACATGCAACCTAACAGATCCCCAGCAATATGCATTCCGCCTCCTCAACTTTAGTGTTGATTTTACCACCATCCTGCACCCTCAGCGCATACCCCATAGTCCGGCGTTGGTCTTCTTCTACATAGCTTTGATCACTTGCTTCTGAACTTGTAAATCCATAGTTTTGGAGGGGAATTTATGTTTGACCATGTCCATTGTCTGCAAAAGGCAATACTCCAGCCCATCCTTGCTATTGTGCTGCAGAAACACACGCCACACCAAATTCTGAGCGTTGAATTTTCTGCTCCAGATTAGAAAGTATGCCAACAGGCTTTTTCAAGCCTATTGTTCTGCGGACTTCCACCCACTGCTGAGCTGCTTTTGGTCAAAGGTCAACTGCTGAGCCTACTTGCCTCTGTGTCTATAAATGACCACCACAACTCTCTATTCATCATCATTGATCCTAAGCTTGGCATCCCATCAACTATGCCTCTTTTTCATCCTATCTGATGCCCTCCCCATCACTCACAACAATCCCTCCTCAATCTCAACCCCTGTGGAAAAAAACAAGCCTCATCATTTGTCCCTCAGATCCCCATCATCCCCATCATCCCCATCCTCCTCCAGATTCATCATCCTCCCAATCCATCTCCTCCATGTCATCATCACCCTGAAATAATTCCTCCTCATCATCCTTTGCTTGCCCATCCGCTGTCTCAACTGCCGTTGATCACCCATCTGCTGTCTCATCTGTCTTTCACTGCTTGTCTTGCTGCCACTCATCTCTGGCCACACCTGTTGCTTGCCTTGCTGCTTGTTGTTTTCCTTGCCGCTTGCTGCTGCTCATCTCTGCCTTCAGGCTGTTTCCCCCTTCTAATTTTTTTCCCTTTTTTAATATCATTTTCATTCTTTTGTGTTTCTCATCATTCATTCTCTATCTGTCAAAAAATAAATAGATAAATAAATAAAAAATCCACTTCCATACCTTGTTGTAAATATCTGTAGGCCTCTTTCCCATAAAAGGAGGGACTCTCCCCTTCCTTTCTTAATCATCCATGGTTGTGAGTTTTTCTAAACCCCCCCCCCATTAACCAAGAAATACTATCATATGTATTTTTCCAGGGTATATCTATGATTGCCCTCCTATTCTTGAGTCTTTGAGCTCAAATCTCTCATCTGCCTCTCTGTGGCCTTATTTGTTATCACCAACCAACAGCCTTGCTGGTCAAAGAATAATTTATTTGGTTGAATTCTTGAGTGTTTTTTACCACTCTTGATCCTTTTTTTGACCATACTGGTCTTGATCATTCCTTTGATTGTCTTTCCGGAATCATTCACCTTTGACTAAGAGTTTTTATTAAGCTTGAAACTTGGATTGTTTAAACTCCCTTTATTTCTTTGAAGTTGCATTGTGCCACACTTCTATTGAGTCCCTTGAGAATTTTTGGGTTATTCCTGTTTGAATTAGGTATTGATTTGCTTCTAGAGCTTCATAAAACAAATTGATTTGTTTTGTACAGCCACCCACAGTTATCTGGTACCCTTCAAGCGCTTGATTGCCAAGAGTTAATCAGGTTAATTGAGAACCTGGAGGTTTGTTGGGTTTGAGTTGATGATCTCCAATCTTTTGCTGAAAACCAGAGTTATTAGCTTGTGGGAATTGTTAATTACAACTGCCTTGTTCTATTGAACTATGAAAAAACTCTAAATTATTTTTTCAATTCTGTTCCCACACCATCTTGCCTCAGATAGTCTTTTCCAGTAGCTACCATTTACTATCAATTTTATCTCTTCCCTACTTATTCCTCATTTACAAGGTTCTGGACCTTGATCCTGGTTAAATTTAAATATTTTTGTAACACTCAGGAGGGCAGCCTAAAAAAGCACCTTTCCCCTCCGCAGAACTTCCCGCAGCTAGCACCATTTGGAGTCTTAAATTTGGTCCCCCGGGCCAGGATTGAACCACCAAACTTGGGAGTTACAGTCCCAAACCTTTGGAATCAATTTTGAAATCCAATATTTCCTTTTTTCATTTTATATTTTTATTTTTTTTAAATCTGATATGTGGAGTCAACTTATCCCAGAAGTAAGTCCTCCCAATTGTGCACCATCCGTGAAAGATTCTTGACATTTTTTGTAAAGCCCTACTATTGCGACACTTGTGAGCCACTTTTTAATTCTTCTCTTTGGATCCTGTAGGAAAATTTGTTTTTAGAAATGGAATCTAATGGTGCTCCCTCCACCTCTGTTTGCGCTAAGATGGTCAAGATCAAACCTCAGAACAAGAACTTAGGATTCAACGGGACAAATCTGGGACAGTTCCTGGACTCTTACAAAATGGCTGCTGAAGTGGATGGGGCAAGTGAATACAATACAGCCTACCAGTTAAAATGTGTTATCTCCTCTGATGAAGTCATGGAAGTAATAGGGTTGTTCAATGGATTCAAATCCCATAATTGGAAGCTTCTAAGGGAAGCAATTCTGGCATACTGGCCAAAAAGAGATGTAGCTTGATTTACTTTGTAGAAATTTGATGCTCTTTTCTCTCTGTGAATCTCAAATGGTGGTATCTCTTCAGCCTCTGACTATCAGTCTTTTAGGGATTCATGGGACCCAATTTAATCTTATCTCATACAAAACAATCACATTGATATGGTGGACCAAGTTTGAGATTGATTGTTCCAATTAGTTTGCTAGGGGTGCAGGAAAGGATTAGGGATGAATTGGTCAAGTCCGGATCAATGATCACCACCGCAGATAATTTATTCAAGCTCCCTGTTTTCCTTGTCCTCAGGAGTGCTTTGGATAAAGTCATGATAGGTCAAAATGCTCTAAATTTTGAAAAAACTAAAACCACTGAACCAGTCCCTGCTCCTTCCTTCCAAGAATTAAAAAAAATTATGAACAAGATGAAGGCAAGTTTCAGGCCAAAACCAAATCCTCAGTCCAACAAAGAAACTGCTACTATAGACAAGATCACCATAGTACAAGCTTTTGAGAACAAAATTGATCAAAAGATTTCTTCTCTTGCCACTTTCAAACCCTCAAACTCTGTTCCTAGATCCACTCTGGTCTGCTAATACTGTCATAGGGAACCCCATCAAACCTGTCAGCTTGCTACTATTGCAGAGAAAGCTGCAAAAGTAACAGAAATAACATAAAAATAATAATAATAAAATTAACCTGAGAAGGAGAATGAAAACCATAAATATTATTGCAAAAATGGATTTTCCACCCAAATTAGGTAGGGTCACTTGCTGACCCCACCCTTGAAACCCAACTCCTTATATTTTGAAATAATGAAGGAAAGAAAGACCAACATACCACGGCACCACTATTGAGCTTTTTGGCCTATTAAATATTTCACACGTATTTTCACGTATAGGTTTCACACCTAAAATTCAGTCAGAATTAAGGTGTTGTGTATATTTTAGGAGTTACAGACGGAAATGTGTTCTGTCACAATTCCCGCATGCAGCCGCGGCAGCCAATGCACCCGCGCGCGGCTGAGCTACAGCTCTGTCACTCTGTCAAAGCCGTGTACGCAGCCCCGGGCCTCTGACAAGTACGCAGCCACAGGACTATGGGTTGACAAAGTGACAGGCGGCCTGAGAAACCTAGGTACCGCGTAAACATGCTACAACCTACAGGGGAAAATTCTACATATGTAATGAATGTTCCCGTGGATAGTAGATAGTCTAAAAATACATAAAATTATATAAAAATACTTAAATAACCTTTATACGTATTTTTTATTAAATATAATTCAAAGTACCAAAAATGTCGAAAATAAGATAATGACTCCTTCTAAAAATATATTAAAAAACTTTAATATAATATTATTAGAATTTCTAGACATCAAAATTTTAGTGACATACTGAGTAAACGTATGATGTAAAAATATTACATGAATACCCATGACTTACATTTTTAAGTAATTATTTTAGTAAATCAACTGAATTTTGAAAATAAGGAGTAAAATTAATATTATGACTTTGCTCCAATTATTTAATACATAATGAGAACTCACCTGACATCAGAATATCCATAGAAATTTATATTAAAATAATTATTAACTTACTGGGAAAATTTACTAAGGGTAATTAATTAAATAATAAATAAAAAGGACAGATTAGTGTTATTCACACGTCCAAACATCAATTATAAAGTAGAATAATTCCCATACCCTGTAGAATTGGATGCTACCCGTGTTACAGCACCAAGAGCACGTGACATGCTACCACTGGTTACCCTGCTAGCCTCAGCGTCCATCCTTTTGAGCCTCCGTACCCCTCAGAAGGACAATATTGGGACTCCAAAAGCTATAAATAAAGAGCTCTTTAGAGTATATTGATACCCAGAGACCCAGTTATATTTACATCCAGAAACTGTGCAAAGGTGATCAAATACTTATAAGACATAAGTAAGTGATTTATGGCTTTAGTATGATTAATAATATCCATCCTCAACCCTCTTTTATCAATTTAAACTGCTGAACAACCTTATAACCCCAGTATACAGGTTTAACCCATCAGTGCACGTCCCAAACAGGTACCCAAAGGATTGAATAATATACCAGTGAGTCTTATTATAATTTCTCTGTTGTGGAAGCTTGGTTACAAAGCCCTTCCACTCCACCGCGTATTTTATATACATATTATCTTTGGGAAAAATATCCTTTAAACTAAAGGTCCCAAAGTAACCAGGCCTATGTGTTTTCATAATGAATTCCCTGAAGAAAGGTGTTAAAGATCCCCAATATAATTGTGGCCCCTTTATAAAAATATTTAATAATCAATTTTTCTATATTGATTTATAACAATAAACCATATCCAAACCAATTAACCTTGCAATAAGCTTTATCCAAATATTTTACGGATTTTTGCTGCATTTATTAAATAATATATTTATTATTTATTATATCACCTCTGGTAGCTAAAGGATAGAAAGGTTCTTGGCATCCTGGAGGCTTATAAAACCAGTCAATTTCCTGAGCTCCAGAAGGATAAAGAGGAAAATTTGTGGAACAGAAGGGAAAAAATTTCTTTGTTCCTGATGGTGCTTTTATCCCTTTTGATTTTTCTCAACCTATTTGTCATGTGGTGGCTTCTTTTCAGCCATCAACCCCTAAGAAGGCACCTTTGGATTCTTGGGATTTTCAATCTTCTTGTGGTACCCTTCAAACTTGTTATCCTCCAGCACTCTCTTCCTCAAGCTTTGTGGGAGCTTATCAATCTGATCCAGCTAGGAAACTGCATGAGGAGCCCAAACCTCATAAAGCTCCTTCCTTGCCTTCCTCAATTGTACAAAAAATGGTTAAAAATGAATCTTCACCTGACCCTCCTTTCTCTGATGTACAAGACATTGAGGTTCAAAAGGAACCACTCATGCAAATTTTTCAAGAACACTCAAATCCTCCTCCTTTGTGTGTTAAATCACCTCAACCTTCTGATCCTGTCTTAGTCCCTGCTTCAACTAAACTTCCTCTATCTACCCAGCCCTAATTTAGGTTTGAGAGGGTACTTTCAAAGGACCACCCCAATGCTGTGGAAGGGGTATTAAAGAAAATTTCAGATCTTAGAATTCCTGATCTATCTGTGGCTGAACTGCTGTCAATTTCTCCATCTGTTGCTGAATGAATGAAGAAATGGGTCTCTTGTTGACGGGTGGAGATTGGTTCTGAAAAATTGAAGGTTTCCTCTGGCACTTTGATGGAGGAATCTGGTGGAACAGATCTCCCCTGGGATTCCAACTTTTAATCCTGTCCTCTTGGTTTTCTTCCTTTTTGTCTTGGTCATTAATTTAAAAAAGTTTTGATCCTTGTAAATTCTGTTTCTCAGCTCAACTTGATTTCAGATGCTATGGGCTGCAAACTCAAGCTTATTCCTAGGTTCAGCTTTAATTCCGGGGTTTCCGGGATATGGAATCAATCTTGTGAATTGGTTGGTATTTCAGAAGATTTCCCAGTTCAAATTGGTCAAAATATTGTTGGAAATTGTCATTTTTGGATCACTTGTTTGGAAGGCCCTATGATCCTGGGTCAACCATTCTTAATGGATTTTGGAGCTACCCTGATGTTTTCTGACCAAGTTGGGGAGAGAATCCTCCTCCCTGATGCTGATGGAGAAAGATTCAAGTTCATCTCTGCTCTTTGGATTCTGGTTTTGGGAAAGACATTTCCCTGGTCATCCTCCTAAATCTGTTCTGAAGGGGAAGCAGAAGGATAATTCTAGTTCCTCTCATTTTTTATTGGTGTAGTTGATCCTAATGAGAGTTGTAGTTCTTCTCAGCCTCAAACTTCAACTCAAGAATCAACTACCGTCTCTGAGGCATATTTTTATTTTTCCTAATCATTTTCTTCTGATCCAGAAAATATTCAAAATCCAAAAAATGACAAAGTAGAAAATTACAAAAATATTTCTTCTCTATCTGCATCTGTTAATTCTTTTTTTCCTTTTTTCCTGAATATTATCAATCTTCTCTCAGTTCTGGCTCAAATCCCTTAAATAAGGATAAAATAGATCCTGATCTCAATTCTATTCTAGGTGGCTTTGGTATGGAGGAACATGGGATTCAGTGGAGGCAATTTGGGGTTCAGGTAAGTCATCCCAATTTTTCACCACTAGGGCCATCTAATACCATTGCTATTGAAACCCTAACTTGTGCCAAACATGTGAGAAAAGTGTTATTTTATGGTTCTTATTTTATGGAAAAGGCACCCTGCAAGGAAATTGCAGAACATTGGAGGTGGAAAATGTTTGAAATTTGTCTCAGGTTTTGTAGTCAGGTCTCACTGGTCAATGCTTAGAGGAAGCAAGAGTTTCTTTCTTTTACTACCAAGTACAATTCAGTTGCAAAAAATTTCCAACCAGTCAATCAGCCTATTCCTCTCAAACTCAATCCTCCTCTCATGCGTCCTCCCTTATATTGTGATCCTTACTGTGGTTCATCTTGATCTCTTGAAGGTACCTTTTTTCCCAGTGGTAATTACACTGAAGAATTTCTGAAGGTGGTAAACTTTGGAACAGATGGATGGCTTCTTCCTGATGAGTTGAATTTTATCAAAAATGTCTTATCTCTAAGGGAAAAATATATTGCCTTCTGTGAAGAAGAGAGAGGTTGCTTGAAAGAATCCTATGGTCTCCCTTACATCATGGCTGTAGTTGAAGATGATCCTTGGCAAAAGAAAAAGATTGCAATTCCTGCTGATAAAGTCAATGAATTTATCAAGTTGGTACACAAACAAGTTTATACTTGCCTTTAAGAAAATTAAACTTCTAGTTATCCCAGCCCTGTATTCTGTGTCCTCAAAAGTAATGGTAAACTTAGAATTGTTCACAATCTTCAACACCTCAACAAAGTTACTATCAAAGACTCTGGGATTCCACCTGCCACTGAAGAATTTGTTCAATCCTTCGGTGGGAGAGCTTGCTATGGTCTAGGGGATATTATGGGTTCTCAGGAAAAAAAATCCTAAATTCTATCTCTTGCCCTCTCACTACGTTTGATACCCTCTTGGTTGATTAAAAATGACTCAATTGACTCAAGGTGCCACCAATTTGGTTGCAGTCTATCAGGCCCAGACGGTGTGGATCCTCCAGGATGAAATCCCTGATAATGCTTGCATCTTGATTGAAAATGGTGGAATTAAAGGTCCAGTTTCTGACTATAAAAATGAGCTCTTCCCTTGGAATTCAGGAATTTGTTGATTCATCTGGGAATATGCTAATACTTTGGAAAGGATTCTGTTTCAAATCAAGGAGTCTGGCCTTAGTGTCTCTGGCTCCAAATTGGCTGCTTGTGTCTCTGCTCTGGAAATTTTTGGTCATGTGGTCTGTAAGGAAAGAAGAAGGATGGCACCATCCAAAGTGAAAAAAATCATCTCTTGGCCTACTAAAATAAATCCCACTGAAGTTAGAGGCTTTCTAGATGTTTTAATTTATGTTTTGATCTTCATTCCTTCTTTATCCAAAATCTGCATTCCTTTGGATTGTCTAACCAGGAAGGAAGCTGAATGTATTTGAACCCAAGCTTGAAATAATTTGTTTCAGTTTCTCAAAACAATTGTTGGTAAAGACATAGTTTTGAAAAAGATCTCTTATGGATCTGGAGCTGGCAAGATCAAGCTGCCTGTTGGTTCCAGTTATCAATCTGTTGGGCTGTTCTTACTCAGGAAGAAAAAGATGGTTTGGACCATCCTGCTCTCTATGAATCTTTTTTATTTTCAGATGTGGAGTCCAGATACTCTCAAACTAAACTGGAACCGTTTGGTGTGGCTCAAATGTTGAAGAAGCTCCAAAAAGTCCTCTGTGGTAAAAATTTCAAGTTACAAGTTGACGCTCAATCCATCATTGAAATTATCAATGCCCCCAGCCTACCAAATGCTCCAATTACTTGTTTGGTGGCTTTTATTCAGCTGTTCTCTTTTGATATTGTTCACAGGCCTTGGAAATCCTTCACCATGCCTGGTGGATTATCTTGAAGCCCTTGTGGAGATGAAGAATCTGATGTTTGAGTAGATTTTGGTGAAGAAGAAACTTTAATCCACCTGTCTTCTTGTTCCCCTCTCAAGATTATTATGGCTTTCAGCAAGGGTTCTGGCTTAAATTAGAGCAGTAAATTTTAACTTTTCAAAGACCTCCTGATCTTTCTGCAAAAATTTTTGATCTCTTAAAAGAAAGTACTCTAATTTCTTTTTACAAGGTTCTAGGCTTATGAAAAGAGGGAACACTTTTTCTCTTATTGTTTTTACTATTCCTTCTAAACAAGATTCTATCCTCAAAAGCATCCATGAGGATCTTGGTCATTGTGGGGAAACCACAGCTTGTTGAAAATTATCCAAAAAATTCTGGTGGCCATCTCTGAAGAAATTCATATCTGAATGGTGCAGGAGTTGTGAATTTTGCCAGAAACGTGATCTCAGGTGCCCAGCTGAAATTTGCTATCCAATTGGGGAGTCCACTGTCTTTGGAAGGATTTCTATGGATGTTGTTCATATTAAGGCAGGTGGTACTCAGTATTTCATTGTGGCTAGAGATGATTTTCCTGGATGGGTTGAAGCAAAATTCCTTAATAATCTTAGATCTGAATCAGTGGCAGCTTTCCTTCATGAGACTTGGACAATGTTTTATGGCTTGGATAAATCTTATTCTACTGATGGTGGCTCTAAATGTGGTGGCAAACTTGCTGAAATCATTAAATCTCTTCCTGGACAACATAGGTTTACTACTCCTTATTATCCTGAAGGCCAAGGAATGGTGGAACAAGGCCATTATTCTTTGAAGGCTGCACTTTTTAAACTGGCTGGTGAAAGTGGAAAGAATTGTTGAAAATTTCTTCCTATGGTTCTCTTCTCTGATCAAATCGCAACCATATGGACCACAGGCTACTAACCTCATGAAATCATCTTTGGTAAAAGAGAAGTTCTTCCTGTGGATCTGGAAACAGAATATTTCTTGGATATCCTGTGGGAACAGGTGTCTTAAACCTCTTCACTTTGCTCCAGTTGCTTTTATCTGGCAACTAATGTGTCAGTGGTTGGAGCAAAGTGAAGAGGTTTGTGATGAAGCTTATCAGAAGATGATGGAATTAAGAGAAATATTGGTCCAGTATTGGGAAGATAAGAACTCAAAGAAAAAAAGGGATCCCTTGAATTATGGTGATCTAGTTTTAGCCTATAATTGATCCTTGCAGACTCAGTGGGGAAATCTGCTTTTGAATTGCTGGAATGGTCCTTACCAGGTGGTTTGTAAATTCAGAGGTGGGTCCTATGTTTTGGAACAGCTGGATGGTACTCAGTTGGCCAGAAGGTTCTCTGCTGATGAAGTTAAAAGGTTTCACTTTTGTGAAGGCAACTTATCCCAAAAGTAAGTCCTCCCAATTGTGCACCACCAGGGCCATCTGCTGCATTTTTGTTGTGAAACACTAATTTATGCCACATACATGAGCACCTGGGAAGCCTCCTTGTTTTATTTCTGCTGCTTCTAGGGCTCATTTGAGTGAATGAAGACATTTTTCAACTCTTCAATCACTCTCATCAAGATCAAGAAATGGCCATTCTTTGCTTCAATTTCTTTTTTTCCTCATTTTTCTTAATAACTTCAAATTTAGATGCAGACTAGGGAAATTCTGTAAGTTGGGGAGAGATGTGGTGAAAAATTTGGGACACCTCATAAGTAAAGGGAAAATTTAAAAAAAAACATTCTTATATAGTTATTCATCCTTCAAAAAAACAATAAAAATAAAAAAAATAAAAAAAAATACGTGGAAATTTTGTTTCTGTATGGAAAGCTTTCAATTTTTGTTTTTACCAACTTATCCCTGTCCTAGCAGTCTAGGAAGGCCACCTGGGGTGTTCAAGTACCCTGGCCTTGCATTGAACCCCTCCTCTTTGCGCTTGGAATATGCCTTTTTTTGAGCCAAGCGCATGCATTCTGGACCACACGCTCTACTCATCATCATCAATTCTCATCTTGTCATCCCAGCAACTATGCCTCCTCATAATCCTATCCAATTCACTCCCCATCACTCCCAACAATCCCTCCTCAAAATCAACCCTTCAACAACAAACAAGCCTCATCAATTGTCCCTCACATCCCCGTCATCCTCATCACCTCTATCCTCCTCCAGATCCAATTTACTCCAAATCAATCTCCTCCAAGTCATCATCACTCTCTAATCATACCTCCCCATCATCCATTGCTTGCCCATCTTCTGTCTCATCTTCCATTACTTTCCCATTTTCTGTCTCATCCTTCTTCCACCGCTTGTCTTGCTGCCATTAATCTCTGCCCATGGGCTGTTTCCCCCTTCTACTTTTTTTTCCCTTTTTTCATATCATGTTCATTCTTTTGGGTTTAGATCATTTATTCTCTACCTGTCAAAAAAATCTGCTTCCATACCTAGTTGTTAATACCTTTAGGCCTCTTGCCCATAAAAGGAGGGGCTGTCCCCTTCCTTTCTCAACCATCCATGGGAGTGAGTCTGTCTACCCCCCCTTATCCAAGAAATACTATCATCTATCTTTATCCAGGGTATATCTCTGATTTCCACCTGATCCTTGATTCTTTGAAATCAAATCTCTGATATTTCCCTCTGTGGCCTTATCCCTTATCACCAACCAATAGCATTGCTGGTTGAATACGAATTCATTTTGTTGAATTCTTGAGTGTGTTATACCACTCTTGATCCTTTTTTTTGACCATAGTGGTCTTGACCATTTCTTTGTATGTCTTTACAGAATCAGTCATGTTTGACTAACAGGTTTTATTAAGCTTAAAAATACGAGTTTTAAAACTCCCTTTTTTCCTTTGAAGTTTCATTTTGACACACCACTCTTGAGTCAATTGAGAAGTGTTGGGTTATTCCTGTTCAAATTAGTTATTGCTTTTCTTATAGAGCTTCATAAAACAAATTGGTTTGTTTTTTACAGCCAACCATAGTTATCTGGTAACCTTCAAGAGCTTGATTGCACAGAGTTGGGAAGGTTCATTGAGAACCTGTAAGTTGGTTGGGTTTGAGTTGATCATCTGCAAGCTTCTTCTGAAAACCAGAGTTGTTAGCTTGTGGGCATTTTTACTTACAACTGCCTTGTTCTTTTGAACTATGAAAAAACTCTAACTCATTTTGTTCAAGTCTATTCCTGCGCCACATTGCTTCAGATAGTGTTTTCCCATACCTAACATTTACTATTGAGTTTATCTCTTCCCCATTTGTTCCTCATTTTTATGGTTGTGGACCTTGATTCCGGTTACATTTAAATATATTTTTAACACTCAGGAGGGCAGCCTAAAAAAGCAACTTTTCCCTCCACAGAACTTCTTGCAGAAAGCACAATTTGGAGTCTTATAACTCAAGTAGAACAAATTTAGACATTTGACTCAGGGGCTCAGCAGTGGGCGGATGTGGAAGCAGCAGCACAATAGTTTTGAAAAGTAAAATCTATCTAGTTTCCTACTCCAGCGGGGGAAAAGCGGGCTCAGCAGTCATGCAGTTATGGGTTCTGAAGCACCATAGGCAAGCTGAGCCTGTGTTTTTTCCTTTTGTGGAAGCAATAGTTCAAGTTTTGTCTTTTTCAGAATCAATAGCTGGAGTCTTGCCTTTTGGGGAATGGTAATTGTGGTTGGTAGCTATCCTCTTCTGCACTTATGAATCTCAGAGTAAGAATGAAAAAGCAAGCTATTGGAACTATGTAGTATGTTTCTGAAAAGATGAATATGCAGTATGCATCTGGATTGCAGGAAAAATGTAGTATTTGGGAAAATCAAACACTCACTTGAGGAGGAAGCATGTGTATCAACAAGTATCTGTGAGGAAGATCAATGGGAGTCTTCTGTTATGCCATATGCAGGATTTAGGGGGATCTTCTGAGGAAGGTTTAAATGAATCTGTCCTTGGCCATTCATTGGCGCAAATTGATAGGTGAGCTCAACAGAGGTTTCAGGAGCCCAAAATATCTAATTTATGCAGACAGATGGGCTAGTAGGATCAGGAGTAACAGTGTGCTGGGTCATTTCAGAGTGTGTTAGGGGGGGGGTATAGGAAGTCATTCTTTTTTTATTTCCTTTTGTTTCCGGAGTTTTAATTTTGGGGGTTGTGTATAAAAGGGGTGGTCTGTTTAGCAGGGAATTGTGGTTTATCTTATGTGATTTTATCAAATGGTTAGAGATTTTATTGTTATCATTGCATATCTGAGTATTCTTTTATCATTAAAGTGTCTTCTTTACAAAAGGTATCAAGAAATGTCTCTTTGAGTTAGCTAGGGGTTATTTCAGGGAATAGTTCAAGTGTGGAGCTTGTAAGGGAGTCTGTACTATTTTATTACTGTTATTTCATTGCAAGTTAGTTAAGGGAGTTTCTGTAGGATGCAGAGCAGCAACGTAGGCATCTGTTCTGGTGCAGAGCAGGTATTGTAACGAAATGTCTAGAGAAGTATCCTGTACCAAAGAAGGATTGGTCCAGACATCAAGTGTAGCACATTTTTTATTTCCAAAAAGGGCTGGAGGCTGGAGTAGCTTGGGTTTTGAAGGGGTACTTGGAGATATTGCTCAGAGAACAGTCTTTGCAGAAGTATCTTTCAGACTGGTTGCTCTTCATTCCAGGGATTTCTTTGAGACTTCCCACCAATGCTTGTCCCAGTGAAAAATGGAGATCCTTGATAGTCCTGAAAACTTCCAAGTGAGTGGAGAGGTAGCAGTGGTCAGCCCAAATTCTTCTGGGGTTTTTGATGAAAAGAAGATTTTTTAGGATTTTTGCTTCCACCAGGCATCCATGATTTTGGAAGTGCTGGAAGCAGCCTTTGGTTTATTTCAGAGAGCAGCCCTTTTTGACCAGGGTACCGGGACTGATGAGATTGAAAACAATATGCGGTATTTACAGGAAGTTTCTGAGGGTGATTTTCTGGCTTTTCCAGCTGAGCTTCAGGGTACCAATGCTGTTGATAGGAAGGTATTTTTTTTCTTTTCCAGTTGAAATTGATTTTCCTTCTTATTTCCTCAGGTTGGTGAAGAATATTTTTTTGTTGAAGATGTGGGCGGAGGGTATGCTGTCCATGAGAATGTTCTGAGTTGAGATTGTGGCTGATTTAAGTCCCTTTGTGACAAAGGTGTGATAGTGTGCTGTTTCCATCTTGGACTTCTGCTTTTGCCTCCATTTCAGCTGATTTTAACACCACCATTTGGGGGATTTTTGCGGGTGAATGTGGAAGCACTTGCTTTCAGAGTGATTACTGTTTTGTTTGGGGTTGTGGTAGCCTTCTATGCAGCGGTTCTGGACTGGGATTTGAATATAGCCTTCTTTGAGACCAGAGCCGTGTTTCAAATTGGGGTGTGCTTATTGGCAGTTTTGGACTTCAGCTTGTTGTCAAACTGAATAAGGTGGTTGCAGACAAAACTCAACTCCAATATTTCCTGAGGGAGTTCAATTCCTATGTCAACCATCTTCTTGATAGCAGTGCTAATCCTGGTTGCAAAATCAACAATTTCATCCTCTTTGAATGTAGTGTGGAGGAATTTGTTCAGGATTTTAGCTTGATTTGGGGCTTCTGACAATGAAAAATGTTCCTTGATGGCTTGAAATATGGCTTTGGCAGAGTTGAAGTTTGTGGCTCTTATGAGATTGTTGCAATTCACCAAGTCTACCTTCAAAATAAGAAGCAGCTGGATCTCATTGTTGTGCATTCAATTGAGGTCCTCCAATTTTGATTCAAGAGCCAAAAGAACTCCCCTGAGCTTGAGAAAGGAATTAATTTTTTATTGACAGATTCCATAGTTTTCTTCAGAGAGAGGAGGGGTGGTTTTCAGGGCAGTCTTGACCATGGCCTGACACAATCCATTGTTTGAGAATGTTTGGGATTAGGAAGAATCCATGGTTCTTTTTTATTCTTGTTGGTCATTGTGAGGGTGAGACTTTGGCTTTTAAATGTGAATGACTTGGATGAAAAAATATGAATTACAACCAACAAGACTGAAAAACAGAGATGAGAGTTGAATGAGACGAATTGCAAGGATAATGTAAGTTGACAGGAATGAGGAAACATGAAACAGCTGAGAAGAGAGTCTTGAGACCCAACTGAGAGAAAAGGAATGAATTTTAAAAGAAGAGAAGCCAGTCCAGTGATTGTGACAGGGATTGATTGAGACTTTTGACTGAAAAAAATGGGGTAGTTGGGACCTGAGAGAGTGTTGAGACAGTGAAAAAGAAGAGTTTTGAATGATTGGGTAACTCTCACCAGTTATTGAGTAGGATTTGATGGTTGGTTCTTGAAATACTTGAGAATTGAAGATGCAGGTCACTTGCAGTGCAATCAATTGATGAAAAGGAAAGAAAAGTGGAGAATAATGAAAAAAAGTAAAACAGATGAGGATCTCAGGAGATCAGAGTGATTAAGATTTTTTTGAACAACTCCCAAAGCCATTTGACCCTCATGTAGTGGGACATGTCATAGTCATCTGAAACAGATTATGTGAGCATGTTAGGCAGGTCCCAAGGATGGTAATCTGGGGAGAGTACAGTAAATAATCAGAATATGATTGTGATTAACTTAAGTATTAATTTTTAGTATTTGAATTGTTGCAATGTCAAAATTATATAACAGAGTGAGGCTATGTACTATAAAAGAGGTATTTGGAATCAAAGTGGCAACTAAAATTCAAGAATAGATGGGATGGAACATACATGCTAATGGAACAGATCAATGATGGAACCTATATCCTTGAAGTAATTGATGAAACCCAGATTTACAGAAGTTTTTCAGAAAAAACATTTAAGAACTCTTATAGTAAAGGAGTTTCTGTGGAAGAATAAGAAGCATCCTCCCAAGAATAAAATCAAGAGGTGGAAAATAAAGACCAGATAACTGCTTCTAAGTAACAAAGTAACCTGTAAAATTGATAAATAAAAAAATATAATGGGAAAGCAAGGTAAAATTTTAAAAAATACTTTAGAATTCTAAAATTTCTCTTAAACTTAATCTTTAAAAACCACAAATAAAAATAAAATAAAAAAATAAAAGAAGAAGAAGGAGGGAAAACAACAAGTGATAAGATAAATAGGTAATTGGTAATGCCTTGAAATTCCCACCAATGATCCTTTTAAATGAAAAATAGTATTTCCAAAAATCAAGGAGAACTGGAAGATTAAGAAGAAAGCAGGAAATGAAGATTTCAAGATTGGCTTAACTCCCAACTTTAACCAATTCAAGATTTCAAGAAGTGCCAAGGTAAAATGGAAAAATAGGCAGTTGATATTTTTTAAAGAAGATTGAGAATCATTATATTATGGTGAGAAAAAATTAAAAAGAATCAATCAAAATTGTAACAGATGCAAACTGGGTAAAAGAGATGAAAATTGAAGACTTTTTAATTATATTTCTTTGGCCACAAGGGAACATAATCTTAGTGAAGGGAAATGAAAGTTGGAATTCAGATCAGAATAAATCAGAGAAGATTTTTTCTTTTTCCATTATGGAAAAAATCATTGAAGTGTATGTTGAAGGGAAAATAATATTGAAGGTTAAGAAGGAAAAAACATAAGAAGAATTTAAAGAAATTTATTTGACCAGATAAAACTAGCTATATATCAAGAATAAAGCAGAAGTAGAGAATTAAATGTAAAATTGAAATTGATCAAAGGAAAAAAAACAACACTGAATGAAAAAGAAAAATTTTGCAAAGAAACCTTCAAGATTCCAACAGGGCCAACTGGAAAACAGGATTCTTTGGAAATTTGATTTTCAGAATGGCTATTTCTACACAACCAAATTAATTTTTTCACACCATTTTCATTTTGAACAGGTACACACACAAATCATTTTGGTGGGCACATTTCAAAATTCAGATATTTTTGTCATGAACAGTTTCACATGCCAATATTTTTCTGTACCAATCTGCACATGCAAAAATATAGCCTATAAATTTTTTTCTTGGAATGTGGACTCATGAATTCCTAAAGTGTTGGTGCCAAAAGAAGGAGAATATTTTATATGAATTTTCATTAAATAATTTTAAAAATTGAATTTCATCCTGTAAGAAATTCAAGAAATATATGAAATAATAAAGAAAGAATTTTTAAAGAACAAGAAAACATAAAATGTGCTCCATAAATTAAAATTTCAGAATGAAATATTTTTGGGCACAAATTTTGACCTTTATAGAAAGGAGAAAAATTGAACCTGTGATGTTAAGGCATTTGATTTTGAGATTTTTATTTTTTGGCTGATTTTATATTCAAAAATTTCCAAAAAAATAAAATATAATAAAAATAATAAAAATTTGAAAAAGAATGATTTATGAGCTCTTGGTATTTTTATTTATTTATTCATTTTTTTGAGATGCTTTGTTAATTTTTTATATTTATTTTTTTGAATTTATTGGAGGAAAAAGTTGCATTTTAACAATCATTCAGGAACAAATCATCCAAATCTTTGATTAATTTCATTAACTTTATATTATCAGATTATTTTTTCTCTCGAAACCTTTAACTTTTCTTGTTTATTTTCCATTTTATGATTATTTTGAGTATTTTTCAGAATTTTTAAGTTTAAATTGTTCATTTTTTTGAGTGAAAAAGCATTTTTTTTGGAATGTACAGGCCTACACACCATTTTCTTGCATGAAAATAACCACATACAAACATTTTAGGCATACAAAAATCCACACTGATACTCTTTTGAGGTGCACACAGCCATGTGCCAACAAACATTTACTTTTTGGCATGTGGAGTTGTGCAAATCAAAAAAATTGGTTTTTGTACCTATGCAGGCCAAAGCAATTGGCATGTGGAGTGTGCATGCCAAGAAATTGGTTTTGAATTAGTAATTTTGTGGGATCAAGATAGCTGCACCCTTCCAGAAAATACAATTTAATCCTCCTCAATCCATTCTACCTCAACTTCAAAAATTAGTACAAGTGACTTCTTTTATCAAAAAAAAATTCTCTCTGGATAATTCAATTAAATTATTGGATGCATTCAATGATATTAACAACCAGGAGGAAACATCTTCCTGTGCTATAAATGTGCCAAAAAAAAATAATAAGTACATTCTTCAAAAAAAGGCATTATTTTAGTAATTTTTCTGCTAAAATGATACCAAAAGGTGCCATTGTTGTAAGTATAGTAATAAAATCACTATTTTCACACCAAATTGCATACATTTCCACACCCAGAAGGTGCGCAAGCATTAATTTCTAAAATTAAGGTTTTGAACAACTTTTCAAGTTTAAAGAAGTACCTTGCATGGGAGAGCACACCTTTTGATGATTTATTGGCCCCCCCAGGCCTGTGAACATCAATGGGGCCTGGAGGGCTAATTCAAGTCTTGGTTAGAATGTTTTGGAGAATATAAATATGTACACCGATAGGGTAAATTCAATATGTAAAAATGCAATCAATACCAGTTTTTTGCAAGGAATTCAAATCTGAACTCAGATTGGAAATAAAATTCACCCAATTTAAGAAAAATGCTAAAAATTAAACTTGTTTACAAAACTGCAATTTTCCTTGTGGAAAATAAATATAGAAAAAATATATAAAAAAGCTAAATATACCTATTTGATGAGAAAAATTGAAATATTTACAAAATTTCAAACAATATAAAATGAATTAAAGAAAGAATTCTAAAAAATATGGAAGAAATACTTCATTGAAAAAAATTCAAGATTTGTGATGGAATAAGAAAAAATTTTCACCAAGCATAAAAAAATAATAAAAGAAAAAAATATGTCTATTTCAAGAGGAAAATCAAAATATTTTGAAATATTTGAACAAATTTTTCATCAAGTAAAAAAATAACAAGATAACAAAAAAACAGAATAAAATTTCCTTGAATAAAAATTAATATTTCAAGTGATATCTGAATAACTTACCAAAACAATAAAAGTAAATAAAAACATGTTACATATACCTATATATTCTAAGGGGGATTGAAATCTGTTGAAATATTTCAACATAAACTTCATTGGGTAACATAATAAGAATAATCATACTATAAATTGATTTCTTTGAATAAAAAATATTATTTGTGATGGAAATTCAATATCTTTAACCAAAAATGAAAAAAATGTATCAAAATTCCAAACAAAACTATGCAAAAAAAAATTAATTCAAATAGAACAAAAAGTTAAAAAAGACACTCCATAAAGTGCAAGAATAATCAAAGAAGGGTGATGATAAATTCACAGCTCAAATGAGCCGTTTACACAATTTATTTGAGCCCTGGGGCACGGCTGAAAGGCTAAATCTGAGCTGTGTAGAGCTCCACACGGCTCAGGTGTGGTCAGGCTGTACTCCACGCGGCCCAGGACTGCGGTATGGTATCCAAACGACTAAATATGAGCCGTGTAGAGCCCCACATGGCTCAAATGTAGTTGTGTTTCTGTTTGGCACATAAAAACAACTTGCTTGGTAGATCAGATTGGTGATACATGAGAGCACAGAGGAGATGTTTTTTCTTTCCTCCCATTTGTGGAATCTTTGGCTCCTTCCACCTTTATCAAATTTCCAGGAAGATGACCAAAAACTACCGAGTTGATTCATGCAAATCAATCATATTTTTTGATTTTTTTTTAGGTCTTTCCATTGATTTTGCGCTTTTTTAGGCCTCACAGAAGGTAGTTGTTGGGCCGTACGGGGCCATACACCCCCAAAAACTGCACAAGTCCGCCGTGTATGGGGCTAAATGTCTCAAATACCAAGATTTCCCCTTGGGCCCGTTTCCAGGCATCCAAAACACCCGCACGCGCGTTTTGGACGCGTGTATGGGCCCCAATGCGTCCATTGGGCCATGTAGTTCCCAACACAACTCGCACATGGCGGGGAATTGTGAATTTATCATCACCCACCAAATAAATATAAAAAATCACTTTTTTTCAATAATTAATTTTTTACATTTGATGTTTTTAGTTTTTTACCTGATCAAAATTTTGTTGAGATATTTCAAAATATTTGAATTTTCCTTGTGATATATATATATTATATGGGAAATGTTAAATTGGAAATCCTGTGGTTACAAATGGGTGCAAAACTCTGTTTTTGACCCATCTGAGTTGAAAATGGCCGTTCACAAACCATCCAAGTCTTTAATGGTTGTCTGCAACCTTCTGTTATAATATATATATATATATATATATAATATTTTTAATTTAATCAATCAGGTGATTTTTTTATTTATTTCATTTCATTTATTTATCTTTATATATATATATTTGTATTTTCAATGAAATTGATTAATTTTTTTATTTTTTATTTTTTTTAAATCAAAAAAAGATAAAAAGATAAAAGATAATTAAAAAAATTGTTAAATATATATATATTTAACAATTCTTTTCATATTTTTTATCTTTTTTTGATTTAAAAAAAATAAAAAATAAAAAAATTAATCAATTTAATTAAAAATAGAAATATATATATAAAGATAAATAAATGAAATGAAATAAATAAAAAAATCAATTGATTGATTAAATTAACAATATAAATATGAAAAAAATAAGCAAATAAAATGAAATAAATAATGGATAAATCAATATACAAAACAAGTTAATTAGTTGAATTAAAAATAGAAATATATAAAATAATATTTATAAATAGAAATAAATAAATAAAATCTACATTTGTTTTGCAATTCACAACCCAAAATGGGTTGCGTGGCGCGGTTTGCAACCCAAAATAGGTCGCAAAATGCTATTCACAACCCACCTGAGTCGCGAATGGACGTTTGCGACTCAAATGGGCTGCAAATGGTCGTTTGCGACTCAAATGGGCCGCAAATGGCTGTTTGCGACCCATTATGGGTCCCAAATAGCCCCACACGACCCATATTGGGTAGTGAACAGACTGTGGGGGGTCGCAAATTTCACATTGAACTTATTATGTCTATAGATATATATGGGGTTTATCACTTTCATTTTCAACAATGAAAATGTGAAATTTTGAAAATTCTGTCTTTTCTTCATTTCTTTGAACACATATGTTGTTTTTTGGAAATTTTGATGCTTTGGTGAATTTTGAGTTGAATCATTTATTTCTTCATTAAAATTCTTCATTTTTTTCTATTAATGTTTCTTCCTGTGAATTATTTGATCTTTCTGTTATTGATTTGATTTAACATGTGATTGACTTTATTTTGACTTTGGTTAATCTTTTTCATGCTGTTATTATTTGATTGTTTTGTACTTTTAAAGTTTTCATTTTTTTGTTTATTATTTATTGATTTTGTTTTATTTTTTGTTTTGTAATTTGTTTAGTGCATTAGTTTTTGAAAAAGCATCAGCCTTGACTAAAGATTTGATTGTTTTAAATACCTGTTATGTTTTTCACACACCAGAATTTCCTTGAGTACACAGGTTTTTCACAAAGTTTTTTTTTCCAATTTCTGACACCACATTCTCTTACATAAGATTCCAAAAATGTTCCAAAAAATCTGAAGATGTTTTGAAATATTTTAAGACCTTCAAAAAGCAATTTAAAAATAAAAAAAAACTTTCTCACAAAAATCAATTGAAAAATAAAAAACAACCCAAGAAATAAGAAAAATCAATGCATTTTTGAAACCATTCCTTTGGTTTTTCAATGAATTCTTTTCCAGGATAAGATTCTCCCAAATTTGAAAAATAAATTCAACAGTTTGAAATAATTTTTTTTTTAATTTTTAGGATTTATTCTTGTACACAAACAAACTAGATAAAAAAAGAATGAATCCAAAACAAAACATAATTTTCAATAATCAGGAATCAAAGCTTCTTTATTTGCAGGTAGTTAGAATATCATTAAAAGATTGAAAAAAGAATGATTTTTGATTTTGGTCAAATCTTTTATTCAAAAAAAAATTTTCAAAATTAAGAAAAATGCAAGGAAAAGGGGTGGTATGCATTTTGAAATCTTTTTTCTGTTATATCCTGATAAAAAAACAATATTTAAGTGAAATGTGAGTGAACCTCCTTCAAGGGCTTCATCACAAACACAGATTGGTATTGAAACTATCTTTATAGTTTTTTCTTTATTTTTTTTCTTTGAAGTATAAAAAAAAGGCAAAAAGAAGTTGCAAGCAGACACAGTACCTAAATAATTTTTTGAAATTGTCTATGGCATCTGAGAAAATGATTTTTCCATTTTTTTATTCTTAATTTTATCAATTTAGGATTAAATTATTTTGCTTTGATTTTTGTCTTGGTTCTTGAAATTTCTTTCAATCCTTTTTTTTTCTTCTAAAGGGGTTTTTTATGAATTGTTTTTTAATTCTGAATGTTCCTTTTGGTGAGAAGTGGAAGTTTTTTTAGAATGTTGAAGTTGCTCCTCAAACACTAGCTCATCCTCACTAAAAATTGTCTTTGTGAAGCATCATCAAACAGTTAATTTTTGGATACACACTAAACTGGTTTTCACTTCTTTATATGGTCTGTAAAGCCTTTCTGGGCAGCAAACAAAGTTATTTTGAAATTGGCTAAATTGTGAATTTAACCCAGCAAAGCCATTTTGGCACCTAGCACAACCTTCTTGGCCCGGGCCAAGGTTGCCTTGGTGCCAGGCCAAATTGATCCAACGGCTTTCCAAGTTTATCTTGGGGCCAACAAAAGCTGGGCCCTTTGACCTGGAAGATACAAGAGAAAATAAAATGAAATAAAGAACAGTTGGAAGTTCTCAGTAGGGTGGTTGGTCATTTTAGTGCAACCACCTTTGAGGCGCTTCAAGGGGAGCTTGGTTGGGCACCAAGTTTTTACCCCTGCAAGCCTAACCCAATCCAGCCCTCTAAGATGCGCTGGGTGCATGTCAATTCAAATTTGGAGAGGTTCCCAGATGTGATTTATAGACCATATAAGGGCGGTACTAAAAATTTCAGCTGGCAGATACAAAATCTGGTCCATTGGCATTCCCCCTCCACCTTCCTTAAATTCAAAACACCTGAATATGTAACCCCCCAAGAACAAGGAAATACCAATGTGTGCAGAATTTCACAGGGGCATCACATGCCTGTGTATTAAAAAGTAATATTCATGAAGAAAAAAATTTTCTTGATTTGTTTTTAATTTTTGATTTTTTTTTTATTTTTTATTTTTTATGTTATATGTTATATGTTATATGTTATATGTTTTATTTTTTATTTTGTATTTTGTATTTTGTATTTTGTATTTTGTATTTTGTATTTTGTATTTTGTATTTTGTATTTTGTATTTTGTATTTCTTATTTTTTTTTTTTATTTTTTATTTTTTATTTTTTATTTTTTATTTTTTATTTTTTATTTTTTATTTTTTATTTTTTATTTTTTATTTTTTATTTTTTATTTTTTATTTTTTATTTTTTATTTTTTATTTTTTATTTTTTATTTTTTATTTTTTATTTTTTATTTTTTATTTTTTATTTTTTATTTTTTATTTTTTATTTTTTATTTTTTATTTTTTATTTTTTATTTTTTATTTTTTATTTTTTATTTTTTTTTTTTTGCATTTTTTATTTTTTATTTTTTATTTTTTATTTTTTATTTTTTATTTTTTATTTTTTATTTTTTATTTTTTATTTTTTATTTTTTATTTTTTATTTTTTATTTTTTATTTTTTATTTTTTATTTTTTATTTTTTATTTTTTATTTTTTATTTTTTATTTTTTATTTTTTATTTTTTATTTTTTATTTTTTATTTTTTATTTTTTATTTTTTATTTTTTATTTTTTATTTTTTATTTTTTATTTTTTATTTTTTATTTTTTATTTTTTATTTTTTATTTTTTATTTTTTATTTTTTATTTTTTATTTTTTATTTTTTATTTTTTATTTTTTATTTTTTATTTTTTATTTTTTATTTTTTATTTTTTATTTTTTATTTTTTATTTTTTATTTTTTATTTTTTATTTTTTATTTTTTATTTTTTATTTATTATTTTTTATTTTTTATTTTTTATTTTTTATTTTTTATTTTTTATTTTTTATTTTTTATTTTTTATTTTTTATTTTTTATTTTTTATTTTTTATTTTTTATTTTTTATTTTTTATTTTTTATTTTTTATTTTTTATTTTTTATTTTTTATTTTTTATTTTTTATTTTTAGTTTTTAATTTTTTATTTTTAATTTTTAATTTTTAATTTTTAATTTTTAATTTTTAATTTTTAATTTTTAATTTTTTATTTTTTATTTTTTATTTTTTATTTTTTATTTTTTATTTTTTATTTTTTATTTTTTATTTTTTATTTTTTATTTTTTATTTTTTATTTTTTATTTTTTATTTTTTATTTTTTATTTTTTATTTTTTATTTTTTATTTTTTATTTTTTATTTTTTATTTTTTATTTTTTATTTTTTATTTTTTATTTTTTATTTTTTATTTTTTATTTTTTATTTTTTATTTTTTATTTTTTATTTTTTATTTTTTATTTTTTATTTTTTATTTTTTATTTTTTATTTTTTATTTTTTATTTTTAATTTTTAATTTTTAATTTTTAATTTTTTATTTTTTATTTTTTATTTTTTATTTTTTATTTTTTATTTTTTATTTTTAATTTTTAATTTTTAATTTTTAATTTTTAATTTTTTATTTTTTATTTTTTATTTTTTATTTTTTATTTTTTATTTTTTATTTTTTATTTTTTATTTTTTATTTTTTATTTTTTATTTTTTATTTTTTATTTTTTATTTTTTAATTCTGATTTTTTATTTGTTATTTTTCATTTTAAATTTTTTATGTTATATTTTTATTTTGGGCATTGGGTTTTTCACGCCCCAAACCTGAAATTCACGTGGATTGGATTTCCCCACAAAGTTTCCCAACATTGTCAGCTCTCTGATACCAGGAACCTTGCAGTCCTTTAGCTACAGAGAGTGATAAAAATGCTGGAATGATAATAGTAATTATTAGTCCAATAATAAACGCTTAGAAGCTCAAATAAATGATTTAATAAGAGCAGTTGCAAGGTTTAATTGGTTTGGTAGTAGATGGTTTTCAATATAATATAAAAGAGGGGCCACAGTATTATACTACTGGGGATCTTTACAGACTAGCTAGCAACCTCTCTTCAAGGGGCCTCCTTGGGCAGTTTAAGAACCTTGGAATAAAGATGGGTGCCTTAGAAAGGACTTATTCCACTAGTGGCCGGGCTTAATAGCACAAACGGCCTATACAGGAAGGGTAACACTCACTCTGAGCACTTTACCACGAAAATCCTGGAATAATTGGAAGGGTTTCAGAGCAGATGGGGTAGATTGCTTGACTAAACTTCCATGGTTGATTGGTTATAAAGGTAAAATAATACTACTGCAGACTAAGTTATAAATCACTTGCTTATCTTCATATAAGCACTTGATTAACAATGACATGTTTTCTGATTGATAATAAATAATTCCTGGTAAACTGATTGAATAATGGATCCAAAGAGGTCTGTATAAATACCTTTTTGGGGTGATTTTGGTCTTCTCAGGGCACGTAGAGAGGGTTATGCTCGTGGGCTGAGGCTGGCAAGCTAGTCAGGGCAAGATTAGCACGTCTACTTGGTGCTGTCAATCAGCTGTCCTTAGATCTGCTGGATGTCTGTACTATTTTAGGCACAGGATCTGTTAATTAGTTATGGTGTAAATTTGATCATTCTGTACTCATCCTTTATTTGTACTATTGATATTGCTTCAAAGCGTCCAGATGTGGATGTTTACTGATTTTCCGTTATCTGCTGATCATTTAGATAATTTTCAATAATTTTTATGAACACTTCTTGTAGTGTTTTGTGGTCTTCAAAGATCAAGATCCGTGGTTTACCTTGCAGTCCTTGATCTTTGATTTATTATTAAAAAATGTTTAAAACTTAATTTTCATTAATTTTATTTAAGTTTTGATCTTTTTAGATCATTGTTAATGCATATGTTTGTTTGTTACATATACTAGGCAACCCTAACTAGGTTGTAGCTCTTCTGAGCGGTACCTAGTTGTCAGATTAGTCACGACTGATCCAGGCGCGGGGATCAGTAGTACAGATGCGCGCGGGTCAGGATCCGCTGCATGCGTGGCAGAATCAGCTGCGCGCGGGTCTCTAGTACGCGGGATCCTGTTGCTGCTAGTAAGTAGGGTTATGTAATGATGCGGGGCTGCGCGCGGGAATTGTGACATAACACATTTCCGCGTGTAACTCCTAAAATATACACAACACGTCAATTCTGAGTGAACTTTAGGTGTAAACCCTATACGTTAAAACACTTGTGAAATATTAAAATGGCCAAAAAGTGCCATACAGGTGTTGTAATTTCCAGTACTTTTCTTTTTAATTATTTTAAAAATATAAGGACTTGGAATTCAAGGGTGGGGTCAGTGAGTGACCCTACCTAATTTCGGGTGAGGAATCTATTCCTGTAATAATATTTATGGATTTCTCAATACTTGCTTTGTTAATTGAGGTATTCTTATTTTTCATATTTTGTGTTACTATTTGACAGTTTTGCTCTGTATATAGTAGCAAGCTGACAAACATCCCCAGCGCATGCAGTAAACCTGAAAAAAACACGGTTTTTGGGGTTTTCAAAAAAAAATACTAGGGGATAGGAGGGCATGTCAAACCCTTGTAGAAAAAATCTGAAGAATTTTGGCCATTTTTAAGGCCTTCAAAATTGCCCTCAAAAAACTGAAAAAAAAGCTCCACGTCTCAAACCTTTTCACATATTTAATACTTTTTCTTTGATTTTTTGAGAAATCTGAATAGAAATAAATTTTCAAATATGGCAGTTCATTCAATTACAATTTTTCCAGAATTTTAGTACTTCAATTTCCTGCAAGAAAATGGGATTTACATAAAAATGAGACATTATTTTCAATTATTTTTTTTGTTACTTTTCCATGAGATTTTCCAAATTTTCAGTTGGCAGCATTTTAGTGGTTATTATCAAGGGCCCCAAAAAATTATCTGGGGATTTTTAGGATTGATTATTCATCCCAAAAAAATTTATGCATCTACAAAAATAATGGGAAGTGTCTGTTTTGGGGTGTGTTTTGAAGCAATTTCTGATACTATATTGATTCTTTTTATGGACAAAGTGAGTTTTCAGTTTTAAAATGCACTTCAAATGAAGCACAGAAACAAAATTGAATTTTTCATCTTCTGATAATTTTGGAGTGGTGGCTATTGATCAAGTCAGTATGGTTTGTTTTTTTATTTCATCTTGAATAATACTAATCTTTTTCTCCTTAGTATCAATACAAAAATTTCATTTTCCCAAAGACAGCAATACCACAAATTTCACGTGTTCCAGATGTGATGGGTGATGGTAACTGTGGCTTTAGATGATTGGCAGTTCATTTGGGCCTTCAATCTGAAGATTGGAGCTTAATACATCAGGAAATGATCAAGGAAATGGAATCAAACTCTATCTTCAAGGATGAAAACTCCATGGAACAAGTCTAGGATGAAAATGTTGACAAAGCAAGAAAACATCTCAACCACACTTCTGGACCTAACCCAAAAGGTTACTGGATGAAATTCCCTTGCCATTGTTTCCTGCTTGTAGGTAAATAAAAAAGGCCAGTGGTACTTATATCTACGTTGATTCCATCAACTTATTTTCCCCTCAATTAACCTCCAACTGCCAATTCTCAAACATCTTGCATATTTTTAATTATTTTGGAAGATTTTCAGCACATAGTTTCTTTCCACAATAATTCTTAATTGTAGCCAGATCCGCAATTAGATACCATTTGGAAGGCTTTTGCTAGCAAGTAATCACAAAAATAGGATGATTTGATTCATAATCACTTGTAAATTGGTTCCAAGATTTTGTTTCATGGTGGTAAAAGCAATAAAGTAGTACAAATTGATCTTGATTGAATCATTTTTCTGGTTTTTTTGATCAATTTTTAATTTTTTCTTTAATCATTGATTTAGATCAAAAAACACCACTTTTTTGTTTTCAATTATGAATTCTTTGGTAAACAACCAGCTGCAAAAAATCCCCAGACAATTTTTTTGGTCCCTTTGCAATTCTCAATAAAATAAAGCAAACTGAAAACTTGGAAAATCTCATGAAAAAATGACATAAAAAAGAATTTAAAACAATGTCTCATTTTTTATTTAAACCCCATTTTCTGGCGGGAAGGTGAAGTACAAAAATTCTGGGAAAAAAATGAAATTGAATTGCCTGCCATATTTGGAAACTTTTTTCCTCTTCAGATTTCTCAAAAAAATCAAATAAAAAAAAATTAAAAATGTGAAATGATTTGAGACATGGAGCATTTTTTTTCAGTTTTTTGAGGGCAATTTTGAAGGCCTTAAAAATGGCCAAAATTCTTCATATTTTTTCTACAGGGGTTTGAGATGCCCTCTTATCCCCCAGTATTTTTTTTTTGACAACCCCCAAAAACTGTGTTTTTTCCAGGCTTACCGCATGTGCTGGGGATGTTGGGGGACTTTTTGCGGAAGTCCAAACTGAGTAAATTGCAGGTTAGGGGGCATGAAAAACCCAACACCATTTTATTTTATATTTTATATTTTATATTTTATATTTTATATTTTATATTTTATATTTTATATTTTATATTTTATATTTTATATTTTATATTTTATATTTTATATTTTATATTTTATATTTTTTATCTTTTATCTTTTTTATTTTTTTATTTTTTTATTTTTTTATTTTTTTTATTTTTTTTATTTTTTTTATTTTTTTTATTTTTATTTTTATTTTATTTTGGTTAATGTTAAATTCACAAATCATTGAGCCGTGCACACACTTAAAAATTGGCCATGTGGCACGGCACTCGGTCTACTTGAAGCCTTGTACAGCCTCTCACAGCTCACGGAGTCATGTGGCCCACCCAACCTGGTCCACTGCTGTGTGGACTTCCACACTGCGGCGGACCGCTGTGAGCAAAAAAAAAAGGAAAAGAAATGAAAGGGTACTTAAAAAACCCATAAACTAAATAAACCTTCCAAAAAAAACAGAAATAAACCAAAAAATCAAAGAATTTTCATTTTATGGTTGAAAAAAACAAAAAAATAAATAAGAAAAAAAACTGGTAGTATCCAATGGAATAGCCTTAAAGTAAAAAGACCCAAAAAAACACAAGTAACTGGACTAGCCCTAACTAAAAACACCAAAAAAAAGACAATTAACTTGACAATCCCTAAAGTAAAAACATAAAAAGATACAACTAACTTCACAAGCCCTAAAGTAAGTTCAACTTGACTAGCCCTCAAGTAAAAGGGCTCAAAAATTAAAGAAGTCTTTTGAAAAGCCCTAAAGTAAAAGTGCCCAACAAATACAAGCCTTTTGACAAGCCCTAAGGTTAAAACAACAAAAAAAGAACAAGTTCAACTTGTGTTAAGCTGATCCCATCCCAATCTTAACATAAGTTAAGCTTGTGATGGAATCAGCCCAACACAAGTTGAACTGACTTACCATTGAACTCTCATTCAAAACACTCAATATAATGATGTTAACTCAAAACAGTCAACATAATGATGTTCAAAATATGATAACCCGTTATATTAAAAGAACTCTTTGGCTGCATTAGAATTAAAATTTATATGAAACCCAATGATCAAATGAAGTCAAAGTCTATTACAATCTAGAATACATTTGCAGTTGATCTTTGAGATGAACAACTAAACCAGAGGCTTTTTTAGAAATCAAGTAACCTGGTTTTGCTAGAATGGACAGGATTGGAATCATTTCTCCCCCAATTACTAGTAGAACCCAGTGGTTCTTGCTTACAAAGGAAATGAAGATTGGATATGATTGACTGTAACACCATTTTACATTGGAGTATAAGCATCACATGACTCAAATGAAATGAAACATATAGGTTTGGAATATGTGTCTGCTATGATTTGACCCATTTCCACTTTAGCCAGCCATTTTGAGGAGGGAATCTTTTCATTGATGTCTTCAACATCAAGTCTTTTTTGAATCTTTTCAACCTCCTTTGAACCACCAAGCATCTTAATGTAGCATGCTTTGTGTTTCTCTAATGTTTCAATCCTTTCCTTCCTAATTTTAAACCAACCATGTTCTTCATAACCAAGAGATTTAGCAATGACTCTAAATTGGCAATTCCAATCTCCAATTGGATCCCAAGCCTCACCCAAGAACTTATGAAATTTCAAGGGTATTTGATTGAGATATTTCACGTTTGGTTCCTATAATTAAAAATGACTTAGCATTCATTTCTTTAATTGGATCAATGAAATGAACACTCACCAAAGATGAGCTTCTGGTTGAGCTTTGATGCATGTTCTCTTTCTATGAAGAGGATTCTGACTCCAAAGCAAGTGATCCCAATTTACTTTCAGTCTCTTCCTCTAAATTTTAAAATTCAGATTCAGATTCTGCCAAATTTGAATAACAATTCATCATTAGTTAGTAAATAAGTTCATTAAACCAAAAAAATGAACATATCTCAAAAGAAACAACTTACAATCTTTCTTCTTTTCTTGTTTGGAGCCCTTCTATTTCTTTTTTCCCCCTGATTTGTTTTTCAACAATCTCAAAACAAGATGGTTCTTTCCATGTATCTGTCAATATTGGCCTTCCCCTACTTGATTGTAAAACTTTAGGTTCAAGTCTTGGCTTGGATTGATATTTTGTAATCTCCTGAATGATATACTTAAAAGGCTGCTTTGCTCATGATCTGGAGATTCCACAATCATTGAATTGACTTTTTCACAGAACTGATTAATGCTTAGCATTTCATCAACATTGCACTGGAAAAATTCAAAAGGATCAACCATTAGTGAATTAGTTAATCAAAAAGCATGTATCACATAGTGATTTGAACAATCTAACTTGAAAAATCCATCTTAAGCCAACTTACAGAATTAGAACTGCAAGGGTCATAGTCCAACCTCCACTGAGGATGAACATCTTCAGGTACCACCAATCCTCTGAATGCTAGAAGGTCACCTATTTGGTGGGAACAGGGCAAACCCATAGTCTTGAAATATGACTTGGTGCAGACTTTGCCATCATGATCACATTTGAACTTCTCAAATTGTTCCCTAAAAAGTTGGATTTCCTCTAAAGACAATTTGTAACCCAATGGTAACCGTTCAGGTGGAAGAACTTTCCCTAACTTAATGCAAGAGTTAAAAAGTGATACATGAACTGAATTAATTTGATTCAAAACATTTCCGTCAAGGCTTTTCCAAACATCCAACAGGTTTCCCAAAGAGTTTGCAAGGAATTTTTTGAGAGCTGCATGGGTCCCTTCAACCCAAAAAGTTTTTCTGTTTCCAAAATATGGGTTGATACAAGTCCACGCTGTTACAAACATCTCTTTGATAGGGAAAATGGTATTTTACATATACTCAAGTACATCCTCATAGTCTTTCAAGAAACACTATAAAATTCAAAAGGTCAGAACCCAAAACTACAAAGAATAAGAAGCAGTAATTTGGACCTACTCTGATTTCTGCATCATTGACCTCCTCCTCCTGCTTGGTCTTTGAGGCCCCATACTTTTCCCACAGATTCATAAAGCTTTTTCATCCTTCAACTTCATTAAAAAAGCACACTTTACAGTTTGCTTGTATGTTTTTAGAAAAGTTTCAAGTGCAACATTGTCTTGATGACTATGGGAAACTAGTTTCAATTGCACAAACCATAGATTTTTCATGGTCCGTCACAAAGACTATTGAAAGTCTCTCAGGATCATAAGCCAACTCCTTCAATGCATTTACAGATCAACTTTAGAACTCAAAAGTTTCTTTTGTTATAAAAACAAGAGCTTTTGTGAAAGTTTTCCATTTGGCTGTCATTCCTACAACATTCAATAGTGGGGTTTTGTACTTATTTGTTCTATAAGTAAAATCCAACATAGCAAAATGATGGAATTGTTTTGAAAGATTTACTGCCTCTGGATGTGCTTAGTACAGGGCCTCCAAGTGACCCTCTCCACTGAACTTTGACCAGTGAATCCAACTTCTTTCTTCAAGCTGTTGATATAGTACCTCCACAACCCTTTTTCCCCTTATTTCTGCAAGTGTGACCTTCTGCTTTGTGTTTTAGATTGTCTGGTCATCAACATTATCCTGCCCATCAATCTTTCTCAATTTTCTTTTCAGTTGTAACGTATTGAGCCCATCATTCATGCCTTCTACTAGATTGCCTAAGGCCACCCCCAAGATTATCCTCAGTTGAGGATGCACAGAGGGATGTTCAGATGGTTGATGGTTATGTTTGGTTCCTTTGTAGGAGAGGCGCCAAAAGGGGTCTGCCTTTGTTCAACTTGCATGGATTAAAAACTCTCAACCAACCTTCCTTGTGTGAGTTTGTCTAGACCGTTTGGTAAGAAGACTTCCTGAATAGGAACCATGTCTATCACAGGCTAAATCAACATATTGGTCATGCTTTGAGTTGAAAACTGTTAAAGAGTAACCATGCTTCATTGCCCATGTTTGATAATATTTTTGTGCCTCTTCCCTAGTAGGAAAAGCACTCAAGGGAGGTGGGTCAAGTGGATCTGGTAAACATTCATTGGTTAAGTCATAGTTTCATAGTTACATGAACCCATCAGTCATGAACCCATCAGTTTCATTCAAATTAAATATGGCAAAGACCAGTAACATAAAATTTTATTCACCACCAGAGGTCATGTCTATCTGTGAATCATTTTGTTCATCAATTGTCACCCTTGATTAGGATGAAATTGGGGCTTCCAATTTTTCATTACCCAAATCCTTTTTTTCTTTTTCCAAAGCTTTGTTGATGGCACTATCAATGTAGACCTTCCACGCAGCCATTTCAGAAGGAGGAGGGCTTTCCACTGTTCCCATGCTAAAAAAATGCAATGGTATTCTTCAGTATTCAATCCAACTTTCAATTGATCAAACAAAGTTTGCTCAATTTCAAGTTGAGAAAGAATTGTTTGCAGAATTTATATGACTTACAATTATTCCCTTTTAATTCACTTGGGTTTTGCTTTAATGTCTCTTTGGGATTGCTAGGTGTGGAACAAAAGTCCCAAAAAGTATGCATTAATCCCAAATTTGGGTTGAAAGAACCCAAGTGTGGTCCAGGGGTTGCCCAAAGTTCTGGCACAGCTTTTGGGGGGTTGTGCACCCCCAAACACAGCTAATTTTAGCTTTGTATGGGGGTTACAAGTCTCCTACACAACCCCCCAGGGGTTTTGCATGTTTGAAACAGCCCTTTGTAGTTGTCTTTGCACCCCACAGATCATTTGAGCCATGTAGGGCCCTAAACAACTACCACACGTTTGAAGCTGTGAATTTAACATCACCATTTGTTTTATTTTATTTTATTTTTGTTCTTAGGGCTTATCAACTTTAAGCAAAACAACCATTTTTTAATGGGGGATTTCAACCCAAATCTGCCATTTGAAACCCGTCCTTAAAAATCAAAAAAACCCACTTATTTCACATCAGACCTGTCAAACTTCCCTGAAAAGAAATGGGTTTTTTGTATGAATTATTTAAAGGCTTTCACTGCCCCAACTCATCATTCCACATCATAACCCCTGGTTTCAAACTCCAACCTCATTGGAAAAATAATAACTCCAAGCTCATCCAAAAATTTGATTCATAGCTTTTGATCTCTTCATTGCTATCCTTCATCACTTCATAACTCTCATTTCTTCATCACTCTCATCACTTCATCACTCTATTTGATTGATTACTCTCATTGCTCCATTGCTTCATCATGCTTTCATCAAATCCTAACTCTCATTGGTTCATTGCTTCATCACTTCATTCCTGCTTTCAACACATCCCTTCATGACTTCATTGTTTCATTGTTTCTTCCCTTCATCCCACTAACCCTTTTTAAATGGCCCCTCAGCAATCCTCAACCCGCAAGTCCACCAAAAAAACCAATGGAAAAAAGCAAAAATCCCCCAGGAACTCAAAATCCAACAATCCTCCACCATCAGACTCTGTCAGCTTGCTAGTATGTACAGAGCAACCTGTCATAGCAACACAAAACTATGGAAAATAAGAATATCTCAATTAACAAAAGAAGGAGTGAGAAATAAATAAATATTATTAAAGAAATGGATTCCTCACCCAAAATTAGGTAGGGTCACTGACTGACCCCACCCTTGAAATCCAAGTCCTTACATTTTTAAAATAATTAAAAAGAAAAGTACTAAGAATTACAACACCAGTATGACACCTTTTTGCCATTCTAAAATTTCACATGTGTTGTCACGTATAGTGTTCAAGCCTAATATTCACTCAGAATTGAGGTGTTGTGTATATTTTAGGAGTTACATGTGGAAATGTGTTATTTCACAATTCCCGTGCGCAGCCCCGCATCATTAAATACCCCTACGTACTTGTAGTAGCAGTTTCCTGCATACTAGATAACCACGCGAAGCTAATTCTGCCACGCACGCAGCGGATCCCACCCCGCGCGCATCTGAACTGACTGATCCCCGCGTCTGGATCCATTGTGACTAATCTGACAACCAGGTACCTCTCAAAAGAGCTACAACCTAATTAGGGTTGCTTGGCATATGTAACAAGTTTACATATGCATTATTAATAATCTAGAAATATCAAAACTTAATAAAAATTAATAAAAATAAAGTTTAGTACATTTTTTAATAATTAATTAAAGATGAAGGATAACCACGTAAATAATTGAATCTGATCTTTGAAGACCACAAAACACTACAAGGAGTATTCATAAAAATTATTAAAAATTATTTACATAATCCGAAGATGATAAACAATCAGTAAACATCCACATCTGTTCACTTAAAAGAAATACTAATAGTAAAAATGAAGGATGAGTGCAGAATGATCAAATCTAAGCCATAATGGATTAACAGATCCTGTGGCTAAAATAGTACAGAAATCCAGTAGATCTAAGGTCAGCTGATTAACAGCACCAAGTGAACGAGCTAATCTTGCTCTGACTGGCTTGCCAGCCTCTGCTCATGAGCAGAACTCTCTCTACTTGTCCTGAGAAGCTCAAAATCACCCAAAAAGGTATTTATACACACCTCTTTGGATCCATTATTCCATCATCAGTTTACCAGGAATTATGATTATCAATCGGACACCGTGTCATTGTTAGTCAAGTTCTTATGAAGAATTTGAGCAAGTGATTTATGGCCAAGTCTGTAGTATTATTATTCATTTCTTAAAAACCAATCAACCCTTGAAGTTTTGTCAGGCAATCCACCCCATCTGCTCTGAAACCCTTCCTATTATTGCAGGATTTTTGTGATAAAGTTCTCAGAGTGAGTGTTTCCCTTCCTGTCTAGGCCAGTGTGCTTTTATGCCCAGTGTAAGACTCCAAAAGGCGCAGGGCATTGGCAGTTCTGTGGAGGGGATAGGTGCTTTTTTTAGGCTGCCCTCCTGAGTCTTACAAAAATATTTAAATGTAACCAAGATCAAAGTCCAGAACCTTGTAATTGGGGAACCAAATGTAAGAGGATAAAGATTATAGTAGTTGGTAGCTGGGAGATTACACTATCTGAGGCAAGATTATGTTGGGGAAAACTTGAATAGAAGGAGTCAAAAATTGTCCAGAGTTCAACAAGAGGCAGCTTTCCTTCATGAGAATTTGATCAGCTTTCCTTCATGAGAATTTGACAATGTGTTATGGTTTGGCTCAATCTTATTCTACTGATGGTGGCTTCGAATTTGGTGGAAAACTTGATGAAATGATCCAATTGCTCCCTGGACAACCTAGAGTTACTACTCCCTATTATCCTGGAGGAAAAGGCATGGTGGAAAGAGGCCATGCTCCCTTGAAGGCTGCTCTGGTTAAACTGGCTGCTGAAAGTGGCAAGAATTGTCAAAAGTTTCTCCCCTTGGTCCTCTTCTCTGATTAAATTTCCACCAAGCAAACCACTGGCTACTCTCCTTATGAAATCATCTTTGGTCAAAGGGCTGTTCTTCCTCTTGATCTTGAAATGGAGTCTTTCTTGGGCATCTCTTGGGAACAAGTTTCTTCAACTACTGACCTATTAGTTGCCAGATCAAAGAAACTGGAGCGGAGTGAAGATATTTGTAGTGAAGCTTATCAGAAGATGATGGAATCAAGAGCAAAATCAGTTCAGTATTGGGAAGATAAGCATCTAAATCAAATCAGAGATCCTTTAAACCCTGGTGATCTTGTATTGGCTTATAATCTATCTTTAGAGACTCAGTGGGGAAAAATTTTTTCAAATCGTTGGAATGGTCCATATAGAGTGGTTTGTCAAGTTAGAGGTGGATCTTATGTTTTGGAAGAACTGGATGGTACTCAGTTGGCTAGAAGGTTCTCTGCTGATTAAGTCAAGAGATTTTATTGTTGTGGGGGCAATTTGGGTTCAAAGTAAGTCCTCCTAATTGTGCACCACCAGGGTCTTCTTCTGCCTTTTGTTGTAAAAACTCTACTTTATGCCACATACTTGAGCACCTGGGACGCCTTTTCTTTTATCTTCTCCACAATTAGGCTCTTTTGGATGGATCAAGATGGGTTTCAACATTTTTTTTGAGGATCAAGAAACAGCCAATTATTTTTTCTTTTTTTTTCTTTTTTTTTTCTTTCTTTTTCATGTTTTCAAAATTATGATGCAGAATAGGGACAGTCTGTAAGTTAGGGAGAGATGTTGTGAACCATTTGGGACACCTTGGGAAAAGAATTCAAAAATTTGTAAAAAAAAAAAAAAAAAACTGTCCCTGCGCGTTTCTCCTCATCCTCATCCTCGCGCGTTGCTCATCCTCATCCTCATCCTTGCGCTTTTCTCATCCTCATCCTCATTGTTGCGCGTCACTCATCCTCATCATCATCCCCATGTGTTGCTCATCCTCATCCCCACGCGTCGCTCATCCTCATTCCCACGCGTCGCTCATCCTCATTGTTGCGCATTGCTCATCCTCATCCTCATCCTCGCGCATTGCTCATCCTCATCCTCATTGTCGCGCGTTGCTCATCCTCATCCTCATTGTTGCGCGTTGCTCATCCATGCCTTACCAAACCCAGCCCGACTGCACATCCAAGCGCTTGTTCAATCCTCAGATCCATCAATCTCCCACCTCACTCAATCTATCAGTTGCCAATATCAAGCCCATTGTGGTGTCAATTTATAGACACAGATTGGGAACTGCTTCGCGGCTGCGCGCTCAGCATTGGAGGCAAGCAGGCTCAGCATTAGGGTATGCGGAGTGCTCAGCAGCGGCAGCTGCTGGATCAGCAGCAGCCGCTGTTTGGCTCCGCAGCTAGTGGATGGGTTGGGCTCAGCATTGAATGCGGCATGGGCGGCAATCCGCGCCGGAGATTGGATTTGGAAGGTAATGCGCTCAACTAGGTTTGTGGGAGCGCCAGTTTGGATATGTAGGAGCGGAGCGATCCGCGGGCTATAAAGGAACGGATGGAGTACGCGTGCAAGCGCGCGGATAATACTGGAAATCCATGACGGGCGTGGACAAAAGGATACGGACAGGCCCGGGGGGCTCTGAGTAGGGCGCGGTGCAAGAACCGCGTCATGAGAAGGACAAAGCAGATGGACAGAACGGTGTACGGACTTCAGGGTAAGTTTGGTACAGAGGTGAGGAGAGGAGGCTAGGGTTTCTGTTTTGGGATTGTTTTCTGTTTCTTTGTCATACTGTTATTTGCGCTTGTACTTAGTTTAGGGTTGAGAGGGAGGACTTATCATCACTCTCAAATCCGGGTTAGGAGGGGGGGCATGGAATCAGACCATCATATCATTGGATTGGATCAATTATCTCACCAAGAGATTAAAGGAACTCATACCAGATACACATCCAGGTGGAAAGTTCTTAGGATTGAAGGATTGGCGATTTCACTCTCTCTCTATTTTTCTTTATCTCTTTATCTCCTTATTTCTATTTCTCATTTAAGTGCGACTTCAGGCATCCTCATCTCCTTTCAGATGAAGGGAACCGTTAACTTACCAACCTTGGGACAATTATAGGGGGAAAACATCCTTTATTCTTTCCACATCTGGGGGTCTGGCCAGGAAGTAATCTTCTGTTTCTTGTCTTTTGAAGGTAACGGGGCGCAATGTACTATTCATACCTCCCTACCGTTGTTTCCTCTTCTTCTTCTTCTTCTCCTTCCGTTTCCGGGTCCGCTACTCCAACCCCACTCGCGTCTTCCATCCCTCCTCCTCCCCCTCCCTCCGCTTGACCCAGGTTGAGCTATGCCATTCCCCCATTGGTCTCCAGTGACCATGAACCCACTCGTCCGGTTCACATCAGGCCACGCAACTACCCTCACATCTGATTCAACACTGTGGATGTGGAGGGATTCATCTTGAGATACAAATGTATTGCAGATGCGGAAGGTGCGTCAGACGCCAATAAGGCCCGGCTTGTTGTCCTGTTCATTATGGACAAAGAGAAGCTCTTGGATGTGGAGTAGATGGAAGGCTACAAGAATCAGGATTGGCCAAAACTGAAGGTGGAGATCCTAACGCGGTGGGGTAGGCGCGAACCTTGATTCCAGGAAAGCAATTTCAACCGCGTGGCCTCGGAGGTAGGCGCGTGCGGAGGAGTCAGAACTTGGGTGGAGCTGGCAGATTACACCTTGACATTTGATTTGATCTATTGGTATTTTTCAAAGAACAAGGTGGTGGCGTGACAGACAGGGGCCATGAAATGCATGTTTCTGGGTGGTTTAGACGCTCAACTCTGGGCAAGGGTGCAGCGGCATCTTTACAATCACAACTTGGTAAAGGGGTCATTGGACGGGAGCATTTCGCTCCTTCCGAAGTTGGCTTTCATTTGCCAGGCTGTGGAGAGTGAGCTTGACTTAGAAGAGCTTATTGAGGATACCGCTAAGTCCTTCCCAGAGGGACCGAAGAAATCCGCCCCCCAGGTTTTGGCTCCGGCGCAATTTTTGGCCCAAGTTCCACCTACTTCCACGCATGTTCTGGTTCCTCAACCCGCGCCCGCCCCTCCGGTAAGTGAATTGACGGAACTGATGAAGGATTTGAATATCTGCATGAGCCGTATGGGCCAGCAGCAGCTGCGAGGGCCTCCACCTCACATGGTGGAAGGGTTTTGGCCTCCCAGTACCTTTGTGCTGAGGGGGTGCTTGTACTGCAGGGCAAACAGTCATTGGCAATCGGCGTGCAAGGAGCTTACAAAGGATCTCAACACGGGATTGGTTTGACCGGCGGGGATGGGGTACATGTTTCTGCAGGCAAACAGATTGTGATGGAGCCAAGCCAGCCAACCGCAATGCAGCAGGTGCCCACACAGGGTCAGGAGGCGGGAACAACAGTGCAAGCCTCACTAGGCATTGTTACCGGTCCTGGATTGTGGCAACCACCTTGGGTGGAAGCTGAGGTAAGGGTAGTGGCAACAGAAGAGAAGGTGGCTGTCTTGGATAAGATGGAGGTGGATGCAAAGGAGCAACCCCCGTTGAACTTTCCAAAACCGGCTGCATGCGTGCCCGGAATCAAGGCGCCGGCAGCAAATCCTGTAGGGAAGAAGAAAGCGGAGGACATTGTGCATAGGGTGATGGGGAAAAAGACTCCAGTCCTTCTGACCTTGCGGGAACTGGTGGCTGTGTCTCCGGTGGTGGTAGACGAGATGGTGCAGGTGTTGCAGGATTGCGGTCAGGGCAGGGTACCTCAGACGGTGCAGCGGGTTCATGTGGCACGGAAGGAGGAGGGGCGCGAGGAGTATGAGTTGAAATCAGTTTTGACTCCGCTTGCTTCCGTTCCAATGGTCATAGCGGGGAGGAAGGTGTGGGCTATGGTGGACAGCGGCTCAATGGTGAACCTGCTGCCATTGCGGATGGTTTGGCGGAAATGTGTGATGGGTCTCCGCGCGCTTAACGGAGGGGAGTGTTGTGTGGATGGGGTAGTTGAGGAGGAGGAGGTTGAGGTTGCAAGGGTCCGTAGGGCTCTTTCTTTTATTTTGGTTGATTGTGGGGATGTGATTTTGGGAAGGCCGTTCATTTTTGGGTTCCAAGCACAAATGGTTTTTGATCCAGAGGCGGGAATGGAGGCTTTGACGGTGGAGGATTTGTCCGGTGGAAGGTTTGAGACAACTATCTGCGATCACGGGCAAGGAAAGCGGAGGAGAGTGTCGGAGTATGAGGAGGAACCGGACGGGGAGTTGGTCTGCGACGGGAAACCCTTGGAGGATTTTTCCTAGTCGACCAAGGAGACCGCACGGAACAAGCTCCAGTTTCGCGCGGGCGGTTGACTAATGAGGAGCAGGGAGGGGGAGGAAGGAATGTTCAGGGCGCGCACATTGCAGAATTAAGTCCCTTTTCTCAGTATGCATTGCCTGAGGGTACTACGCTTCAAAAACCCTATAATTGTGCCACACTTGTGAGCAAAGGCAAAAGCTGCAGTTCAGTTCTGTGCAGGACCTACAGCAAAGGATGCGTGTGGATGATGCGGTGCAATGCTGGCAAGTACAAGCCGGTGTGGCGGAAGGTCCAACCAACGAATGAGCCAATGCCCCAGGAATTGAACGGACCGCTTCAACCAATTGCTTGGTTGCGGGACCCTTGGGTCACGCCGATTAAGGCTTTGGGGTGGGTTACTAGTTTGGCGGGGATCACGGAGGAGCGGATTGCAGCTTTCAATTTTGGCCCAACGGGATGGTTGAGTACAGAGGAGCGTGAGTTGCCGGTATCGGTTCTGGTTCTTCAGGAAAGAGCGCTCGCGTTCGGACCTGAAGAGCGGGGGCTTCTGAAAAACAATATTGGAAACCCCTATTTCATCCCCACTGTCAATCATGAGCCGTGGCAGATCAAGCCAATTCTGATGCTGCGGGCGGTCCAGGAGAAGTTTCTGGAGTTGATGCAGGAACAGGTGAAGACTGGCCTTTACAAACAGTCAACGTCTAGTTACTCCAGTCTGATCTTTGCGGTAGTTAAGCAGGACGGAAAGTCGTTGAGGATTGTCCATGATCTGAAGCGGCTCAACTCCTTTACAATCCAGGACGCAGGACGGCCCCCTCGCATTGACAAGTTCCTTGAGTCAATGGCGGGGCGCGCTTGTTACGGTTTAGTGGATGTGATGGGGGGATACAACCAGCGTGAGTCGGATCCTTGCTTGCCGCCTCTAACGGCATTTGAGACTGGGTTGGGGAGAATGCAGCTGACTTGGCTACCGCAGGGCGCAACCAATTCTGTGGCGGTGTACCAGGCGCAAATGGCTTGGATCCTGAAAGATGATCTTCCGGAGGGAGTCCAAATCTTCATCAATGACCCAGGCATCAAAGGTCCAAAATCCAATTACAGAGGAGCAGAGCTGGTTGAATTTCCCAGCGTCCAACATTTTGTGTGGGAATACATGCAGACGTTGGAACGCATCCTGTTTTGCATTGAGGAGGCAGGACTGACGGTGTTGGGGAAGAAGTTGGCGGTTTGTGTTCTGGCGCTTGAAGTCCTTGGCCATGTTGTTGCTTCCAATGGCCGGCGCATTGCAGAAAAAAAAGCGGAACAAGGTCCTCAAATGGCCGACCCCACGGACGGTGTTGCATATCCTTCAGTTCTTGGGATTATGTAGCTATGTCCGTATGTTCATTGAGAGGTTTGCGGAGGTGGCAAGCCCGCTCCAATCACTAACGGGGAAAGGTGCGGAGTGGAATTGGGGAGAAGAGTGCAATAGCGCGTTCCGGAATCTCAAGGAGATTGCGGGACGTGACATTGTGCTCCGCAATCTCAACTACAATGCAGGAGGAATTAGGCTAGCGGTTGACTCCAGCAAATTTGGCGCGGGGGGGGGGGTTCTCACTCAAGAGGACAACGGTAAGGATAGGCCAGTGCTTTACAATTTGGTCACCTTCACTCCGACGGAAAGCCGGTACTCTCAGCCAAAGTTGGAGTTGTGCGGGGTCACCAAGATTGTGCGGCGGCTTCAGTATCTTTTGTGGGGGGTTCACTTTGAGCTTTTGGTGGATGCGGAGGCGCTGGCGCGGATGATCAATTCTCTGGCGTTGCCCAATGCTCCCATGACCAGGTGGGTGGTGTTTCTTCAACTGTTTTCCTTTGCTATTGTTCATGTTCCAGGGAAAGAGTTCACTATGCCTGACGCGTTGTTGCGGTATCCAAGGGACAACCCGTTTGAGGACACAGAACTGCTTGATGTGGAGACCCCAGTTGTCAAGGTAGGGGTTGTGGAGGCAGGCGTTCAGCTGCCGCTTGGGAAGACTGGGCGGTACGCAATTCTTTGTGATTACTTGCGAACCTTTGTTTTCCCAACAGAACTACGGACAAGCACATGCAATGGGCAAGGCGGCAAGCAGGAAACTTCTGTGTACAGGAGGGGAAGCTTTGGCAGCGGAAGACTCCGGTTCCTCTTGTGGTTACCACTTCAAGGGCGGATCAGGAAGCTATCCTCCAAAGCCTTCACAACGATCTCGGCCATCAAGGGGAGGTTGAAACGCGGAGGCGGGTGAAAGAGCGGTTCTGGTGGCCGGGGGTAGTGCGTGTGGTACGGGAATGGTGGGCGTCCTGCAAAGCCTGTCAACGGTGGAGCGCAAGATTGCCTAAGGAAGTCGGAAACCCCACAGGGGAAGAAGCCCTCTTTGGTCAAGTCTTGCTTGATGTTGTTCACATCAAGGCCGGTAATTTTGCCTATCTACTTGTTGCGCGGGACAACCTGTCCGGTTGGGGGGAAGGGGGTCCGTTGGTCAAGCTCTTGGCGGACAAAGTTGCTCTGTTTCTGGAGGAAGATTGGTTTGCGCGGTACAGGTTGCTTTGTCTGGTTACAGTGGAGGGAGGGGCTGAATTTTGCGGCCGTTTGGTTGAGTTGGTGAAGAGTTGCGGAGCCAAGTTTGGCCGAGTAATGGAGTATTATCCCAAGGGGGCCGGCATGATCAAACGCAGGCATCAACCAATCAAGGATGCCCTGGTCAAGATGTGCGGGGAGGACAGTAAGCGCTGGAAGGAGACCCTTCCAATGGTTCTGTTTGCAGATTGGATTTTGGTGAAGCGGTCAACAGGCTACTTGCCGTACAATTTACTTTTTGGACAGCGCCCTGTGCTTCCGGTGGAAATTGAGTTGGAGACGTTCCTGGGGGTTGACTGGTGGAAGGTGAAGATCTCAGCCAAACAGCTCCTTTGACGGGACGGGATGCTTGCCAAGGCCGCGGACCAGCTGAAGAAGACTTGGATGGCATTGGTGCGCTATTGGGACAAGCGCTGCTTGCATCGTCTCCGGGATCCCTTGCAGAAGGGGGATTTGGTGCTCCTGTACAACCGGAGTCTAGAGTCTCAGTGGGGAAAGTTGTTTTCTAACCGGTGGAACTGCCCGTTCTGGGTGTTGTCCAAGTTTGAGGGCGGCAGCTATCAGTTGGAGGAATTGAACGGTACTCTTCTGAAACAGAAGGCGGCAGCTTTGCATGTCAAGCGCTTCTTTGCGCGAGGATCTACCTTGTTTGACAAGACAGAAGAAGGGGGTGACGGATCAGATGAGGGGATTGTGGAGCGCGGAGATGGTGTAGGAATGCAATCTGGGGATTTGTCTTTGGGCAGAGAAGCGGAAAACGTGCCATTGAGACGGAGTAGGCGGTTGTGACCAGCTGGGGACAGTGGCCAAGTTTGGGGGGGGAGGTGGTGGGGGTAGGGGACAAGTTTTGATTTGGTGAGGGGGTGCTCTAGCCAGTTCACGGCCAGAACAACTAGACACCCCAGAATGTTTGTTTCTCTATGTTTCTTTCTTATCTGGATTGTGAGGTCTTTGCTAGCTTGGGGTTTTTGCAGGAAACACGGGTGTGGCACAAAGCCGGGTCTGTGAACGCAAGGAAAAGCCCTGCCAAACCGGGATGCGAGGAAAATCCCGCAGATGAGGGAAGCGGGACAAAGAGCAATTTGCTGGCGGTCTACGGGCGTCGTGCAAAAAAAAAATTATGTGTTCTTTTCTATTTTTCTTCTCTGTTTGTTTCTTTTTCTCTTTTTCTTTTCTCTCAGGATATCTCAAGGATGGGTGGTTGGTATGGGAATAAGCTTGATTTGGTGAGGGGGTGCTCTAGCTGGTTCACAGCCGGGACAACTAGGCACACCAGAATGTCCATTCTCTTACTCTCTCTCTCTCTCTTCCCTTATGGTGGCGCGCGCTGGTGTTTGGTTGTTGTGTTTGTTACAGGAGGGGTACGTGGAACTGTGTGGCAGTCCGTCTGGGGCGGTCCAGGTACCTTTGCGGAGCACCAGAAGGCGACTTTGCGGAATGCGTGGATCTTGCGCGCAGAACTACTCCGGCTCTGCCCTCTCTTTTCTTGACTTAGATTTTTCTCAATTTTTACTCGCAGGGTCTCTTACTTTTACTTAGACCGCTCACTGGCTCACTTGGAAGTGGCACGCGCAATGGGTAATTGATTTCAAGCGCGGAATGATGAGAAGAAAAGGTACAACAAGAGTGTGAAGGAAAGGAAAATGAAAAGAAAGGAAAGAGGGGCCCTGCCTAATCCACCTGCATTGCCCGGAACATTCCATTCCTCGCGTCCGCCAGGAGTGCCCGGAATTGCGCCAATAATTTGCGCCGGGAATCCATTCCATGGGCCCTTGAGATTGAGAGGAAGCCACAAAGTAGCTCAACCGAGTTGTCTGCGAACCAATCAAATCAAAACTTGGGTAGAATGCGTCTGATCGGAATCTCTGGGACCTCAGGAGACGGTTGACCAGGGGCAGGTGGCGCGGGGGGAGGTGAGGACAAGATAACCACCCTCTCTGGTGAGGGGGCTGGCAAGGGGGAGGACACCAGGACCGGAGATGGCAATGGTGGTGGTGGTGGAGTAGGCAACGGAGCCGGAGGGGGTGTCGGCGGTTGTGGAGGAGGAGGAGGGGGTGCTGGCGCGGCCGCAGGTTGTCTGGAAAGCCTCGGGTCCGGTACCGTTTGATTCACGCCAACAGCGGCGGCCCAAGCGCGGGTTGCCGCGCGCCATTCCTCCAAGGTTCTGTATCTGTTTTTTTGCAGAGGTCCGGCCTGGCGGAGAGGTGATGCCAAGTTGCGGCTCACGTGCAAGGAGGGGGGTGATGGAGCTTGGGGGCGGCGGGATGAAGGTGAACCGGGGGGTGTCCACAAGCCTTTCAAGATCAAGTTGTTGCTTGAGGCCACAAACAAGTTGCGCCTGATTCTCTTGCGCGGTCCGGTGGGGTTGGGTCTGGGATGGGCTTGCAGCATTGTGTTTCCAAGAGAACATTGGGGGTGGCCGGGACGGCAGGCCAAGCAAGCTCAACGGCCGGAGAGGAGTGTGCACGGAAGACTGTTCCTTGCGCAGTAGGTGCAGGGAGGGACCATGATGAGGGTGAGGAAGGAGGATGGGGGAAGGTGGTAGTAGGAGTGGTGGGGGTGGTAGTGGAAGTAGCGGTGGTGGTAGTGTGGTGAAGCAATGGAAGACTTCTGGGGACAGAACTCAAGTTGGGGGGGGATGTGGTGTCAATTTATAGACACGGATTGGGAACTGCTTCGCGGCTGCGCGCTCAGAATTGGAGGCAAGCGGGCTCAGCATCAGGGTATGCGGAGTGCTCAGCAGTGGCAGCTGCTGGATCAGCAGCAGCCGCTGTTTGGCTCCGCACCTAGTGGAAGGGTTGGGCTCAGCATCAAAGGCGGCGTGGGCGGCGATCGGCGCTGGAGATCCGATTTGGAAGGTAGTGCGCTCAACTAGGTTCACGGGAGCGCCGGTTTGAATACGTAGGAGCGGAGCAATTGGCGGGCTATCAAGGAACAGATGGAGCGTGCGTGCAAGCGCACGGATCATGCCGGATAATACCGGACATCCAAAACAGGCACGGACAAACGGATATGGACAGGCGCGGGGGGCTCCGAGTAGGGCTTGGTGCAAGAACCACGTCATGAGAAGGACAAACCGGATGGACGGAAAGGCGTACGGATGTTGAGGGAAGTTTGGTACAGAGGTGGGGAGAGGAGGCTAGGGTTTCTGTTTTGGCATTGTTTTCTGTTTCTTTGTGATACTGGTATTTGAGCTTGTACTTAGGTTAGGGTTGAGAGGGAGGACTTATCCTCACTCTCAACTCAGGGTTAGGAGGGGGGCATGGAATCAGACCATCATATCATTTGATTGGATCAATCATCTCACCAAGAGATTAAAGGAACTCATACCGGATAAACATCGTGGCGGAAAGTTTTGAAGGATTGGCGATTTCACTCTCTCTCTATTTTTCTTTATCTCTTTATCTCCTTATTTCTATTTCTCATTTAAGTGAAACTTCAGGCATCCTCATCTCCCTTCAGATGCAGGGAACCGTTAACTTCCAAACCTTGGGACAATTATAGGTGGAAAACCTCCTTTATTCTTTCCACACCGTCAGGATTTACTCAATCGCCTCAAGCCTTCAAGTCCTGCCTGCCATCATCCTCCCATCCAATCTCACTCTGATCAAGATCAAGACGGTCTCAATGCCTACCTCAACTCCCTCACCTTCCCCCTGGGACTCTCCCACCCCCCTTCCATCTTTGGGCGGGGGTGGAAAGGCATTGTTTACTGCCCGCAGACATCCGCGGGCGGTCTGGTTCATTTTCCTTTCCCACCCCTTCGGCCTTCAGGCGAGGGGTGGGTGATTCCGGTATTGTCGCGCGCGCCCCTCCACGGACAGACGCTAAAGATGGTGAAGGGATGAGAAGGATCCCACCCCGGTCAGGAAGGCTGGATTTCCACCGGCCTTTGTGGCCAAATTTTTCTGATCACCTAAAAAATCTGAAAATAAAAAAATTCTTTCTTTTTTTTCCGCTCCATTTGTAGTATCCCTTGTACATAGTCTAACAGGGCTTCCTGCCCATATAAGGAGGGGATCTCCCCTGCCTTTTGGGGGAGAAGCAGAAAATTGGGCATCACATCAGATCAGCACATGGTACCCTAACATACACCACATCCTAAGATCATCAGTATCCTCTTGAAATACATCATCCGTGGGGTCTTCATTCCCCTTTATCTGAGAAAAATAAGTTTGGGTATATCTATGATTGCCCCTTGATCCTTGAGCCTCCATACTCAAACCCCTTGATCCTTGATCCTTATCACCAACCAATAGCTTTGCTGGTTGAAGAAGAATTTGACTAATTGAATTCTTGAGTGTGTTACACCACTCCTGATCCTTTTATCCAACCATACTGGTCCTGATCATCCTTTGATTATCTTTCTGGAACCAGTCATGTTTGACTGAAGAGGTTTTATTAAGCTTAAAACCTGGAGTGCTAAAACTCCCTTCATCTCTTTTTAAGTTGAATTCCGCCACGCTACTCTTGAGTCCCTTGAGAGGTGTTGGGTTATTCTTGTTTGAATCAGGTATTGTTTTTCTTCTAGAGCTTCTTCAAACAATTAGCTTTGTCTTGTGCAGCCACCCACAGTTATCTGGTACCCTTCAAGCGCTTGATTGCGGAGAGTTGGGCAGGTTCATTGAGAACCTGGAGGTTGTTTGGGATTGAGTTGATCTTTCCTAAGCTCCTGATGATGACCAGAGCTATTAGCTTGTGGGCGTTGTCACTCACAATTGCCTTGATTTTGAAAACATGAAAAAGAAAGAAAAAAAAATAAAAAAAAAGAAAAAATAATTGGCCGTTTCTTGATCCTCAAAAAAAATGCTGAAACCCATCTTGATCCATCCAAAAGAGCCTAAATGTGGAGAAGATAAAATAAAAAGCGTCCCAGGTGCTCACGTATGTGGCATAAAGTAGATTTTTTACAACAAAATGCAGAAGAAGACCCTGGTGGTGCACAATTGGGAGGACTTACTTTGAACCCAAATTGCCCCCACAACAATAAAATCTCTTAACTTGATCAGCAGAGAACCTTCTAGCCAACTGAGTACCATCCAGTTCTTCCAAAACATAAGATCCACCTCTAACTTGACAAACCACTCTATAAGGACCATTCCAACAATTCAAAAAAAGTTTTCCCCACTGAGTCTCTAAAGATAGATTATAAGCCAATACCAGATCACCAGGGTTTAAAGGATCCCTGATTTGATTTAGATGTTTATATTTCCAATAATGAACTGATTTTGCTCTTGATTTCATCATCTTCTGATAAGCCTTGTTACAAATATCTTCACTCCGCTCCAGTTGCTTCGATCTGGAAACTAATAGATCAGTAGTTGAAGAAACTTGTTCCCAAGAGATGCCCAAGAAAGACTCCATTTCAAGATCAAGAGGAAGAACAGCCCTCTGAAAAAAGATGATGCCATAAGGAGGGTAGCCAGTGGTTTTCTTGGTGGAAATTCAATCAGAGAAGAGGACCAAGGGGAGAAACTTCTGACAATTCTTGCCACTTTCACCAGCCAGTTTAACCAGAGAAGCCTTCAAGGGAGCATGGCCTCTTTCCACCATGCCTTGTCCTTCAGGATAATAAGAAGTAGTAACTCTATGTTGCCCAGGGAGTGATTGGATCATTTCAGCCAGTTTTCCACCAAATTACAAGCCACCATCAGTAGAATAAGATCGAGCAAAACTGTAACACATTGTCCAATTCTCATGAAGGAAAGCTGCCACAGATTCAGAACTAAGGTTCTTAAGGAATTTGGCTTCAACCCATCCACAAAAATCATATCTAGCCACAATGAGGTACTTAGCACCACCTGCCTTGATATGAACCACATCCATAGCAACCCTTCCAAAGACAGTGGACTCCCCAGTAGGATAGCAAATTTCAGCTTGATGCCTAAGATCAAGTTTTTGACAAACTTCACAACTCTTGCACCATTGAGAGACAGATTTTTTCAGAGATGGCCACCAGAATTGTTTGGATAATCATTGATAAATTTTGGTTTCCCCACAATGACCAAGGTCCTCATGGAGACTTTCAAGGATCAAATCTTGCTTAGCCGGGATAGTAACCACAGCAAGCGCACAAGGAGTTCCTCTTTTCATAAGCCTGGAACCTTGGAAAAAGAAACTAGAGGACTTTCTTTTAAGGGATCTAAATTCTTTGGCAGAGAGATCAGGGGGTCTTTGGAGAGTTGAAAGGTACTGCTCTAACTTAAGCCAGAAACCTTGTTGGAAACCAGAGTAATCTTGGGAGGAGAAAGCAAAAACAGGGCGGACCAAGGGTTCTTCCTCATCAAAATCCATTCCAAAATCCAATTCATTGTCTCCAATAGGTCTTCTAGATAAACCATCAGGCATAGTAAAAGATTTACCAGGCCTATGGACAATATCAAAAGAGAAAATCTGGATGAAAGCTACCCAGCAAGTCATTGGAGCATTTGGAAGACTGGGAGAATTGATCATTTCCAAAATGGATCAAGCATCAACTTCCAATTTGAAATGTTGTCCCCAGATTACTGTTTGGAGTTTCTTCAGCATTCTGGCCACACCATAGAGTTCCAGTTTGGGCTAAGATTATCTAGATTCCACATCCAAAAATAGGCAAGCTTCATAAAGAACAGGGCAGTCCAAACCATTTTCATCCTCCTGAGTAAGGAAAGCCCCAACAGATTGATAACTAGAGTCAACAGCCAATTTTATTTTGTCAGCTCCAGGACCATAAGAGATCTTTTTCAAAACTATTTCATTTCCAACAATAATTTTGAGCAACTGAAATGATTGTTTGCAATCTTGGCTCCAAATCCATTCAGCTTCCTTTCTGGTTAGACAACGCAAGGGTGCACAGATTTCAGATAGAGAGGGAATGAAGATCCTGACATAAGTTACAACACCTATGAAACCTCTAACTTCAGTTGGATTTATTGCAGTAGGCCAGGAGAAAATTTTGTTGACTTTAGAGGGTGCCATCCTTCTTCCTTCCTTGCAGACTATATGACCAACAATTTCCAGGGCAGGGACACAGGCAGAAAGTTTTGATCCAGAGACAGTAAGGCCAGATTCCTTGATTCAAAACAAAATCCTTTCCAAGATAGTAGCATACTCCCAGATAAATTGTCAAATTCATGAGTGCCAAGGTAAGAGCTCATTATCATAGTCAGAAACTCGACCTTTAATTCCACCATCATCAATAAAGATACCTGCATGATTCGGGATTTTGTCTTGGAGGATCCAAATCATCTGAGCCTGATAGACTGCAACCGAGTTGGTGGCACCTTGAGGCAATCAAGTCAGTTGAAATCAACCAAGAGGAGTATCAAAAGTAGTGAGCGGCCAAGAAATAGGATGAAAAGATTGTTTTTTGTAACCCCCCATGATGTCTCCTAGACCATAAAAGGCTCTCCCAGAGAAGGATTCAGAAAATTCTTCAGTGTCAGGAGGAAAACCAGAGTCTTTAATAGTAACTTTATTAAGAGGTTGGAGATCATGAACTACTCTAAGTTTACCATTACTCTTTAGAACACAGAAAACCCGGCTAGAGTAACTGGAGGTTGACTTTTCATACAGACTGCTACGGACTTGTTTGCAGACCAACTTGATGAATTTGTTGAATTTTGCAGCAGAAATAGGGATCTTTTTCTTTTGCCAAGGATTGTGTTCAACTACAGGGATGATATAAGGGAGACCGCAGGATTCTTTCAAGAGACCTATCTCTTCTTCACAGAATGCAATAGATTTTTCCCTTAGAGATAAGATATTTTTGATAAAATTTAACTCATCAGGTAAAAGCCATCCATCTGGATCAAAGTTGACCACATTCAATTTTTCTTCAGTGACACAACCACAAGGTACAAAGGGGCAAATAAGGGAGTGAGATAGACCACAATAAGGATCACAAGATAGAGGAGGACGCATGAGAGGAAGATTGAGATTGAGAGGCATGGGTTGGTTGACAGGCTGGACCTTTTTTGCAACTGGCTTATATTTAGTGGAAAAAGAGAGAAGTTCTTGTTTCCTCCAAGCATTCACAAGCAAGACCTGAGTACAAAAATTGGCACCAGATTCCAACATTCTCTAAGTTTGATGTTCCATAAAATTTTCAAAAGGTGCCTTTTCCATAAAAGAGGATCCAAAAAAAAACACTTTGCTCACATGTGTGGCACAAGGTAGATTTTCAAAAACCGTGGTGGAAAAATGCACTGATGGTGCACAATTGGGAGGACTTACTTCTACCCCCAAGTGCCTCCACTGGAGCCCATACTCCTCCATACCAAAACCATTAAGAAAAGAATTGAGATCAGGATCTAGTTTATACTCATTGCGGAGAATCAAACCAAAGCTAGAGGAAGATTGATCAGTGATAAAAGTACAAGGAAAAGAAGAAACAACAGAACCAGAGAGAAGAGAAATATTTTTGGAATTTTGTGTTTTAACATGTTTTTGATTTTGGACTTCTTTGAGATCAAAGAAAAAGAAGAAAGAGATGAAAAGGATGAAAAATATGCCTCACAGATAAAAGTTGGCCCTGTAGTTGAAGTCTGAGGCTTAGAAGAACTACAACTATTATTACTACCAACTATTCTTCTAAAAAATGAGATGAGTTTGAAGAATCCTTCTGCTTCCCCTTCAGAACCAATTTAGGTAAAAAACCAGGGAAATCTCTTTCCCAAAAACCTGAATCCAAAGAAAAGAGAGGGACTTCAATATTCCTACTGTCAGCATCAGGAAGAAGAATTCTCTTCCCAACTTGATCAGAAAACATCAGGGTGGCTCCAAAGTCTATTAAGAAAGGACAACCCAAAATCATAGGACCTTCCAAACAAGTGATCCAAAGGTGACAGTTTGCAACAATATTTTGACCAATTCAAACTGGCACATCCTCAGAAATACCCACCAACTCACAAGATTGATTCCCAATTCCATAAACCGCAGAGTTGAAGCTGACCCTTGGACTGAGATTGAGCTTGCAGGCCATTGCATCCTAAATTAAGTTTAGTTGGGACCCAGAATTGACAAGTAGAGAAACCGTTTTGGATGAGTCACCTAGAGAGCATGTTAAAAATCCAAGAGGACAAGAATAAAGATTTGAATCAGAAGGAGGATCTGTTCCACCAGAGTCTTCTATCAAGGTTCCAGAGGAAAATTTCAATTTTTCAGGACCAATCTCCACACGTTGCCAAGAAACCCATTTCTTCATTCCTTCAGCCACAGATGGTGAGATGGAAAGGAGTTCAGCCACGGTTAGATCAGGGATTTTAAGATTGGAGATTTTCTTTAATACCCCCTCCACAGCGTTGGGGTGGTCTTTGGAAATTCCCCTTTTGAATCAAACCTTGGGTTGAGTTGGAAGAGGAAGCTCAGGTGAGGGTGGAACTATAACTGGATCAGTTGGTGAAGGTGATTTGGATGGCAAAGGAGCAGGATCAGAGTATTTGGGGAACCTATCCATGAGGGGTTCCTTTTCTACTTCCATGTCTTCTACCTCAGAAGAAGGAGGCTCCAGTGAAGATTGACGTTTGAATGGTTTTTGAAGAATTGAAGATGGAACAGGGGGAGCTTTATGGGGTCTGGGTTCTTCATGTTGTTTCCTAGCTGGATCAGATTGATAGGTTCCAGAAAAGCTGGAAGAAGAGACAGCAGGAGGATGCCAAGGTTGAAGAGTTCCACAAGCAGATCAAAAATCAAAATAGGCCAAGGATGCCTTCTTGGGAGCAGAAGGCTGGAAAGAGGCCACCACATGACAAATTGGGCAAGATGAATCAAAAGGGATAAGTGCACCATTAGGCAGAAAGAAGTTACTCCCTTTCTGTTCCACCAACAGTTCCTCCTTGTCCTTCTGGAGTTCAGGACAGCAACCAGTTCCATGACCTTCTCTGTGGCAATGATAGCAAACTATGGTTGCCCTAGGAACAGAGTTGGAGTGTTTAGGGACAGCCAGAGAGGAGAGTTTCTGATCCATTTTATTCTTGAAAGCTTGCAGGAGTTTGGTGATCTCATTGATAGTAGGTGTTTCCCTGTGGGTCTGAGGATTTGTTTTAGGTCTGCAATTGGCTTCCATCTTATTCATGATTTTGTTAGTTGCTTGAAAAGAGGGGGCAAGGAATGGTTCAGTGATCTTAGGATTTTCAAAGGTGAGAGCTGTTTGACCTTTCATCACTTTATCCACAGTATTCCTGAGAACCATGAAATCAGGGAGCTTGAACCAATTATCTCTTGTAGTGATCAGGGATCCCAATTTCACAAATTTATCCTAAATTCTTTCCTGCACTCCTGGAGAGAAAAGCTGAAAAAATTGCACTCAAATTTTGTCCAATGTATCAATGTGATTGTTTTGGATAAGATAGGATTGGATAGGGTCCAAAGATTTTCTGAAAGCTTGATAATCAGAGGCTGAGGAGATACCACCATTGGAGGTCCATTGAGAAACTAGGGCATCTAGATCTTGGAGAGTGAACCTAGCTATGTCAATTTTGCCCCAATAGGCAATCATGGCTTCCTTAAGAACTACCCATTCATGGTTTTCAAATACATTGAATGACTCAATCACTTCCATGACTTCATCAGAGGAGATAAAGAATTGCAGTTGATAAGCCATGTCATATTTTCTGGCACCCTCCACTTCAGCAGCCATCTAGTAGGAATCCAGGAACCATTTGACATTCGTACCGTTAAAGGATAAGTTCTTGTTCTGAGGTTTGATCTTGGTCATCTTGGCCCAAACAGAGGTAGAAGGGGTACCAATACATTCCATTTTGACAAAGGATTTCCTAAGGGTTCCAAAGAACAGATTTCCAAAGTGGCTCACAAGTGTGGCAAGGGTAGGGTTTTACAAAAAACAACTAGGATCAAACCCCTTGACGGTGCAAAATTGGGAGGACTTAATTCTGGAACAAGTTGCCTCCACAGATTGGATCTAGATGATAACAGAAACACAGAAAAAGGAAAAGAAACAGAAAAGAGAAAAGGATTGGATTTCAAATTTGATTCCACAAATTTTGGACTGTAAATCTCAAGTTTGCTGGTTCAATCCCGGCCGGGGGGACCAAATGTAAGACTCCAAACGGCGCAGGGCGTTTGCAGTTCTGTGGAGGGGATAGGTGCTTTTTTAGGCTGGCCTCCTGAGTGTTAAAACAATATTTAAATGTAACCAAGATCAAAGTCCAGAAGATGGTAAACGGGGAACCAAAAGTAAGAGGATAAAGATTGTAGTGGTTGGTAGCTGGGAGAAAACACTATCTGAGGCAAGATTATGTTGGGGAAAACTTGAATAGAAGGAGTCAAGAATTGTTCAGAGTTCAACAAGACAAGGCAATTGTGAGTGAAAACGCCCACAAGCTAATAGCTCTGGTTGTAAGCAGAAGCTTAGGAAAGATCAACTCAATCCCAAACAACCTCCAGGTTCTCAATGAACCTGCCCAGCTCTCCGCAATCAAGCGCTTGAAGGGTACCAGATAACTGTGGGTGGCTGCACAAGACAAAGCAAATTGTTTGAAGAAGCTCTAGAAGAAAAACAATACCTGATTCAAACAAGAATAACCCAACACTTCTCAAGGGACTCAAGAGTAGCATGGTGGAATTCAACTTCAAAAGAGATGAAGGGAGTTTTAGAACTCCAGGTTTTAAGCTTAATAAAACCTCTTCAGTCAAAGGTGACTGGTTCCAGAAAGATAATCAAAGGATGATCAGGACCAGTATGGTTGGATAAAGGGATCAGGAGTGGTGTAACACACGCAAGAATTTTATTAGACAAATTCTTCTTCAAACAGCAAAGCTATTGGTTGGTGATAAGTATCAAGGATCAAGGGGTTCAAGTATGGAGGCTCAAGGCTCAACGGGTTTGAGTATGGAGGCTCAAGGGGTTTGAGTATGGAGGCTCAAGGATCAAGGGGCAATCATATATATCTGATGTGATGATAGGATGTGCTCCTGTGCTCATTCCATGCTGGCTCAATGCTGGATGATGTTCCAAAAGACAGGGGAGAGCCCCCCCTTTTATGAGCAGGAGGCCCTGTTTAACTATGTACAACGGATTCTACAAATAGAGGGGAAAAAGAAAGAAAATCAGGTCATCTCTCGCGTCTGTCCGTCGATGGGCGCGCACAACAATACCAGAAACACCCACCCCTTGTCCAAAGGCAGACAGGGTGGGAAAGGAAAACGAACTAGACCAGACCTCTGTGGATGTCCGCGCGCGGTAGTTGACACGCTCCACCCCTTATCCAAAGGCGGAAAGGGGTGGGAAAGGAAAATGAACCAGACCGCCGCAGATGTCCGCGGGCGGTAGTCGACACACTCCACCCCTTGTCTGAAGGCGGAAAGGGGTGGGAAAGGAAAATGAACCAGACCGCCGCGGATGTCCCTGGGCGGTAGTTGACACTCTCCACCCCCACCCGGAGATGGAAGGGGGGTGGGAGAGTCCCAGGAAGGGTGACGGATGAAGTTTGTGAGAGCGCGGATGGGTGGATAGGAGATTGGCTTGGGGCAATTGAGTAAATCCTGACAGGCTTGAGATTGGCAAATGAAAGACTGAGTGAGGTGGGAGATTGATGGGTCCGAGGATTGGACAAGTGCCTGGAGGTGCGGTCAGGATGGGTTTGGTAAGGAATGGATGAGCAACGCGCAACAATGATGATGAGCAACAATGACAATGAACAATGAGCGACGCCCAACAATGACGGATGAGCAACGCGCAAAGGGCAAGGACAAGGATGAGGACCCGCAAGGATAAGGATGAGCGACGCGCAAGGGGCCCAGACAAGGATGAGGATGCACAAGGATAAGGATGAGCAAAGCACAAGGACAAGGATCAGGACGCGCCAGGCAAATGTTTTTTTTTTTTTTTTTTTTTTTTTTTTTTTTTTTTTTTTTAGTTTTTGAATTCTTTTTCCCACGGTGTCCCAAATGGTTCACCACAGAGGACATGCCTCCCACCCTCTTTCTCTCAAATCCCTGGAGGGGGCAGTCAAATCCCCCTACCAGGGGCCCTGGGGGTCAATACCCCCAGGGCGTTGCTATGGTAAGTGGGCTGGGGGGTGGTCAGGTCCCCTCCAGCCCATTTCTCCTCCCCCTTAGTAAAAGCGGGGGGGAGAGAACCCCTTTGATGGTGGGGGGCGGTTGATTCCCCCCCACCGCCAGTCGCCTCAATGCAACCGGCCTGGAAACCTCTTTTGGTGGGGGGTGATCAAGTCCCCCCCACCATGACCGGTTGCTGGCTGGTTACAACCAGCCAGCCCTCCCCCTCCCCCTTGCAATAGCAACAAGGGGAGGGGGAGGAGCCGGGACCACCAGGCCTGCGGCCGCCAACCAGCGCAGAAGCCGCCACAACGGCCCCATGCGGGCCATTGGGCCCCACAGATGGGCTAAAGGCAAAAACAGCAGCCCCAAGCGGGCTGCAACACGGGCAGCGGCCCCAAGCGGGTTGCAACACGGGCAGTGGCCCCAAGAAGGCTGCAACGCAGTTGGCAGCCCAACCAGGCTGCAAAGCGGGAGGAAGCCCAACCAGGTGGTGGCCCCAATGGGCCGCCCCAAGCCCAAAAACTAAGTAAAACATACTTTGGCGTGCCAGCCCGTCTGACCAAGTATGTCCAAAATAAACCTTGGGCCCAATTGCGCCCATACAAGCCCATCTGGCTGTACGTGCCCATATCCCCCAGCAGTCCCGTTAGGGCCCGTGTACCCATGAGCCTGTTTCACGCATTTTGAGGCCAGTTTCCCCAAATCAGTGACATCCACACAGGTCCGTATGGTCCGTGTAAGTGTGCAATGGGCTGGAGAGGCCCATATGTGCATCCCATTTGGATTACACTTATACATAGCACACGCATAAGTGCATATGTATTTTAACACACCCCCTTAATCCAAAAGAGGTGACATCTGCATATTAGTCACAAAGCCTTGATGCTTTTTCCTATCTAAAGCATTATTCAAGATATCTGCAATCATTGCTCCAGTGGGCATGTACTTCAACACAATCTCCTTGCAGTTTACTGCATTGTGAATATAGTTATAGTGAAAATCAATATGTTTTTTTCTTGAATGGAACACTTGTTTTTGTGCCAACGCAATGGAACTCTGGTTATCATAATACAACAATGCAAAACCTTGTGGTTTATGTGTATCCTCTAAGACTTTTCTCAACCATTTTGCTTCCTGTGAAGCTGCTAAGTAAGCTCTATACTCAGCCTCTGTTGATAAAAGACTTATTTCCAAGACCTTCTTGGACATCCATGACACCAGATTCTTACCTAAGAAGAATACAAAACCACTTGTTGATTCCCTAGTCTTACCATCTGCCCAACTTGCATTGGAATAACCAACCAAATCACAGTTTGCTGACTTTGTAAACAACAGTCCCAGACTGTGCGTTACTTGAAGATACCTCATAACTCTATTAAACCCCTACCAATGCCTCATGCTTGGATTCTTTAAGTGTTTTGACAAGACACCAATTGCAAAAGCAATATTGGGCCTTGTACACTTCCCCAAATAATTAAGCAATCCCAATATCCAACCTGTAGTCGTTCCCAGATTGAACAAACTCCAGATACTCCTCATCTGTAGACTTCTCTAAATGGATGTTTGACTGCATGGGGTTACCAAACTCCTTTGCATCCTCTAAGCCATATTGCTTAAGAAGAGCTGCCACGTAATGGCTCTGGTATAAATTAATACCATTCTTGCTCTTACTGACTTTCATTCCTAGCACCTGTTGCACCAGACCAAAATCTTTTATCTTGAATTCCTTTTTGAGTGTCTCCATGACTCTCTCTTTACCATTTCCAATAATGATAATGTCATTGAACCATACAAACAAAATTGCATCCTTTCTTACAAAGAGACAAGTTTTTGTGAAATTTTGGACTGGTAACCAAGACCAAGCTGTATTTCATAAGAGAAAACAATAATTATGAGAATAGAGAAGGACAGCCAACAATAACAAGATTGATAAAAAAAATAAAACCAACGGAAAGGATTCTGGCTGAGACAGAAAAGTCTTATGAGAAGTGGGAAGGAGACTTGATGAGATGCAGCCAGGAGACAATACGCAAACACAGTTCAGGATGACTGATTAGGGATAACGATCTGAATCAGGAGGATTAGTTCCTGAGCTGATCAATGAGTTGCTAGTGTTGTTCTTACCCAAAACTGACTGGTTGCTTGTCTCAATGGATTGGAGAGATTTATTTTGAGGATGAAGCTGTTGAGCAGTTAATACTTGCTCAGCGGATTGATTGTAGTGATTGAAACGGATTGATTGGTTGGGTTGGATTTGTTGGTTTTGATTGATTGATTGGTGTTTATTGATAGTGCGGTCAAAATATCTTGAACACCTGAATTGCCCTGATCCCCGTTGGCGCGAGTGATAAGTTGTAAGTCGTAGGAGCAAGATTGACAATAGTGAGCGCGGACATAGCGCGCGGAATTAAAGCATAGTGTGCGGGATTGAATGAGGTATTAGGCACAGTCATAGCATACAAGATTAAATGAGTGTGTCACATATAAGGGAACTTTGTAGAGAAGCAGCATATAACTAAAAATAGAGATTGAAGGTTATGAGAGAGATAAAAATAAGAAAGAAAATAAGAAATAGAAAAACCTCAAATAAGGGAGAAGGAAATAAGGTCAGAACATCAATAGGGTTGGCCTCAGAAGTCTTGAAATCAATCTGTATCAGTTTCTCAATCATGTTATTATATCACAATCTAGCTGCTTGCTTCAACCCATGAAGGGATCTACACAGCTTTAGGACATATTCCCCTTTATCTGCTGAAAAAAAACTTCTAACACAGATTTTCTTCATGGTTTCTGGTTTAGTCTCTACTAAACATTCAAGAAAGCCATCAGGGATTGACATATAAACAGTCTCCTCCTCTCCAAGTTTTGAATTCAAGTTTGCTGTTACAAAATCAGCTTGTTTGATTTCTTCTCCCAACTCCGCTGCCAGGTACCTGAAGGTGGACAGCCTTCCAGTTGGTGAGAAAGTTTCTTGGTAATCAATACCCTCTCTCCACTTGAAGCCCTGTGCAACGCATCTAGCTTTGAATATTTTCAAAACTCTATTTGTGTCAAAATTCTTGTTTAACACCAATCTAGACCACACAATGGTCTTTCCTTTTAGAACAGAATCCTGCTTCACCACTTCAAAGACACTATTATTTTCTAGAGAATCAAATTCCTCAAAAATAGCACTCTTCCAGTTGGCTCTCTCATCAGAATTCATAGCTTGGCCAAAGCTATTTGGGTTAACCCTGTTGCCCATTTCTGAACTCAAATCCAGGACTTCATTGAGCAATCACTATTCCTGAAATGTATCTTCCTCATATACTGCGGCAGCATAATGGGACTTCCATTCCCTGTAACTAAAAACAGGTACTCTTACGCCACCACTCCTTCTTACAGGAGGTGGAGGCTCATCAGGTTCCAAATGAATGGACTCCCCTGAAGCGGGCACTGAACACTCTGGTGGCACGTCTGCCATCTCTTCATCTTCTGGAACCACATGTTCCTCAGCCTTTGCTGGTGAAATAGGTGCTGATTCTATTTCTTTCTGTGACTTATTAACCACTACATCTGCAGTCCTTTTGAGTGGAAAGGTACTTTCATCAAATTTTACATCCTTACATTGCATAACCTTTCTTGTCCCTGGACAATAGATCCTATGCAATTTACTTATTAAATAATAGCCTACAAGGGCCCTGTTCTGGCTCTAGAGTCTAATTTTCCAACAATCTCATTATGGTGGACACTTTAATACACCAAGCAACCAATTTTTCTTAGATTTGATGTTTTGGGGTACAACTTCCAAAACTGATAATGAGGACTCTTGTCAGCTTGCTACTATGTACCGAGCAACCTGTCATAGCAACACAAAACAATAAAAATAAGAATATCTCAATTAACTAAAGAAGGAGTGATAAATCCATAAATATTATTACAGGAATGGATTCCTCACCCAAAATTAGGTAGGGTCACACACTGACCCCACCCTTGAAATCCAAGTCCTTACATTTTTAAAATAATTAAAAAGAAAAGTACTAAAAATTACAACACCAGTATGGCACCTTTTTGCCATTCTAACATTTCACACGTGTTGTCACATATAGGGATTAAACCTAAAATTCACTCAGAATTGAGGTGTTGTGTATATTTTAGGAGTTACACACGGAAATGTATTATGTCACAATTCCCCCGCGCAGCCCCACATCATTACATACCCCTACGTACTCATAGTAGCAGTTTCCCGCGTACTAGAGACCCGCGCGCAGCCAATTCTCCCAAGAACGCAGGGGAACCTACCCCATGCGCATCTGAACTGAGTGATCTCGGCTTCTGGATCCATTGTGACTAATCTGACAACCAGGTACCGCTCATGTCAGCTGTCTGATACCAGGAACCTTGCAGTCCTTTAGCTACAGAGAGTGATAAAGATGCTGGAATGATAATAAAAATTATTATTCCAATAATAAATGCTTAGAAGCTCAAATAAATGATTTAATAAGAGCAGTTGCAAGGTTTAATTGGTTTGGTGGTAAATGGTTTTCAATATAATATTACAGAGGGGCCACAGTATTATACTACTGGGGATCTTTATAGAATAGCAACCTCTCTTCAAGGGGCCTCCTTAGGCAGTTTAAGAACCTTGGAATAAATATGGGTGCCTTAGAAAGGACTTATTCCACTGGTGGCCGGTCTTAACAGCACAAACAGCCTAGACAGGAAGGGTAACACTCACTCTGAGTACTTTACGACGAAAATCCTGGAATAATTGGAAGGTTTTCAGAGCAGATGGGGTAGATTGCTTGACTAAACCTCAATGGTTGATTGGTTTAATAAAGGTAAATAATACTACTACAGACTAAGTCATAAATCACTTGCTTATCTTCATATAAGCACTTGATTAAAAACAACACGGTGTCTGATTGATAATAAATAATTCCTGGTAAAACTGATAAAACTGATTAGATCCAAAGAGGTCTGTATAAATACCTTTTTGGGGTGATTTTGGTCTTTCTCAGGGCACGTAGAGAGGGCTGAGGCTGGCAAGCCAGTCAAGGCAAGTTGAGCACGTCTACTTGGTTCTGTCCATCAGCTGTCCTTGGATCTGCTGGATTTCTGTACTATTTTAGCCACAGGATCTGTTAATTTCTTATGGCGTAAATTTGATCATTATGTATTCATCCTTCATATGTATTATTGATATTGCTTTGAAGCTTGCAGATGTGGATGTTTACTGATTTTCCGTCATCTGCTGATCATGTATATAATTTTTAATAATTTTTATGAACACTTCTTGTAGTTTTTTGTGGTCTTCAAAGATCAAGATCCGTGGTTTACGTGGTAGTCCTTGATCTTTGATTTATTATAAAAAAAGGTTTAAAACTTAATTTTCATTAATTTTATTTTGTTTTTGATCTTTTTAGATCATCAGTAATGCATATGTCTGTTTGTTACATATACTAGGCAACCCTAACTAGGTTGTAGCTCTTCTGAGTGGTACCTGGTTGTCAGATTAGTCATGACTGATCCAGGCGCGGGGATCAGTTGGTACAGATGTGCACAGGGTAGGATCCGCTGCGTTTGTGGCAGAATCAGCTGCGCGCAGGTCTCTAGTACGCGGGATCTTGCTGCTGCTAGTACATAGGGTTATGTAATGATGCGGGGCTGCGCGCGGGAATTGTGACATAACACATTTCAGCATGTAACTTCTAAAATATACACAACACCTCAGTTCTGAGTGAATTTTAGGTGTACACTCTATACGTGAAAATACATGTGAAATGTTAGAATGGCCAAAAAGTGCCATACTGGCGTTGTAATTTTTAGTACTTTTCTTTTTAATTATTTTAAAAATGTAAGGACTTGGATTTCAAGGGTGGGGTCAGTGAGTGACCCTACCTAATTTTGGGTGAGGAATCCATTCCTATAATAATATTCATGGATTTCTCACTCCTTGCTTTGTTAATTGAGGTATTCCTATCTTTCATTTTTGTGTTACGAGACAGTTTTGCTCTGTATATAGTAGCAAGCTGACAGCTCAAAAGATCTACAGCCTAATTAGTGTTGCCTGGCATATGTAAAAAGTTTACATATGCATTAGTAATAATCTGAAAAGATCAAAACCTAATTAAAATTAATAAAAATTAAGTTTAGTACATTTTTTAATAATAAATTAAAGATCAAGGATTACCACGTAAATCATTGAATCTGACCTTTGAAGACCACAAAAAACTACAAGGAGTGTTCATAAAAATTTTTAAAATTTATTTAAGTGATCAGCAGATAATAGAAAATCAGTAAACTTAATCATCTTCTCACTTAAAAGCAATACTAATAGTACAAACAAAGGATGAGTTCAGAATGATCAATTTTATGCTATAATAGATTAACAGATCCTGTTGCTAAAATAGTATAGAAATCCAGTGGATCTAAGGTCAGCTGATTAACAGCACCAAGTGGATTTGCTAATCTTTCTCTGGATGGCTTGAAAGCCTCAGCCCAAGAGCAGAACTCTCTCTATGCCCTCTGAGAAGCTCAAAATCACCCCAAAAAGGTATTTATACAGGCCTCTTTGGATACATTATTCCATCATCAGTTTACCAGGAATTATTATTATCAATCAGAAACCGTTTCATTGTTAGTCAAGTGCTTATGCAGAGTCTAAGCAAGTGATTTATGACAAAGTATGTAGTATTATTATTCATTTCTCAAAACCAATCAACCCTTGAAGTTTAGAAAGGCAATCCATCTCATCTGCTGTGAAACCCTTCCCATTATTTCAGGATTTTTGTGATAAAGTGCTCAGAGTGAGTGTTTCCCTTCCTGTCTAGGCCATTGTCCTGTTATGCCTGGACATTAGTGGAATAAGCCCTTCCTAAGGTACCCATCTTCATTCCAAGGTTCTTAAACTACCTAAGGAGGCCCCTTGAAGAGAGGTTGCTTTGTCTGTAAAGACCCCCAGTAGTAAAATACTGTGGCCCCTCTTTTATATACATATTGAAAACCTATTATTAAAAAACCAATTAAACATGCAACTGCTCTTATTATATTATTTATTTGAGCCTCTAAGCATTTATTTTGGAATTATTATTATTATTATTATTCCAGTATTTTTATCACTCTCTGTAGCTAAAGGACTGCAAGGTTCCTGGTATCAGAGAGCTGAAAACTCTTCCCATTAACACTTACAATGTTATGCAACAGACAGAATTTACACATAAACTCAGCCCATAAGAACTTTGGTAGACCAGATTGAGACATAATAGTTCTGACCTTGTCCAGTAAAGTCCTATGCATTCTCTCAACTATTCCATTATTTTGTGGAGTACTTGCAGTAGTGACTATATGAATGATACCGTAATCTTTCAATAACCTCTCAAACTCTTAAATCACAAGTTAACCACCTCCATCAGTGATAATCAGTGATAAACCTCTTGATCTCCTTCATTAGACCATTCTGTTTCCAGAATTTGAAGATTACAGAAACCTCCTCTGTGGTCTGATCCTTAGATCAATTTGGTTTAACCCAAACATAATTAGTTGCATTATCAACTAAATTGATGAAGTATCTTTCCCCACCAAGGGACTCTGGTGTGAATGGCCCTGCAAAATCAATGGAAAATTACTCTCTAGGAACATCAGTTCTATCTCTACTCTTTGAGAACACATTTCTAGGCTTAGCCCCTAAGGTACAACTCTCACAGTTGTTGTCCTTTACCTTATGGCCACTTCTATTGTGAGCAACAGTGCTCAAAGCTGAGATTTTGAACAAGCTTGCACACAAAAGCTTGTTCTAAACCTGTCCACTAAGAACAGTTCTCCCATTCATATCAATAAAAAACTTATCTTCTTTAAGATAAAAGATCTGGAAACCTTTTCTCCACAACACTCCAAGGGACACAAGGTTATAAGGCAACTCCTGTACATAGAACACTTTCTCAAAAGAAATTTTGAAAACCAAGTGGTTTGCAAGAATAAATTTTCCAATTCCTTTAATATGAATTGTTCTGCCTTTCTGACCAATATTTACAACTCCATCATAATCACTAAAATTTGATAATAAATTGGGTTCAAAGAACATGTTATCTGTACACCCAGAATCAATCAAAAAAAGAAAATCCTTGTTCAATCCTCCTAATAGGAAAGAAGCTTTATCAGTCACGGATAATATCTCATCTTTGAGGTTAAGATTACTCACTTTGTAATCAATCAACTCCATTTCTTGAACCTCATCAATTTCGGCCTTCTTGTTGGTGACTTCTGCCCCAACAACCATGTCCATTGGACCATCAAAAGCCACCATTGCAAATTTTTCAGTAGTGAGATTGAGCTCCTTGTAATTCTCTTTGGAGTTCTTCCTCCTCTTGGCCTCCTTGCAATCCTTAGCATAATGCCCCTTATTATGAAAATTATAGGATAAGACCTTGGACAAATCCTTTTTTGCCTTCTAGAAATATTTTCCAGTATTTCCAACAAGGGCTGATCCAGAGCCCCACTTCATCTTGAACTGAAGATCATCCTTTTCAGCACATCCTCCTTTCCAGGAAGAGGATCCAATTGAGAGATATTTCTGACTAAAGAATCAAACTCCTTTGGTAGCTTCTGAGAGATTAAGAGTGAAAACCACTAAGGATCCATGTTAAGTCCTGATGAATTAATTTTGGCTATGATAGACCTAGCCCCTGCAAAAACCTGTTTACAATTGGAATATTGTAACTTAAACAGTTTATTGAAAGCTATACCCTTCTGGTTAACAGAATCACCAGCATACTTGGACTTAAGCAACTTCCAAAAGATGCTACCCCTCCTTCTCTCATATTCCCATCAGTGTCAGCTTGCTACTATGCACAGAGCAAAACTGTCAAATAGTAACACAAACTATGAAAAATAAGAATACCTCAATTAAAAAAGTAAGGAGTGAGAAATCCATAAATATAGTTACAGGAATGGATTCCTCACCCAAAATTAGGTAGGGTCACTCACTGACCCCACCCTTTAATTCCAAGTCCTTATATTTTTAAAATAATTAAAAAGAAAAGTACTAAAAATTACAACACCTGTATGGCACTTTTGGGCCATTCTAATATTTCACACGTATTGTCACGTATAGGGTTTACACCTAAAATTCACTCAGAATTGAGGTTTTGTGTATATTTTAGGAGTTACACGCGGAAATGTGTTATGTCACAATTCCTGCGCGCAGCCCTGCATCACTACATAACCCTACGTACTAGTAGCAGCAGGTTCCCCCTTACTAGAGACCCGCGCGCAGGTGATTCTTCCACGCACGCAGCGGATCCTACCCTGTGCGCATCTGTACTAACTGATCCCCGCACCTGGATCAGTCGTGACTAATCTGACAACCAGGTACCGCTCAGAAGAGCTACAACCTAGTTAGGGTTGCCTAGTATATGGAACAAACAAACATATGCATTACTAATGATCTAAAAAGATCAAAACTTAAATAAAATTAATGAAAATTAAGTTTAAAACATTTTTTAATAATAAATCAAAGATCAAGGAATACCACGTAAATCACTGATCTTGATCTTTGAAGACCACAAAACACTACAAGAAGTGTTCATAAAAATTAATAAAAACTATTTACATGATCAGCAGATGGTGAAAAATCCTTAAAAATCCACATCTGCACGCTTGAAAGCAATATCAATAGTACAAATGAAGGATGAGTACAGAATGATCAAATTTACGCTATAACAGATTAACAGATCCTGTGGCTAAATTAGTACAGAAATCCAGCAGATCCAAGGACAGCTGATTGACAGAACCAAGTGGACGTTCTAATCTTGCCCTGACTGGCTTGCCAGCCTCAGCCCACGATTAGAACCCTCTCTACATGCCCTGAGAAGACCAAAATAACCCCAAAAGGTTATTTATACAGACCTCTTTGGATCCATTATTCCATCATCAGTTACCAGGAATTATTTATTATCAATCAGACACCGTTTCAATGTTAACCAAGTGCTTAAATGAAGATAAGCAAGTGATTTATGACTTAGTCTGTAGTAGTATTATTTACCTTTATTAACCAATCAACCATTGAGGTTTAGTCAAGCAATCTACCCCATATGCTATGAAACCCTTCCAATTATTCCAGGATTTTCGTGGTAAAGTACTCAGAGTGAGTGTTACCCTTCCTGTTTAGGCCATTTGTGCTGTTAAGCCCGGCCATTAGTGGAATAAGTTCTTTCTAAGGCACCCATATTTATTCCAAGGTTCTTAAACTGCCTAAGGAGGCCCCTTGAAGAGAGGTTTCTAGTCTGTAAAGATCGCAGTAGTATAATACTGTGGCCCCTCTTTTATATTATATTGAAAACCATTTACTACCAAACCAATTAAACCTTGCAACTGCTCTTATTAAATCATTTATTTGAGCTTCTAAGCGTTTATTATTGGAATAATAATAATTATTATTATCATTCCAACATTTTAATCACTCGCTGTAGCTAAAGGACTGCAAGGTTCCTGTTATCAGAGAGCTGACAACTGGGGGTCTGTCAGGGAAATATCCTTAAATAATTAATTTTCAATTAATTCATTCCTTGGACCAGTCTATTTATTTTTAAAAATAAGTTAACATGCTTATAACATATATTTTTGATCATTTGTTTCTCTAGTGGATATTTAGACCAACGGAGAATTGATCAATTATTATTTGAACCTTCCTAAAAAGAAAAAAGAAGAAAAACTCCGTAAATTTGTCCCTGTTATTATCACTCATGACCAACAACAGGAGAAATTTCTTTATTATGAACAGCAGGTTATAAAAGACACAGAACTTGAGCTTGAAAGAATTATTGATTTCAATTCTTTATTAAGGCAACATAAGGAGTGGAAGATTTATCAAAGGAAGCTTTATATTTATAAACTAAATAACCCGGAAGATAAAGAAAAATCCAAAAATAATAAAAGTGATTATTTTTTTTCTAAAAATCACTTTAACACGTAAAAATACAAAAAAATATTAAACTTATATTTTTTTGTTTTTATCCATCTCAGTGGATTTTGTTTTTGGTGATCTCATTGACCAGGACCTCCTAGAAGACGTCCCAGACGGTGTACCATTGGAATTACCCTTGGATTTATCCCAGGATCTGATTGGAACTCACTCAGACCCTGTTGGAATACCCTCCAAGGATAGTTGTACCCCAATCAAGTGTTGGTACCTTCAAATTTAACTCTAAGTAAGTTAAAATATTTAAAAAAATTATTAAAAATATAAAACACACAAAAAATGTTAGTTTTATAATTTAAAGTCTTTTTTCAAAAGTTTTGACAAAAAACCTACACATTTTTTTTGGTGCTATGTATCAAAATAGGCGCAACACCCGTGAAACCGGTAGAGCCCTGTCATATGGATCTCTGCCCGGAGGAACCTGTGCGCGCAAGGACTCCAGTTGCGAACGTGATGAGGGGACTCAAACCCGTGACCATAGCATCACGCAGGATGTCAATGGCAACAACCGCGGCCGCCAACTTGACCAAAAAACCGTTGAAGAGCCATCCGTTGTGGTAAACCAAACCTGTCCTATAGACATCACACTCATTTTGTCTTATTAATTATCATTCTTATATCAAATTAAAGTCAAGAAAATACTAAATAAATTCCAAACCCCGCATAAACTATGCTCTAAACTCAAACCAACCTGAAAACCCAAATCAATCACCAGATAAAACCCTTCAACCATATCAACAACTGTCACAAAAAAAACCCAACACCTGGCAAAGACTGTATTATGTCACATGGATTAATGGAAAGTCTTAATTTAAATATATAATCAAAAAGATTATGCTTAAAATAACCACACAACAAAACAACATACCCCATACCAGCAGGACTTAAACCATATCAGTAACAATGTTTCACTACAACCAGTACTATAAAAACAAGTTACACTACTTTTCTAGAGCCTTCACCACCAGATAGGACCTCTGAAGCGTCCTCTCAAGCACTCTAATACTCAGTTTTCCACCATTCCAACCATACATCACACAAACATGCACCAACAGAAGTAGGGGCTCATGCAGCCAAGTATATCTCAATTCTCACCAACCAGCAATGTCAGCCTACTAGATGCCAAGGACCTCACTCCTCCTAGCTACCAGAGGTGATAGAAAGTTTGTATCAAAAATAAGATAAAATGCCAGGTATATGATTTGGCTAAAAGGGTTAAATTTATTTATATATTTATAAAAAAAATTTAAATGGAGGGGCCAAAACCTTAATGGGGTTGTTGAGCCCTCCGGAACACAGGTATATGTCTTTTAAGGACAATATAGGAGAAATTGTGGTGTCTGTGGGGTTGACAAGGATTCCTTTCAAGAAGGGTGTGTGTAATTTCCTTGGGGCATAGTTATGCAAAACCAAAAAAAAAGGGGTATAAGTCAGAAGGATCACTAACTAGGTCTAGATCAGGACTTATTCTTGATGAATGGGCCAATATTAAAGGATTCAGGGTGCTGGAAGTTGGTACTGGGACAGGCTGAATGGTTGGTTGTTGATTTTGGCCAAAAACAGGGATTCAGGAATTATGGTCTAAGATTTTATCAGAAAGTGGTCCAGGATCACACAACTATTTCTTATAAGGGTTTGATAGCTTGAGGACGAAAATATCTGAAGCAATAATGACTATGTAACTGGATCTATCTGTTAGAAATGGCTGGGGGAAGGGCCTTTATTTATATCATTTGGGTCCCCTCATGGTACAGCCCTTTTTCCAGCAAAAGGAGGGTGACTCAGGCTAGTGCTGAGGCCAGGGTGCCATCAGTGTGTTTGTTTGGACCTGCTCTAGTCACTACAGAGGTACAGGAAGCCCTATGTCATCATGCTTTGGGCTTGATACACGTTTCTGTGCCCTTAATGACCTCACTGTATTGACCAAAGAGGTTGTATTCAATTAATATTTAGAAATATAAGCCATGGCTTCCTGAGGTCAGGGGCTTTGAACACAGGCTATGGGGACCTTATGCTGCAAGGACATTTCGAGTCTGAGGCTCTTCTTCTCATATTGGGGTGTCTTACAGTTCCTTAATTGGACAGTACACCCCTAGTTGTGACTAGTTACGTACAGTTTTAATTATAAGGGTTATGGAGAGTGTTGTATTTATTCCTGGTGTCTTGTGATCCATCTAGCACGAAGCTAGGCCCCTGTTTATGCTCAGTACACACTCTCAGGGTGTTAAAGTAACTCACAGATACCTTTTTGGGTACAAATCTTCCATACAGGCCCTTTTACAGAGGTCCTGACAACCCTTTGGTTTAGTTCCAAAAAGGGTGCAGGGCCCATTCTTCCGGATTTTTGGATTGTTTATCCCCTTTCATACTATTCCCCACCACATGGTGGCGCTCTCTGGCCCCCATGTGATGTGGAACAGGGCTATGGGGTGTATTGGAGGTACCCCACAGCCCGGTTTCCATTTTGGGAGAGGGGAGGGCTGGCCAGTGAGCCAGCCAGTCATTTTGCGCGGTGGCTTGGTTGGTCACTAGGGGCCCACGCAGGTTAGTTGGTCAACTACTTGCGGGGCCAGCGATAGGTAGCAGCAGCAGCGCAAGGTGGTCGCTTGGCTACCCGCGGGCTGGTAAGTGGCGACTACCTCGCATGGTAGTCGCTCAACTACCCGTGAGGCTGGTTGCTCGACTACCCGCAAGGCTGGTCGGTAGCTGTCCCCTAGAGCCTGTGCAAGGTAGTCGGGCGCCTACTCGCGGGGCCGGCAATAGGTAGCGGCAGCCACGCGAGGTGGTTGCTTGGCTACCCACGGGCTGGTAAGTGGCAACTACCTCGCGTGGTAGTCGCTCAACTACCCGCGAGGCTGATTGCTTGACTACCCGCAAGGCTGGTTGGTAGCTGCTGCCTAGAGCCTGTGCAAGGTAGTCGGGCGACTACTCGCGGGGCCACTGCCTGTCCGCGACCTCTTTGGTCTTGTGCAAGGTAGTCGCTTGACTACTTGCGGGGCCGGTTGTGCCGTGGCTCTTAAGAGCTGCGCGCCTAGCTGCAAAAAAAATGACCCGCGGCTGCGCGCAGGGTTATGGACAAAAACAGTTTTCGTCCATAACTCCTAAACTAAACAAAATTATGGGTTTCTGACCAAATTTTCGGTCAGAAACCTATACCTGCGGATGTGGTGGCAGGGTGCACAGGTGAACCATAGTTCTACCTGAAGTAGTGGGATTTTGGGGGTGGTGCCAGTGGGTCACCCTACCTGAATTGGCTCCAAAAATCCATTTCTTTTACAATATTCTTGGACTTCTTACAACTTAAGGTTTTATTCCTTAATTTTATTTTATTTTATTATTTCCGTATTTGTTTATCATTAATCAATATTTTGTTTTTAGGCTTTAGTCAGTTGGTTCTGAATAGTGGCCAGCTGACATTCCCCACTTCCAAGATTGGTGTACCCAGAAAAAGGTTTTTGGGGTGGCGAATTTTATTCTTTCCTCTTTGCAGCTCTGAAATTCCTCAGAAGGATGGGGCCATCTGGTATGTTATTTTCTGGTAGCCACTCATCTTTGTCTGCTGATTCTCCTCTGTATCTGACAAGGTACAACCTGAAATCCTTTCCATTCACTCTTTCCTTCTTTTCTTTGAGTATTTTTCTTACCTTGTTCTTGCTCCCTTTCTGGGTGATTTCTAAGGGAATATTATGGGCAGGTGGGTCTTCAGATTCCCTAGGGCTATAGTGCTTAATCAGACTAACCGGAAAGACTGGGTGTTTCTTGGACAATTCCTTGCTGAGGATAACTTCAACTGCGTTCTTTCCATCAAGCATTTTAATGCAGAAAGGGCCTATGAAGGCTGGTTTCAGTTTCTTATTTCCCCCTAGTTTGTTGAAGTTCACCGTGGACAGTAAGAACTTTTCCACTACTTTAAAGTCAGGTTCCTTCTGGCTTTTGTCCCATCTAGTTTTATTATACTCAAAAGCTTGCTGTACACATTCTTGGGCATGATGATTAGCTTTGTCCAACATTTTCTTGAAGTCCAGGGCTGTTGGGTGGACATTGACAAGGTTTTGGTTAACACTCTCTTTGGGCATCCTAGGTATCCGTCCCCTCTCTAGAATATAAGGAACTTCTTGAGTAGTAGAGTGCATACTGCTGTTGTACGCTATTTCTAGGGCTGGCAGCAGGCTTACCCAATTGTGAGTGTACCCATCATGGTTTTTAAACTCTAAAACAAAAGAGCAAAACCTTCTTAGCATGTCTTCCAAAGTTTGGATCATGCGCTCAGCTAGACCATCAGTTTGGGGATGATAAGCTGTGGAGAAAGCCAATTTTGTTCCTAGCATATCATGGAGGGTCCTCCAGAATTCAGAAGTAAAATTTGGGTCTCTGTTGCTGATTATGATTTTGGGGATACCAACGTCAGCCATGACTCTGTTCCAGAACAACAGAGCTACTTCCATAGCTGTGTCGTCTTTGTGATTAGGTATAAATTTTGCTCTGTTGGAGAATCTGTCTACAATAACTACCACAGAGTTATAAGAGTATGGTCCCCCTGGCGGTAGACCAGTGACAAAGTCCATGTTTATTATCTCCCATCTATTGGTGGGTTCTGATATCTTTTGGAGAAGACCAAATCTCTTTCCTGTTTGTTTGTTAGCTCTCTGACAGTTGTCACAGGACTTGACATAGTCAGTGGTTTGCTCTCTCCATTCAATCCACCAAGCTGTCTGCTTGACCTTTTCAATAGTCCTTTCTAATGAGAAGTGCCCTGAAGTGCAGTTATCATGGCACTTGTGCAGTATAGTTTTAATGTGGGTTTCTGAGTTGAGGACTATCACACTAGAGTGTTTATGAAGGAAGTATAACAGACCATCTAAGCTTGTAAACCTTCCTTCTTTATAGGGAATAGAGATTTCCTTCTCTAAACTTTGTATTAACTCATTAGAAGGGTTTTTGCTTTTCGTAATCTCTAGAAACTTAAGATGCTCCGTGTCATAACTCTCTCGGACAGAATCAAATAACGCCAAATCAAGATCACAAACATGGATGCCCAAGATTGAGAAGATGTCATTCTCATCTGGATCATATGCAGGGTTACTAGGGTCATTAGGGAGAGCCCATCTACTGAGTCCGTCTGCATTCTGATGTTTGGTTCCTGGTTTGTGCATGATTGTCATCTGTCCTCTATACTGCTGGATGGCTATTTGCCATCTAAGCATGTGGCGGTTAGGGGTTTTCATGTTCATGAGTGTCCTTACCGCCGTGCAGTCTGTTATTACTTCAAAGGTACTTCCTTCCAGGTAATAGTGAAGTTTCTCTAAGGACCAGACCAACGCTAGGCATTCCATTTGGCTTGCTCCATACATTTTCTCCATATCTTTAATCTGTCTAGATATGAATAGTATAGGTTTTTCCACAGGTAAAACATTCTCTACTTTGGATTGGTGAAGAGCAGCTCCAAGTCCATCAAGACAGGCATCAATATATAAGCGGAAAGGTTTAGAGTAGTCAGGTTGAGTTAGGACGGGGGCGGTGGTCATGGCTTTCTTCAAGGTTTCATAGCTCTGTACTCTTTCATGAGTCATTTCAAATATAGAAGTCTTGTTACATATCTCATACAAGTTTTTGGCTATGGTAGCAAAGTTGGGTATGAAATGCCAATAATAACTACAGAAACAGACAAATGAGATTAACTCAGTCTTATTTTGAGGCATTGGCCTATTGATTACGGCAGCAACTTTGTTCTGGTCTACTGCTAGGGACAATCCTGAGACCACATGTCCCAAGGCTTTTAGTTCAGCATAACCAAAGTTGCATTTCTTCATAGATATCTTTAATCCAACATCTGATACAGTTTTCAGAACCAGGCCTATCTTCTCTAAGTGAGTTTCCCAATAATCAGAGTAGATGATAATATCATCAATGTACACCATCATCCACCCTTGCCGGATTAAAGTTCCAAAGACTGTGTCCATCATTCTTTGAAAATTGGAAGGGGCATTCTTTATCCCAAAAGGCATCCTCAGTTACTCATAGATGCCTAAGTGGCAGATAATCCTCATATACTTTTGGCTTTTAGCTTCAATGGGTATCTGGTGGAATCCTTTCAGCATATCCATTGTAGTAATGTACTTGGCTTTGGAAAGATTATGGAGGGAATGATATATCCTAGGGATAGGGTAGTAATCTGCTTTAGTGTAGTTTTTAAACATTGGGAAATCTCCAACCATCCTGTACTTGTTGTTATGCCAGGCTATGATGACGGGAGTGGTGATACCCACTTGCTCATTATGCCCTACTTTTCTGAGGACTCTTAAATCCATGAGATCAGTTATGTGTTCTTCCGATTGCCGCTTGGGACTTAGGGCTTGCTGGGTAAGCAGGTCTCCTCAAGATTGGGGGAAAAGGAGGTTCTATGGTCAGGGTTAGTACCAAGTCATGTCCCTTGATATTACCTATGGGGTGATCTTTGGTGGAAAAGGCAACCATATTTTCAAAACATAAGTTGACTAGGTTTTCTTGCTGATCAGAGGTAAGTTGATCATTAAGAGAGGCTTGAGAAAAATATTCACTTTTAAAAGACTCTAGAGGTTTGTTTTCTATGGAGGTTGATATGTGACAGATCTGGAATTTCCTTTTCCATTCTCCTCCAACGGTGAAGTATTGGTCCTTGCTCTGGATCATATCTATCCCATATAAACAGAAAGCGTCATTACCCAGTATTAAGTAATCACATAGGCTATTTTTCAAGACTACAAATTTGAGTTGAAGCCTTATGGATCCTTTACTGCGTGGGAAAACAATAGGCATAGTTATGACTCCTAAGGTATCCATAGCTGAATTGCAACTACTGAACTTCGCTTTGGGCACATGAAGTAAGTGTTCTTTCCACATAGGGTAATGAAAATCTAAGAAATCAGTTCTGGTGCATGAGCAAAAAGTCCACTATCAAGCAAAATTCTGACCCGTTTCTTTTCAAAAAAACCAGTGGCAAAGCAGTTTTTACCCAGAGTGTAGCTCCTGCCAGTGACTTGTTTTACTGTCAAAGTTTTGGCTTCAGAGATGTGGTCTAAGTTCATGGATTCATCCCACTTCTGAGGTAGTTGAGACTCTCCTTTAACATGATTAATTTCCATGCTAGAACCTATATCTCCTGAGATGATATTGACAGGGCGCAAGTCTGGTTCTTCTTTGTGTTGTTGGATAACTAGGTCTAAGTCTTCAGCTTCTTCCTCACTATCAGAGTTGCCATTGATATTATTTATCCTTTTTCTAGGATGAGGACAGTCAGGTTGTCTATGCCCCTTCTCTCCGCAGTTCCAGCATTCAAGAGAGGGGTTGGCTTTAACAACAGCATTCCCTTGGGGAGCAGCTAGCGCTAGTTCCTTACTGACCTCTTTTGTCTCTCTGGGTCGGGTTTGAAGCTCTCTGGGCCTGTCTCTGGGCTTTTTATTAAGTTCCATCATGTCAATTATTTCTTCCATGACTCCTATAAGAGTGGCAAGATCAGCATCAATTGATATCCTACACCGGACATTATATTAAAGGTGTCCTTTGCATTGTCCTAGTAGTCGCTCATTGATCTCTTCTACAGAAGCTTGAGGATAGACACATTCAATTCTCTTTTTCTGAGTCAAACACCATTGGTGAGGTTGATCTCTAACCGGATCAAAGAAATCCTGCTCAAAAGCTTTGAGAATTTTCTTTTTCCAAACTTGGGTACCAAACTGTTCTTTGATCAGTTCTTTCCAATCCTCCCAAGGAGCATCTCCTACCAGTTCTCTTTTGGAGATAAACCAATCCAAAGCTACCCCTTCAAAAAGTCTGGGCAACCTTACTAGGGCTATTGTTTCTGGTAAACCAGAAGAAATGATATGGTGATCAATATATTTCATAAAACTTATATGATCATATTCTCCTTCTCCAGAGAACTTAGGCCAATCTGTGATAGGGGGCAACAATTTCATAGCTTGCTCCATGTCAGGAGAATAATTCCGGTGAGGAGGAGCAAGATTAAACCTAGGGTTGGGGAATCTAGGCAGAATAGGGCGCTCAGAATGGTTATTAGCTTCAGATTGCGAAATCTGAGACAATTTCACGTCCCTGATATCATTCTTAATCATATTAAGCTGCATATCCATTCGAGGTTTGAGCTCATTGATGGAATTATCCAACTGGTTTTTGTGTTCTCTCAAAATGTTTTCAAAGGAAACATTATTTGCAGAAGATTGGTGTCAAATTACATCTTCTCTTAAGGTGGAAAATGATTTCTCATAGTTTATCCTGTTCTTAGTTATATCCTCTAAGATCAGGGTCTTAATTTCTTCTAGATCAGAAGAAACTCCATTTTTGATAAGGGCAGTGGTTACTACCATGTTCAACTCAAGGAGATACTCAGGACTGCTCAATTTCTCTTCCAATTGGTGGATCTTTTGGAGGCACAAACAAATGTTATTGTCTAAAGCACTAAAGTTATTCCTAAGACTATTTGCAAAAGAACTATCTACAAATAGCTCTTGTAGGCCCCCTTTAAAGCTTGAGCTAGAGATTTCACTTCTGCCCAAATTTTTGGATTGTTGAAATCCTCCTTTGATTTCCTGTGATTGGAGGACCTTTGCTTTCCCTTTTTGTTGGGAGGAGGTTGGATCTTCTTGAGGTGATCCCATGGATTCCACCCCTTCACATCATCCTCTAGCTCTTGCTTGGTTATAAACTTTTGCAGAGCCTTTTGAGAGATCTGGGCCTGCCTGCAATAGAAGACCTGGATCTTCACGTTGGCCTTTTTCTCCGCTTGTACTACCTTTTGCCACAAGGACATGTGTTCCTTGATCAGCATTTTCCAGGACTCCTCTTACAGTCCTTGAGAAGGAGCTCGGGAGGAGGAGCTATGAAGAGGAGCTGGGGATTTCCTCTGGATTTGCTGGATACCCAAGTCTTTCATTCTTTGTAGAGTCAAAGGATGGATTATTCCGCTTGGCTCTGGAGTGGGTGAGAGAGGTGAAGCGTCCATCTGGTCCTCTGAGTCTAGAAATATTCTATTAAAAGCAATCAGTAACTTATATAGATGCTTAAAACAAGTTAGATAATGTTGCTTACCCTCTGAGTTTGGAGTGGCCACAGATTCCTCTCTAGTTGGTGACCTAGGTTGGATGGGAGCTTCTACAACAGGGTAGTTGGGAACTATTACTGGAGTGGTGACTGGTGGAGCTGCTACCTCTGTAGTGGCAGCAGTTGGAGTTGATGGGGCAGTGGGCGGTCCAGAAACTAGAAAGTACCATATATAAGACTTATAAGTTAGTTTATAATTAAAAAATTTTAAAGAGATTTTCGGAAAATTCTCACTTTTTAATAGCTTGAATCTGATATGAGCAGGGGGTTGAGTCTTAGCCCAATCTATGTGATACTTCAAGATGAGGTTGACACGAAAATTTTCTTCAAATCCTTGTTCCTCTCTGAGTTTTGAGTGGAGAGCAATCAATTTCTTCTGTTCTAAAGGAGATAGAAGTTCCCAATCAGTTGGTTTGTAATTTTTGATATACTCTTCTTTTAGGAGTTTTAGGAGTTTAAGATAGTATTTAATAATTTCTGTGTTGGTCTTTAAGTCCACTTCAGATTAAGGATTCTGGAAAAATATCAGAAAATAATTTTTCAGATTTTTTTGTATTTTTTAAGTATTTTTGAAGTTTGGTAATTTAAAATGATTTTTTCGGAATTTTTGGTTAATTTTTGAAAAATTATTGAAATAATTATTAAAAATGGCACAGGATCAATAATTATATCAATTATTTCCCGGCCAGAAACCCAATTGTCAGCCTACTAGATGCCAAGGACCTCACTCCTTCTAGCTACTAGAGGTGATAGAAAGTTTGGATCAAAAATAAGATAAAATGCCAGGTATATGATTTGGCTAAAAGGGTTAAATTTATTTATATATTTATAAAATAAATTTAAATGGAGGGGCCAAGACCTTAATGTGGTTTTTGAGCCCTCCGGAACACAGGTATATGTCTTTTAAGGAAAATATAGGAGCAATTGTGGTGCCTGTGGGGTTGACAAGGATTCCTTTCAAGAAGAGTGTTTGTAATTTCCTTGGGGCATAGGTTATGCAAAACCTACAAAAAAGGGGTATAAGTCAGCAGGATCACTTACTAGGTCTAGATCCGGACTTATTCTTGATGAATGGGCCAATATTAAAGGATTCAGGGTGCTGGAAGTTGGTACTGGGACAGGCTGAATGGTTGGTTGTTGATTTTGGCCAAAAACAGGGATTCAGGAATTATGGTCTGAGATTTTATCAGAAAGTGATCCAGGATCACACAACTATTTCTTATGAGGGTTTGATGGCTTGAGGAAGAAAATATCTGAAGCAATAATGAATATGTAACTGGATCTATCTGTTAGAAATGGCTGGGGGAAGGGCCTTTATTTATATCATTTGGGTCCCCTAATGGTACAGCACTTTTTCCAGCCAAAGGAGGATGACTCAGGCTAGTGCTGAGGCCAGGGAGCCATCAGTGTGTTCGTTTGGACCTGCTCTAGTAACTACAGATGTGCAGGAAGCCCTATGTCATCATGCTTTGGGCTTGATACACGTTTCTGTGCCCTTAATGACCTCACTGTATCGACCAAAGAGGTTGTATTCAATTAATATTTAGAAATAAAAGCCATGGCTTCCTGAGGCCAGGGGATTGAACACAGGCTATGGGGACCTTATTCTGCAAGGCCATCTTGAGTCTGAGGCTCTTCTTCTCATATTGGGGTGTCTTACAGTTCCTTAATTGGACAGTACATCCCTAGTTGTGACTAGTTACGTACAGTTTTGATTATAAGGGGTATGGAGAGTGTTGTATGTATTCCTGGTGTCTTGTGATCCATCTAGCACGAAGCTAGGCCCCTGTTTATGCTCAGTACACACTCTCAGGGTGTTAAAGTAACTCACAGATACCTTTTTAGGTACAAATCTTCAATACAGGCCCTTTTACAGAGGCCCTGACAACCCTTTGGTTCAGTTCCAAAAAGGGTGCAGGACCCATTTTTCCGGATTTTTGGGTTGTTTATCCCCTTTCATACTATTCCCCACCACATGGTGGCGCTCTCTGGCCCCCATGTGATGTGGAACAGGGCTATGGGGTGTATTGGAGGTACCCCACAGCCCGGTTTCCATTTTGGGAGAGGGGAGGGCTGGCCAGTGAGCCAGCCAGTCATTTTGCGCAGTGGCTTGGTTGGTCACTAGGGGCCAGCGCAGGGTAGTTGGTTGACTACTCGCAGGGCCGGCAATAGGTAGCGGCAGCCGCGCGAGGTGGTTGCTTGGCTACCCGCCGGCTGGTAAGTGGCGACTACCTTGTGTGATAGTTGCTCAACTACCCGCAAGGCTGGTCGCTCAACTACCTGCAAGGCTGGTTGCTTGACTACCCGCAAGGCTGTTCGGTAGCTGCCGCCTAGAGCCTGTGCGAGGTAGTCGGGCAACTACTCGCGGGGCCGGAAATAGGTAGCGGCAGCAGCACGAGGTGGTTGCGTGGCTACCCCCGGGCTGGTAAGTGGCGACTACCTCGTGCTGTAGTTGCTCAACTAACCGCAAGGCTGGTTGCTTGACTACCCGCGAGGCTGGTTGGCAGCTGCCGCCTAGAGCCTGTGCGAGGTAGTCAGGCAACTACTCGCGGGGCCAGCAATAGGTAGCAGCAGCCGCGCAAGGTGGTCGCTTGGCTACCCGCGGGCTGTTAAGTGGCGACTACCTTGCGTGGTAGTCGCTCAACTACCCGCAAGGCTGGTTACTTGACTACCCGCAAGGCCGGTTGGTAGCTGCCGCCTAGAACCTGTGCAAGGTAGTTGGGCGACTACTCGCAGGGCCGGCAATAGGTAGCGGCAGCAGCGCGAGGTGGTCGCTTGGCTACCTGCGGGCTGGTAAGTGGCGACTACCTCGCATTGTAGTCGCTCAACTACCCGTGAGGCTGGTTGGTAGCTGCCGCCTAGAGCCTGCGCAAGGTAGTCGGGCGACTACTTGCGGGGCCGGCGATAGGTAGCGGCAGCCGCGCGAGGTGGTTGCTTGGCTACCCGCGGGCTGGTAAGTGGCGACTACCTCGCGTGGTAGTTGCTCAACTACCCGCAAGGCTGGTTGCTTGACTACCCGCAAGGCTGGTTGGTAGCTGCTGCCTAAAGCCTGTGCGAGGTAGTCGGGCGACTACTCGCGGGGTCACTGCCTGTCCGCGACCTCTTTGGTCTTGCGCGAGGTAGCCGCTTGACTACTTGAAAACCAGTTTTTTTCCATAACTCCTAAACTAAACACAATTATGGGTTTCTTACCAAATTTTTGGTCAGAAACCTACACCTGCAGATGTGATGGGAGGGTGCACAGGTGAACCATGGTTCTACCTGAAGGAGTGGGATTTTGGGGGTGGTGCCAGTGGGTGACCCTACCTGAATTGGCTCCACAAATCCATTTTTTTAAAATATTCTTGGATTTCTTATGACTTAAGGTTTTATTCCTTAATTTTATTTTATTTTATTATTTCCGTATTAGTTTATTATTCATTTATATTTTGTTTGTTTTTAGGCTTTAGTCAGTTGGTTCTGAATAGTAGCCAGCTGACAAGCAATAACAACTCAGTACACATGACTTTTCTTGAACTTTCACCACCAGATAAGCCCTCTGAAGCGTCCTCTCAAGCACTCTGATACTCAGTTTGCCACCATTCCAACCATACATCACACATACATGCACCAACCAAAGTCAGGGCTCATGCAGCCAAGTATATCTCAATTCCCACCAACCAGCAATAACAACTCAGTACACATGACTTTTCTGGAACTTTCACCACCAGATAAGACCTCTGAAGCTTCCTCTCAAGCACTCTGGTACTCAGTTTTCCACCATTCAAACCATACATCACACATACATGCACCAACAGAAGTAGGGGCTCATGCAGCCAAGTATATCTCAATTCTCACCAACCAGCAATAAAAACTCAGTACACATGACTTTTCTGGAACTTTCACCCCCAGATAAGCCCTCTGAAGCGTCCTCTAAAGCACTCTGATACTCAGTTTTCCACCATTCCAACCGTACAACACACACACATGCACCAAGAGAAGTGGGGGCTCACGCAGCCAAGTATATCTGAATTCTCACCAACCAGCAATAACAACTCAGTGCACATGACTTTTCTGGATCTTTCACCACCAGATAAGAGCTCTGAAGCGTCCTATCAAGCACTCTGTTACTCAGTTTGCCACCATATCAACCATACAACACCTGCAAGCCACACTCTCAAGTTACCCAAGGGGACATGCGGTAAAACAGCATACCTCATATCTCCACAACTAATTACATTGAAACAGCATGCAGGTAGTTCCTGCAACATTTTATAAATGATGATGGCTCAGAAGCGTCCTGAGAAATACCCAGCACATGACTTTCCACCACCAAACCCATGCAGGTCACACCATTCAAGCTACCAAAGAGGGCTTGCAGCTGCCAAGCATGTTTCATGCTTTTCCCAACCAGCAAAAATTAACTCAAGCTGCAGGCAACTTCTGCATCATTTTTTATACAAGATAATCACTCAGAAGCGTCCAGATCACACCATTCTTATCTCTTATCTCATATCTTAGCCTGACTCTCAAAGATTGAAATAAAAAAAATACAGTTATCTCTCAGCCTGATTTACACATTTTATCACCAGAATGATATGTCTCATGTAAATGTACCCTCCTGTGCTTCAACAGTGCAGAGAGAGGCTCAGAACCGCACTCAGGGGAGCCCTGAGCATCCCCCGAGGAAGTATTTTGTTGGAATAATCACTTATCTCCATTCTCCATGTTTCCTTTTTCTTCGTATTCTTTTTCTTTTTCACATTTCTATTCTTTTCATCCTCAGTTCTAAAATCACTTCTCAATCTCATACTCTTATATGTTTCACATCAATCTCACCTAGCGCGCGCTCTTCTCAGTCTCATTATTCAATATTCAATATACTCTTTCATAATATCACAACATGTGTGACATCTAATCTAGAAATGTATATCTGAGGGCAGAGACAAGAAAAAGTCAAAGGATTCTCTTTTCTCATCCTTCAACTTTGCTCTCCATTCTGTATACCCTCAGGTAAGTTATGTTCTTTATTCATTTCCTTTCTTCTTATCATTTCTCATTTTTCCTATTCACTTATGAAATAATTGATCCTTCAACTTTGCTCTCCATTCTGTATACCCTCAGATTGTAACAGGTTATGAGCCCAGACTATTTTAAATAAATAACGCGCTTACCATTGCTCAGAAGGATCCGTCACGTTTTGTGTTGATAATTTCACAACCATGGAAGACAACTCTAATGCCTCCCATCAAGTTCTCAAAACACCACCAATCATTCCCTTAAGTGCGCCAGGATCTGATTCAAACTACCTGGATTGGGCCATGATCCTGAGAATTCACTTCCAAGCCTCCGGCGTTGGATATCTCATTAATAAAAAATCAAAGAAACCAAACGATGAAATATGGTCACAATACAATCACGCAGTGTGCTCAGTCATCTCGAGATCAATCATCCCATCAAATTTTCAGTTCATACGTAAACACGAGGAAAGTGCGGAAGGAATGTGGAACGCGTTACGGGACGCTCATCAGGACAGCTCATCCGGAGGACGAATGTACTGGTTACGCAAAATACTCCTCACCAAACTAAACGACAAGGAGATGACCGCTCATCTGTCAGAAATTGTTTCATACGGAGAGAAGCTATTGTTGCTGATCACTCCCAAAAACCCATTAACTGCAGACGATCTTCAATTGACCGCCATTCTCTTATCCTTACCCAATGACTGGCTCGGATGCGTATCAAGCCTAATGAACGAAGAGTCTGTTCCATCCTCAAAACTTATTGCAGCCTTAAAACAAGAACACCTACATCGTCAAACTAGAAATGAAGACGTTTTTGCCAACTCAGCTAAAACACAACAACAAAAATCTATCTCCTCAAATCCAAAAATGGAATCAAGACAACCCAGAACCTATTTCTGCACCCACTGTAACGTCAAAGGTCACTCCTTCTCAAGATGCACAGAGGTACGTAAGGCACTGGATCAACTAAAGAAAAACAACAATAGATCAAAGAATCGCAGCATCACGAACGAATCAAGATCCGCCAAAGCAAATCTGAGTAAGACAGATGCAAACGCGGAATCCAATTTGGATGACTGCTCCAACTCACAGATTGTTGTCCATGCCGGATCTGCCGTAGCCTGCTCCACAAAGCCTGCCCAACCAGCACGAAATTTCTTCAACCTTGACTCAGGTTGTTCAGTCTCTATGACTCCACATCGCAATCAAATCAGAAACAACAGTCCAGACAACACGATAATCCGTCTGGCAGATGTATCAGCAATCTCTTCACTTGAAAAAGGTACCATCACTTTTCCTTTTGGTAAATTGAAGGCGTTGGTTGCTCCAGATCTCCAAGATCCCCTACTCTCCATATCAGGTATATGCAATTCCGGTATGATGGTAGTCTTCCACAAGGACAGCTGTAAGATCTTCGACAAATCAATCTCTAACATCAATCAACAACCACTTCAAACGGGATACAGAGAGGGAAACCTCTACTATCTACCACAACTGAACATAAGCAGTGAAGAATCAACCCACTCGAGCATCAGTCAAACGTCTGACAATAGTCTTTTTGGTTATCACTGTAGGTTATCTCACTTGAACCTGAAATCTCTTCAAAAATATCTCAAGACGCACAGTATAACACCACAACCAAAGAACAAGAAAGAGGTCCAGCAGTGCGTCACATGTGTCCAATCAAAGACGACAAGACAAACTTTCCACTCTTGCCTGAGCTATCGATCGTTGAGACCGGGAGAGATCATTCACACGGATGTATGCAGCTTTGAAACTACCTCCAGGGAAGGATACCGCTACTTTGTCACCTACATTGACGACTGCTCAAAAGCCACTTTCACCTATCCCATTTGCCTTAAATCTGAAGTTTTTCAATCCACCAAACACTTTATCGCCTTTTTTGAAAACAAATACAACTCAAAGATTACATCAATAAGATCTGACAACGGAGGAGAGTATCTGAATCAATCCATGAAAACCTACCTCACAGATAAAGGTATCTCTCATGAACCTGGTCCTCCACACTCTCCCCAACTAAATGGTGTTGCCAAAAGAACAAACCACACAATATCAAACCTAATACAATGCTCCCTTCTCTCATCAAATCTTTCAAAGTCTTTCTGGGCAGATGCCCTCAGACATTATCTTTTCTCTTTCAACTCTTATCTGTGCAAGACCCCAAGGGGTTTTGTCTCTCCAAATTCCATCCTCAATGCCCCCAATGTAAAACCTCAACACCTTCACCCATTCGGATGTCTAGTATGGTACAAAGTCCCTGAAGCCAACAGAAAGAAGCTGGATCAAAAAGGTTGACCTGCCGCTTTCCTATCTGACCTGGCGGACAATGCTGGTTTCAATCTTTTTGATCTCACTACCAAGAGGGTTATCAAATCCAGGGATTGCCTATTTGACAATTCCTGTTTCCCACATGACTCAAATCCCACCAAAGATACATCTTCTCAATCCCCCATACCCATAGAACTTCCTTGGCCTGAACCTCCCCCAAACTCTCCGTCAACATGTCCCTCCCATTCCCTTATTTTGCCTCCACCCCCTTCCAACGTACCTGATCCGCTTCCCATATCCCTCCCCCTTCCTAACGCTCCCTCCACATCATCTTCTTTACCCTCCCCCCTTCCTGACACCACCCCCACATCATTTCCCTCACCACCTCCTCCCTCAATCGTCAACCCAAATCGTTCAGTCGTCCCCACATCTCTACCTTTCCGCTCCTCCAGCCCCGCCGATTCCGATGACTCCATCATTCTCCCCCCGCTCGCTCTCACCCCCCCACACACTGTTCCATGCTTGCCGGATTCCCCCTTGCCTGTTCCCCCTTCTCTCCCCTCGCCACCTCTGCTGCATCCTTCTCCTCGTCGACCTCCTTCCCCACATAGATCTTCCCGTACCTCACGTCCCCCGGCTTGCTATGGGAATTTCTCACCACACGCCTCTGTCAAGGACAATCTCACCGCCCCGAAGACCTGGAAACAACTCCTGTGGTCTCCTCATTACCGTTGCTGGATCGTTTTGGCACAAGAGGAGATGGCCTTGCTCCAGGGCATGAAAACTTGGACCTTGGTCCCCCCTCCTAAAGAACGCAAAATAGTTTGTAGTAAGTGGGTATTCAAAGTAAAAAGACAACCGGATGGCTCCATCATCAAGCTGAAGGCCCGGCTCTTTGCTATGGGTTTCACCCAAGTCCGCGGTCTTGACTTCTCGGAGGTTTTCGCCCCTACTCTCCGGCTCAAGACTCTCCGGCTTATTCTCAGTATTCTAGGTCATAAGGGATGGATCGGTCGTCAGCTAGATTTCAAAACCGCATTCCTAAACGGTCATCTTGAAGAACCCGTTTATATGGCCCAACCACCTGGTTTCGAGGATCCTAACCACCCTGACTGGGTCTGCAAAGTCACAAGGGCAATATACGGTCTTAAGCAGTCCCCCCGTCAGTGGAACCTTGAGCTCAACTCCGCTCTCCTATCTCTTGGCCTGTCCCGCTCGAGCTACAATCCATCCCTATACTTCAAACTCTCAGACAGAAATCTCATCGGAGCTGTTACAGCCCATGTTGATGATCTTGCCATAGTCGGCACAAATTCTTTCGTCACCTCTTTAATCACCTCCATCAGCAAGCGTTTCAAGGTTGGTTTGGATGAAGAACTTTCCCTATTTCTCTCTATCTCCATCAATCGCGACCTCAAAGTAAAGTAGTGTCCATCTCACAAACCCACTATATCTCCTCCATGATGCTATCTTTCCTCCCCAACAACAACCTCACCGTCTGGAAGCCTACGGACTCATACTTCAAAGATCTCATACAACGCTCTTCTGACTCACCTCCATCGCCACCTCAGTACAACCAGCTCATAGGCTCTCTCCTGTGGGTGTCGCAATGCACCCGTCCCGACGTAGCATTTGCAGTTAACCGACTGTCTCAATTTCTTCAAAATCCATCCCTACTACACTGGAATGCCGCTCTCCGCATTCTCCGGTACCTAAACCACACCCGCAATCACCGTCTCACGCTCGGCGGTTCCTCAGTCGACCAGTCTGGTTATTTGGACTCAGAATGGGCCGAAGACAAAAGCAATCGCAGATCAACATCCGGCTACACTTTTTGTCTTGGACAAGGGGCTATATCAAGGAAATCCAAAAAGCAGCCAACCGTGTCCCTCTCCAGTACCAAAGCCAAATACAAAGCGCTCTCCGACTCCTGCAAGGAAGGTCTCTGGATCAGGAACATCCTTTGCGAGCTACGTCTGAGGGACAACTCGCCTGTTCCGCTTCTCATCAACAATGAAGGTGCCAAGGCACTCGCCAAAAATCCCGAACACCACTCCCGCACAAAACACGTTGACGCTTGCCATCACTTTATTCGCAAATGTGTCGACCGCGGTGTTTTCAAGGTTGATCATTTCCCCACAACAAACATGCTAGCTGATATGCTAACCAAGCCTCTGTCCCGTGTTCTTCTCAAAGTTCATCAGCGGATGTTTGGTCTCACTGGCTTTGGCTAGCAAGGGGGGGTGTTGGAATAATCACTTATCTCCATTCTCCATGTTTCCTTTTTCTTCTTATTCTTTTTCTTTTTCACATTTCTATTCTTTTCATCCTCAGTTCTAAAATCACTTCTCAATCTCATACTCTTATATGTTTCACATCAATCTCACCTAGCGCGCGCTCTTCTCAGTCTCATTATTCAATATTCAATATACTCTTTCATAATATCACAACATGTGTGACATCTAATCTAGAAATGTATATCTGAGGGCAGAGACAAGAAAAAGTCAAAGGATTCTCTTTTCTCATCCTTCAACTTTGCTCTCCATTCTGTATACCCTCAGGTAAGTTATGTTCTTTATTCATTTCCTTTCTTCTTATCATTTCTCATTTTTCCTATTCACTTATGAAATAATTGATCCTTCAACTTTGCTCTCCATTCTTTATACCCTCAGATCGTAACATATTTGTCCATTTAAGGAGGGCTCTTTTGCCCTATCCAAGTTGTATGGCATGGCATCAGCCCAGAATATGGCATCAGCCCCCTGAGGTCTATGGCCTCTGCCTGATCAGTACCAGTTTGTCAGTGAACCAGAATCAAGTTTAAAAAAAATAAAGGATCATACACGAAATTATCATTGACCATTTGACCAAACCCCTGGTGTTTTCCAAGAAGGGTTCTTGAGAAAAGGCCTGTTATTCAGCACCTTTTTTTAAGAGGGAAAACCCCTTATTTTTGATTAGTAAATTCATAAAAGAGGAAGAGCACAACAGAAAAACCAACAAAGCTTTTTTTCCGCCCAGCTCCCTGTGGGAAAGCCCATCTTTAGGTCCCCCTACGGGTTAAGCACCTTTTGGTCAACCCTTAAATCCTTAAATTGGAATTGAAAAAAATAGTCAGAAAAAGTCGAAAATTCTTGATTATTAATTGGTGGAAGCTTGCCAATAATCCAATCCAACCTGGAATATTCTTGCAATTCCTAAAAATCTCTCTTAATAATTAATCTAGGTCTGATAAGAGACCTATTTTAAGTCTCAAAGAAACCAGCCACTAATTAAAAGAAATTATTGTGTAGACTTATTATAGTTCAGAAGGGCAGGCAATTCAAAACCACCTTAGCTTAACTCTATCTATTCAAGACTAGTAGTAAACTAAATTCCCCTTCTAGTGACTGCCAGCAAGCTATTTGCTAAATAATCCCATTATCCCTTGGAGTCTCTACACCGTTGCCCACCATGTTATCCCAGGAGGGTACAGGTCCTCCTACGCCACCCCAGCTGGACTCAACCAAGGAGGAAAGAGTCAAAGTATTAGTGAAAGAGCATGTGAGTTTTTGGGAACAATTCAGGTTGGCTCAGACCCAGGAGGCTCAACCAGGTATGAGAAAAGCCATCTCTCAGGCAAAGAAATCTCAGATTTATCTGCAAAGGTTGATCCCAAAGAAAGAAGTAGAAGGCTACATGCAGAACTGGAATCCTTGGGATCAGTTAGCTTCCTTAAAGGGAAAGGACCCCAAAAAGAAGAGGTCCTCAGCCCATCAGAAGTTAAGGAACCCAAAGGATTGGAACCACATAATATCCTTAGCCCAGAAGTGGAAAAAGGTGTACCACAATTAGATGTAGAAGCTCTTAATAGCTTTTCTGTAAATTTGTCTCACAATTTTACTATTATTAGCCAATGCTTTGACAAAGTTTATCACCAATTGGAAAAATTAAGTTCAAGTATTTTTAGAGTGATTGACACTCAGTCTCAGATTATAAGAATTAATGAGTTGGAAATACAGCAAATCAAGGATAGTATAAGAGCTAGTAAGTTGGACCTGATGAAACATATTGATGACAACCAATCAATTCTTCAGGAAGATATTATTGCAACCATAGACCAGCTTAAGGAAGAAGTTAAGAAAACTAGTCCTACTCCTTCAGCTCATCTGACTAACAAAATTGACTTGTTGAGAAAAAAACTTGATTTAGAGTTAGGTGTGATTAAGAATGATCTCAGAGATCTTAAGATCAACTCTACTGACTCTCCAGTCATTGAATTAGAAGAAACTAGACCTGCCAGGTTCACCAGTACTCCTAGTGCTCCTCCCAGAGCCAGGATAACTAGGAATGATTCTTTCAGACCCAATCCTACTCCTGAAATGGAGCCGGCTTTGAAGCTACTTCCTCCCATCACTGAATGGCCTAAATTCTCTGCAGAAGGAGAATAAAACCATGTCAGTTTCATTAAGTTTATTGACTATACTCTTTCTTCCTATGAGCTCCCTGATGCAATAGCTGTGGTAAGATTGCCCAGATTATTTGAAGGAGTAGCTCTTGATTGGTTTATCAATAAATGAGAAGAAATGGGATCTTTATCCTGGAATTATTGGAAAGAATTGATCAAAGTGCAGTTTGGTACCAGGATTTGGAAGAGAAAGATGATGAAAACTTTTTAAACTTGCCAGTTTTATCCATCCAAGGAAAAACCTCATAAGTGGTGCTTAGACCAGAAAAAGAGGTTGGACTGTTTTTATCCTGATGCTGATAAAGAAGAAGTTAATGAAAGACTCCTTAACTTATGTCCCGGACAAATCAACCACAGTGTAAGGTGTAGAATGCTTATGGATTCAGATCTTTCCACCTTAATAGCTGTATTAGAAGAAACTATTGATATGAATGGCCTTGATAAAAGGCTCAATAGACCTCCAAGGGAACAAAATGATAGGAACAGGGAAGAATATACTGCCAAAACTAAAGAATCCCCTGCTACTCCATCTACCTTGGAAGTCAAGAAGACTCAAGAATCAAAAGAAAAAGTATGTTGGAACTGTAACCAAAAAGGACACGTAAAACCTGATTGTCCCCTACCTAGGAAAAGGATTAATCTTATTGAAGGAGAAGAGTATGACAATCCTGACCCTCACCTTGATGATACTGACGGATCACTCTCTGATTGTGATCTAATAATCACTAACCCTATCAATTTTATTGAAGGTAGCATTGAGTCTTCTCTGGACATAAATTCTGTCAATGAGGATTCTAACTTACCTCAAAAATGGAATCCCAAAATGAAGATTCACCATGTCTCTGAGGCTAAGGCTTTGACTTTAAAACCTTCTGCGGGTAAAAGTTACACTTCAGGCAAAACATTCTATGCTACTGGTTTAATCCAAGGTTCCACTGTTAAGTTACTTCTAGACAGTGGAGTTTTTTGCTCTTGTGTTGGTTTGACTTATCTGGAAAAACAAGACCCAAATTGGAAACTTAACTTACTACCAGTACCTAAGGCTAAGTTCAGCAGTTGTAATTCTGCTCTCAATGCTGTTGGACTATGGTCTTCTGATATCATACTCCCTCACTCTAAAGGATCACTCAAACTGAACATTGAATTTTTAGTGCTCCAAAACGGAGTATGTGATTATTTTATCCTTGGGAATGATTCTCTTTGCCTTTATGGTATAGATGTATTCCAAAGCAAAGCTAGATACTTCACTGTAGGAGGAGACTGGAATAAGAAGTTCCAAATATGTCATGTCAATGCTCAAACTTCTGATTCAACTTATGAAAAACACTTAGGGAAGTTCAATCAGGAATACTTCTCTCAAGCTTCTTTGAATTCCCTTCTCAATGAAGAACAGAAACAGGATATCCTACAAGTATGCTTTGAAAATCAGAATGCTTTTTGTACCAAAGATCACCCCATTGGTAACATCAAAGGACATGATATGATCCTAACTCTAACTATTAAGCCCCCTTACCCACCTAACCTCAGGAGACCTGCTTACCCTTCTAGTCCAAAATCCAGAGCTGCTCTGGAAACCCATATTCAAGAGTTGGTTGACTTACAAGTCTTAAGGAAAGTAGGCCACAATGAACAAGTGGATATTACTACCCCAGTAATTATAGCTTGGCACAATGATAAGTCAAGAATGGTTGGAGATTTTAGAATGCTTAACAACTACACCCAAGCTGATTATTATCCAATTCCAAGAATTGACCATGCTCTACATAACCTGTCTAAGGCTAAGTACATAACCACCATGGATATGCTGAAAGGTTTTCACCAAATACCTATCGGCCCTGATAGCCGGAAATTAATGAGAATTATCTGTCATTTGGGAATTTATGAGTATCTTAGGATGCCTTTTGGTATTAAAAATGTGCCTTGTAATTTTCAAAGGATGATGGACATAGTCCTAGGATTATTCATAAGACAGGGATGGATGATGGTATACATTGATGATGTTATCATTTACTCTGATCATTGGGATACTCACATATATAAATTAAGGCTAGAACTCAAAAACATCTCTGCCGTAGGATTGAAAGTATCAATGAAAAAGTTTAACTATGGCTATGGGGAACTCAAAGCCTTAGGACACATTGTCTCTGGACTAACCTTAGATGCTGACCAAAACAAGATAGCAGCAGTAATGAATAGGCCTATGCTTCAGAATAAAACTGAACTCCTGCCCTTCATCAGCTTCTGCAGCTACTATAGGAAGTATTTACCAAAGTTTTCTCTTCTAAACAAATGTTTGTATGAGATCTGCAACAACACCACGGTGTTTGAAATGACTCATGATAGAGTCAAGAACTATGAGGAACTCAAAATAGCAATGAACTCAGCTCCAGTACTGATCCAGCCAGATTACTCTAAACCTTTTAAGCTCTACATAGACGCCAGAATTGAAGGGCTGGGAGCTGCTTTACACCAGGAAGTCTTAGAAGGTGATAAACCAGTTGAAAAACCTATACTCTTCATATCTAGACAAATTAAAAATACCAAGAAAAGGTATGGTGAAAGCCAAATGGAATGCCTGGCCTGAGTATGGGCCCTAGAGAAACTCCATTATTACTTAGAAGGCACCAAATTCACTGTTATTACTGACTGCAACGCTGTCAGAACCTTGATGAACATGAAGACCCCTAGCAGGCATATGTTGAGATGGCAGATAGCTATACAACAGTACAGAGGACAGATGACCATAGTTCATCAAGCTGGGACTAAACATCAGAATGCTGATAGTTTTAGCAGGAATGCATTAACCAATGACCGAAGTAACCCTGCCTATGATCCAGAGGATAATGACATCCTCCCTATCCTTAATATTAACAGGTTAAACATTGAAGCTCCTATAATGGGCATCCAAGTTTGTGAAATAAATGAATCATCGTTCAACTCTATCAAAGAAGCTTACAGTTCTGGCATAAAGACTCTGATCACTATTATGGAAAGTACTTCTCCACCTCCTAAATTGATCAATAACCTACCTGAGCCTCTTTTGAAACCATACAAAGCCGGAAGGTTCACCATGTGGGATGGTCTGGTATACTATAGGCATCAACATTCAAGTGTCATAGTCTTAACTGAGGATGACCATATCAAACATGTTCTGGCTGAGTGCCATGATAACTTCTCACCTGGTCATTTGTCTGCTGATAGAACCTTGGATAAGGTTAAAAAAACTGCTTGGTGGGTTAATTGGAGAGACTCCACTAAACAGTACGTTACCAGTTGTGAAACTTGTCAGAAGTCCAACAGGAATACTGCAAACGGTTTGGACTACTGCAAAGGATTTCTGAACCCAAGAAAAGATGGGAGATCATCAATATGGACTTTGTAACTTGACTACCACCAGGAGGAGCCTATTCCTACAACTCAGTCTTGGTCATTGTGGATAGGTTCTCCAAGAAAGCAAAGTTCCTACCTAATCACAAGGAAGACACTGCTATGGAATTTGCCCTATTATTTTGGAACAGACTCACTGCTGATGTTGGAGTTCCCAAGATTATTATCAGTGAAAAAGATCCTGAATTCACATCTGAGTTCTGGAGGAATCTACATGATACGCTTGGAACCACCTTAGCTTTCTCTACCGCTTATCACCCTCAGACGGATGGATTAGCTGAAAGGATGATTCAGACCCTGGAAGACATGCTCAGGAGATTCTGTGGCTTTGGACTAGAATACAAGAATTCTGACGCTTATTGCCACAATTTGGTTAGCCTTTTACCTGAACTGGAGATGGCCTAAAACAGTAGCAAGCAATCTACCACTAAGGAAGCACCTTACATACTGGAAAGAGGATGGATTCCTAGATTAACCAAGGATAAACTTAACCACCAGCTGACAAATATTCACCCTACAACACTTGATTTCAAAAAAACAATAGATGTAGCCAAAAAACATGCTTTTAATTTTGTCCAGGATGCTATGCAGTATATACAGCAAAGGTGGGATAAAACCCATAAGGAACCTGATTTCAAAATTGGTGATCAAGTCTTGATCTCTACCACTAACCTTACTAACTTGGGTGGAAATAAAAAGCTTAGACCATCTTTTTTTGGACCTCACACAATTAATAAACTTCATGGTAAAAATGCTGTGGAAGTAATCCTCAGTGATGAGCTTTCTAGGAAACATCCAGACTTCCCAGTAAGCCTCATCAAACACTACCACCCAAGGAATGGAGAAAATACTCCTTCACCTGCAATACCTGTTTCAGAAGAACCTGAAAAGGAAAAAGGAAAAATTAGCAAGATCCTTAAGGATAAAAAAGATAGGATCAATGGAAAAGACGTCAGACTCTACCTGGTTAGATACAAGGGAGAATCAGCTGATAAAGATAAATGGTTTACTGAACATAATATCCCTGACAGACCTATACACCTGAGGAACTACAGAGCCAACAGGAGGCATTAACCCAAAAATATTTCTTCAGATCTAGACATATCCTGGAGCGGGGGAACGTCAGATTGCTACTATGTACAGAGCAAAACTGTCAAATAGTAACACAAAACTATGAAAAATAAGAATATCTCAATTAAAAAAATAAGGAGTCAGAAATCCATAAATATTATTAAAGGAATGGATTCCTCACCCAAAATTAGGTAGGGTCACTCACTGTCCCCACCTTTGGATTCCTATATTTCTAAAATAATTAAAAAGAAAATTACTAAAAATTACAACACTATTATGGCACTTATTGGCCATTCTAATATTTCACAGGTATTGTCACGTATAGGTTTTACACCTAAAATTCACTCAGAATGGAAGTGTTGTGTATATTTCAGGAGTTACACGGGGAAATGTGTTATTTCACAATTCCTGCGCACAGCCCCGCATCATGACATATCCCTATGTACTAGTAGCAGCAGGTTCCCGCGTACTAGAGACCCGCGCGCAGCTGATTTTGCCACGCACGCAGCGGATCCTACCCCGCACGCATCTGTACTAACTGATCCCCGCGTCTGGATCAGTCCTGACAAATCTGACAACCAGGTACCGCTCAGAAGAGCTACAACCTAGTTAGGGTTGCCTAGTATATGTAACAAACGGACATATGCATTAATAATGATCTCAAAAGATAAAAACTTAAATAAAATTAATGAAAATTAATTTTAAAAAAATTTTTAATAATAAATCAAAGATCAAGGATTATCACGTAAATCACTGATCCTGATCTTTGAAGACCATAAAACACTACAAGGAGGGTTCATAAAAATTATTAGAAATTATCTACATGATCAGCAGATGATGGAAAATCAGTAAACATCCACATCTTCACGCTTCAAAGAAATATCAATAGTAAAAATAAAGGATGAGCACAGAATGATCAAATTTATGCCATAAAAGATTAACAGATCCTGTGCCTAAAATAGTACAGAAATCCAGCAGACCTAAGGACGGCTGATTGACAGCACCAAGTGGACGTGCTTATTGTGCCCTGACTGGCCTGCCAGCCTCAGCCCATGAGCAGAACCCTCTCTACGTGCCCTGAGCTGATCAAAATCACCCCAAAAAGTTATTTATACAGACCTCCTTGGATCCATTATTCCATCATCAGTTACCAGCAATTATTTATTATCAATCAGACACCGTGTCATTGTTGATCAATTTCTTGTATAAAGATAAGCAATTGATTTATGACTTAGTCTGTAGTAGTATTATTTACCTTTATTAACCAATCAACCATTGAAGTTTAGTCAAGCAATCCACCCCATCTGCTCTGAAACCCTTCCAATTATCCCAGGATTCTTGTTGTGAATTTCTCAGAGTGAGTGTTACCCTTCCTGTCTAGGCCATTTTTGCTTTTAAGCCCGGCCATCAGTGGAATAAGTCCTTTCTAAGGCACCCATATTTATTCCAAGGTTCTTAAACTGCCTAAGGAGGCCCCTTGAGGAGAGGTTGCTAGTCTGTAAATATCCCCAGTAGTATATTAATGTGCCCCATCTTTTATATTAAATTGAAAACCATTTATTACCAAACCAATTAAAACTTGCAACTGCTCTTATTATATCATTTATATGAGCTTCTAAGTTTTTATCATTGGAATAATTATTCTTTTTTCTATTCCAGAATCTTTATCACTCTCTGTAGCTAAAGGACTGCAATGTTCCTGGTATCAGAGAAGCTGACACAAACAATAATTGAATCAGAAAATGCAACCTTCTCTTCTTCCATATTGAACAAGAGATACTGGAACATCGTGGTCAGAAGTTGCTGGTTCATGCTTAACCAAGTTCCTAGGGAAGGTAATGACCAATCCCCTTGGGAACTTATGTTCAACAAGAAACTACCCGCTAACTATTTGAAACCTGTAGGATCCCCTGCTATTTACCTTGCAAATTGACTAAAAAAGGGGAGAAAATTTGATGAGAAAGGACTGGAAGGGGTCTTGATTGGGTTCAATTGCGTTTTTCACATTTATCTCATTCTCAACTCATCTGTTGCTGTTGTTGAAACCAAACACGTCCAGCTTCTCAAAGATTCTCTCTACGACTTTCCCTTCTTCAAATCTCCTGGAATGGATCTCTTCAGTCAAACAAACGCCAAGTCAAGTGAATCCAACTTCTCTTCCGCTGAAAAACAATACACCATACGAGAATCTCAGGACAACCTTTCAGAATCTGAATTAGATCAGCAACACATTGAATTGGTAGCGTGATCATCCCCTGATCCTCCTTCTCTGCCTTCTCCAGTTCCAGAACTTCCTACTCAATCCACATCTCAAAAGCCCAGGCGCAAGACATGAAAACCTCAACAATATAGTTTCCATCACTACTACAAACCCCCCTCTTACAAGGCTGCAAAAAAGTGTCCTGAATGGCCAAAGTGGAAAAGGGCAGCCAACAAAAAATTGAACTCCATAGAGCTTCAGGATGTCTGGGAAGAATATTGCGGCACCCTGGATAACATTCTAAATACAACTTGGGTCTTCAGGGTAAAGGAGAACTTCCACGGCAATCCTGTGAAGTACAAAGCCCGACTCTGCATCCAAGGATTCAACCAAGTTCTAGGAATCAATTATAATGAAACTTGGGAACCAACTGGCAAATTTGGTTCACTCTTAGTTGCCCTCACATACAGTCTAAAAATAAAATGAAATTGACTCAACTCAACATGAAGGGTGAATTTTTACATGCTCCTCTCAAAGAAACAGTTATCATTAGATCTTCAGAAGGATCTGACAGGAAGTCTCCCTATCTAAAGCTAAAAAAATCTCTTTATGGCTTGAAGAAATCCCCCAAAAACTGGTACAACACTCTGAATTCATGGATCAAATCTCAAGGCTATCAAGAGTAAACTAGCAATACCTGCCTCTATCTCAAACCTCAGACAAAATAAATAATCTAATTTCACATAGACAACCTGATTCACGTAGGTAACTCCCATGTCTTTGAATCCAACTTCTGAGAATAATTCAAGAACTTGTCTTGCCATCCTCCCAACACCATCCTTGGAATGCTCATGGAACTCAAGGACAATAAGATTCTCCTGAGCCAACCCAATCACATTGCTTGCGGCCTGGAAGCACTGGGCCTATCATCCTGCAAGGATGTTCATGCTCCACTGACTCAAAATTTGAATCTCAAAACTGCATCTGATACTGACAACGCCAAATTCTGCCAGTTAAACATCAACTATAGATTGGCTACTGGACTCCTTAATAACCTAGCCCAGTACACACATCCTGAATTATCTTTCTCTGTGTCTAGCCTGGCCAGATTCAACGCCAAGCCGGGGATGAATCACTGGAGAGAAGTCAAGAAGGAGTGTAAATACCTCAAAACAACCAAGGATTTCAAGCTCATCATCAGCTGTGACCCCAAACAAGAACTTCTCTTGAGTTTCAGCAATGCCACCTGGGGAGAAAATCCAACCTTCCGTAAGTTGCAAACCGGGTAAATTATCCTTCACTATGGAAGCCCAATCATCTGGAATTCTACTTGACAACAAAATATTACCTATTCCTCCACCAAATCTGAATTAAATGCGCTGCTGGATTGCTACCTCAAGCTTAAATGGATCAAACATCTTGTTGGTGAGATATATCAAATTCCCAAAACCAAGCCTACCTTACACATTGACAACAAGGGTTTGGATGACAAAATAAAAAAATTCAGATCTCGCTCAAATTCCAGACATATAGATATCAAAACAATAGGATTGCGTGAGGACTTTGCTGAAGGGGAGTTTACTCTCAATCTAATTCAAAGTCAGTCAATGGTTGCTGATTCCCTGAAAAAAGCTTCTTCAATGAGTTCCTTGGAACTCCTCCAAAAAAAATCTTTTCCACTCCAGACAACTGATCTCTTGGATCATCCCCTCACCAGTCATTTGGGGTGTTAAATATTGTCAAATGTTATAATATTGCAAATCTGTCTCCAAGGTTTCATAAACTTGGACGGGTCCCCTGGTGATCTGTCCTGTGACACTTGGGTCCTCAGCTGACTTGGACCCTGCCCTCAGAAGGGATCCGGGCTCCTCCTGGCTAGCGTTGGCAGACTTGATTCCTCCTTCTTCTTTCTCTTCCTTGCAATCTATTTCTTTTTCTTCAATACCTTTTACTTCTTCTTTCTTTCTTTCTTTTCGGTCTGTTTCCTATATCTTGTCTCTTCCTCTCAAATCATCATTGGCCCACCTTTTCCTCTTGACCCTCTATTCTCCTCAATCCTGTTTGATCTAATCAAAGTCTCCATTTGATCAAGTCCCTATCTACAAGTCTGTGCCTGGTAAGAAAATGATCCTCAAGATCACCCTAGCTCAATGCATCTGACAACCTAGTTCCGCCACTTGCAGCCATTCTCCTACAACTTCTTTCCTCTACTACTTCTGTGCTGCCAGGGTTCTCTTCTCATCTACTCTCTAAACAAAATCTAAGCTGTTTTTCTCTTCATCTTTCATCTTCTCTCTCATTCTTTTCCGTTTGTTTAACTTTCTAACTCTGGTCTGCAGTCTTCTGGTTTTCAGTTCTAATAAATCACCTCACAATCTTATCAGAGGTTCTCCAGGGTAAGGTACAAGGGTCTAGATGGCTTGGAAGTAATGATGATGTTGGTACTGATAATGTGTTATAATTATGGCCAGAAATTAGCTTAGGCAAATGAGAAGTATTTAAAGCAAAAGAAATGCTGCACTCCTTGCGTCAATAATTGCTTGATGAGCTCTCACAAATGGGGAAACTCATTGGATGATATTGTTGATGAATTTGATTGGATGATTAATGGATGATGGAAAACAGCAGGGAGAAGAGCTCCTGAAGTAAAAAAGATTGGCCTCTTGTGAGCCCATGATACAACAAGCCAAAAGGCAAATTTTCCGCACCAAAAGAGCTCTACAGGCTCTACAGGCCTTTTTACTTGGTTTGGGCTACATCAGCCCACATTGCATCAGTCCCTGTACCCTTACAACCAGTATATTCCCTTTGTTTCTGGTTTTTCCACCTCAATGGGGCTAAACAAGCCCCTGTGCTGTTCAATCCCTGGCTGGTTGTCCGTTACAACCAGCCCTGTTACTTATCTTAGCACTTGTACAGCCCTGGCCCCTCATATGAGCCATGTGGGACCCAGGACTCACCTGAGTCAAACCAAAATCTCACCTGGGGGGGGTGTAACCGGCAGACATGCCACCCCCCCTCTTTCTCTCAAATCCCTGGAGGGGCCAGTCAAATCCCCCTACCAGGGGCCCTGGGGGTCAATACCCCCAGGGTGTTGCTATGGTAAGTGGGCTGGGGGGTGGCCAGGTCCCCTCCAGCCCATTGCTCCTCCACCTTGGTAAAGGGGGGGGGGGGGGAGAGTGCCCCTTTGATGGTGGAGGGTGGTCAATTCCCCCCCACTGCCAGTCACCTCAATGCAACCGGCCTTGCAACCTCTTTTGGTGGGGGGTGATCAAGTCCCCCCCCACCATGACCGGTTGCCACTTGCAACTGGTTGCTGGCTGGTTAAAACCAGCCAGCAATGACTTCCCCTCCCCCTTGCAATGGCTAGCAAGGGGAGGGGGACAAGCCAGGACCACCAGCCCTGGGGCCGCCACCCAGGGCAGCAGCCGTGACAACGGCCCCGCGCGGGCTGTCGGGCCCCATAGACATGCTGAAGGCAAAAACAGCGGCCGCAAAACAGGAAGTGGCCCCAAGCGGGCCGCCACATGGGCAGCAGCCCCGAGTGGGCCATGACGCGGGGAACCCAACTGGGCTGCAACTTGGGCGGCGGCCCCAATGGGCTGCCCCAAGCCAGAAAAATGAGTAAAATATACTTTGGCAGGCCAGCCTGTCTGGCCAAGTATGTCCAAAACAAAGCTTGGGTCCAATTACGCCCATACAAGCCCATCTGGATGTACTTTCCCATATCCCCCACCGGGCCCATTAGGGCCTGTGTACCAATGAGCCTGTTTCAAGCGTTTTGAGGCCACCTTCCCCAAATCAGTGACATCCACACAGGTCCGTATGGTCTGTGTCAGCGTCCAATGGGCCGGAGAGGCCCATATGTGAATCCCATTTGGATTACACTTATACGCAGCACACGCGTAAGAGCATACGTATTTTAACAAGATTGTCAAGAAACAAGCTCATCCATTCCTGAATTGCTGAATACTCAAGCCTATGGGGCCTCCCACATCCACTTCAAATGAGAGCAATGATGTTACCATGAAAACCTCCTCTGCAAAGGGAAAGCAAACGGCCCCCAATTCAATCAAAATCAACCCCAATAGCCATCAAAAGAGCAGAAACACTTCAAATTGCTCTGGCTTTGAGGATATCATGGAGAAGCAAAATTCTAGTAAGCCCATTGGATTCTCCTTGTTTTAAAAATCAAGCTCATTCCCATTCCCCTCCAAAAAATAGTGAAATCACAAACAGAATCTGAAAAACTTCAATTTGAAAAGGAGAAGTGGGATTGTCAACTGGCTATGGATTCTCAAAAGCAGAAAGCTGAGAGTTTGGCTCATCAAAAATAATTTTATGCTGAGTGACAAATGAAACAGGCTGAGATGGAAATTCAAAAAGAGGAAAAGGAGAAGGATCATGAGGAAGGCCAACTCCAAAAGGAGAGGGAAAGCCTAGCCATGGAAAAAAAGATAGTTTATTGGCACCCATTGTATGCATTGGTAGCAGTAGAACTGTTGATTAAATAAAGGAAATTACTCAATTGCTTGGCTTTTAAATTATTTGCTTTGATAAAAATTTTAAAAATTAAAGGGAAAAAAATTATTCTCAAATACAACAATGTTTGAGCTTATTTTGAACACCAGAAATGATTTTTTTTATTACTTACATTTTTTGGTTTAGAATATATTTGAGCACTTTTCAAGCCTTTGCAAGTGTTGAGAGTTGTGTTGTTAATTTCCAAAGACATATCAATCCTAGTATGGGTGGCAGTATCCACAGCAGTAAATGTACAATGCTTGTACTTATTTTCCGCCCAAAAAAGTTTTACAATACCTTTTTGTTTGGAATCAATTCCAAATGGAAAATAGGAAAGACAAGTTGGCCATCAGATACTTGGCCCACAAAAAAAGTAGTGGCACTTGCTAGCAAGTGCCATCAAGGAAGCTCTGTCCAATCTCTAGTTGAAGTTATTTTCATTCTCTAACATGTTCTTGGTTCACAGTTACTGTGCACAACGCAGAGTGACTGTGCACAATGCAGAGTTACTGTGCACAATTCACAGTGACTGTGCACAACGCGCAGAAACTGTGCAGAATGCACAGCAACTGTGCAAAATGCATAGGGACTGTGCACAAAGCACAGCAACTGTGCAAAATGCACAGCAACTGTGCACAAAGCACAGCAACTGTGCACAAAGCACAGCAACTGTGCACAAAGCACAGCAACTGTGCACAAAGCACAGCAACTATCCACAATGCACAGCAACTGTGCACAATGCGCAGCAACTATGCACAATGCACAGCGACTGCGCACAATGCACAGCAACTTTGCACAATGCACAGTAACTTTGCACAATGCACAGTAACTGTGCACAACGCACAGTAACTGAGCACAATGCACAGCAACTGAGCACAATGCACAGCAACTGTGCACAATGCACAGCAACTGTGCATCATGCACAACAACTGTGTGCAATGCACAAAAACTGTGCAAAATGCACAAAAACTGTGCAAAATGCACAGAAACTCTGAAAAATGCACAGAAACTGTGCAAAATGAACAGCAAATGTGAAAAATGCACAGCAACTGTGCACAATGGACAGCAACTATGCACCATGCACCCCAACTGTTCACAATGCACAGCAACTGTGCACAATGCACAGCAACTGTGCACAATGGACAGCAACTATGCACCATGCACCCCAACTGTGCACAATGCACAGCAACTTTAGACCATGCACAACAACTGTGCATTTTGCACAGTTGTTGTGAATTTTGCACAGTTGTTGTGCATTTTGCACAGTTGTTGTGCATGGTGCACTGTTGCTGTGCATTGTGCACAGTTGTTGTGCACAGTTGCTGTGCATTGTGTACAGTTGCTGTGCATTGGGCACAGTTGCTGTGCATTGGGCACAGTTGCTGTGCATTGTGCACAGTTGCTGTGCATTGTGAACAGTTGCTTTGCATTGTGCACAGTTGCTGTGCATTGTGCACGGTTGCTGTGCATTGTGCACAGTTGCTGTGCATTGTGCACAGTTGCTGTGCATTGTGCCCAGTTGCTGTGCATTGTGCACAGTTGCTGTGCATTGTGCACAGTTGCTGTGCATTGTGCACATTTGCTGTGCATTGTGCACAGTTGCTGTGCTTGTGCACAGTTTCTGTGCTTGTGCACAGTTGCTGAGCATTGTGCACAGTTGCTGTGCATTGTGCACAGTTGCTGTGCATTGTGCACAGATTCTGTGCATTGTGCACAGTTTCTGTGCATTGTGCACAGTTGCTGTGCATTGTGCACAGTTGCTGTGCATTGTGCACAGTTGCTGTGCATTGTGCACAGTTGCTGTGCATTGTGCACAGTTGCTGTGCATTGTGCACAGTTGCTGTGCATTGTGCCCAGTTGCTGTGCATTGTGCACAGTTTCTGTGCATTGTGCACGCTTGCTGTGCATTTTTTACAGTTGCTTTGCATTGTGCACAGTTGCTGTGCATGGTGCACAGTTGATGTGCATTGTTCACAGTTGATGTGCACTGTGCACAGTTGCTGTGCATTGGGCACAGTTGATGTGAACTGTGCACAGTTGATGTGCATTGTTCACAGTTGATGTGCACTGTGCACAGTTGATGTGCATTGTTCACAGTTGATGTGCACTGTGCACAGTTGCTGTGCATTGGGCACAGTTGATGTGCACTGTGCACAGTTTCTGTGCATTAGGCACAGCTACTGTGCATTGGGCGCAGTTGCTGTGCATTGGGCACAGTTGCTGTGCATTGGGCACAGTTTCTGTGCATTGGGCACAGTCACTGTGCATTGTGCACAGTCTCTTTGCATTGTGGACAGTTGCTGTGCATTCTGCCCAGTCACTATGCATTGTTCACAGTTACTGTGCATTTTGCACAGTCACTATGCATTGTGCACAGTCAGTGACTGTGCATTGGAGCATTGATAAACTTTGACCTGAGCTTGGCCATCCATTGGGCAAGAGCTTTTCGATGGCACTTGCTAGGAAGTGACATGCAGATTTCTGTGGTGTTGATATTTTTCCTTGTTGTCAATAATCTGTCAATTCAATTTTTGGGTTGGGACCACCAGTTAAAAGAAATAGGGTGATACATCACCATTATAAATATGGGGAGAGTTGTAGAAGGATCCTGAGATGAAGATGATGTGAGGGGAGCAGTTGGAAAGAGTGAGGCCAGATCCAAATTGCAATGAAGAGAAAGAGGGGATTTTGTTGTTCTGCATGGTTTCTTGGTTGGAACCCTGTGCCATTCTGGCTAATTTTCTGAAAATTTGGCCTCAAACTTGTGATACCTTGTCAGACCTAAGGTTCAGAAATTTAAACTCCTGGGGGCAAGCTTGAATAGCTGCTTTGTTCAAATAGATTCCAAAAATTTCCAAAGATTGCATTTATTTTTCCCTTCCAATTGCCCACATTTTCCCATCCGAAGTTCTTGAGGGACAAGCTGTGTTGACAAACCTTTTGGATTTGTGAAGGAATGTTGTGACCAAGTTGAGTTCCTTCCTTTCTTTCTGGGAGAGTTCATTCAATGGGACAAATTTGATTATTGCAATCAGAGAGTGGCAATTTGAAAAATCAAGAACAGCAACTTCTCCAGAGCTGAAGAAATTGAATTTTTCAATCTTCTGTTTGGTTTTTCCAAACTCTTCAGGGGTGGTTTTTTGAGTTTTCTCTTCAGCAGAAATAGCAGGCTACAAATCCAAAGGTTTTAGTTTTTTCAAGAACAAACCATCTTTCTGTAAAAACCATCTTCATTTAATTCCAAAGAGATTTCAGAATCTCTCATTTGAGCCCTCTTTCCCCAAAGAGCCTTTTGCTGGGCACCTATCTTTATGTTTTTCAAACCATCTCCTCCTATCTATATCCCTCCCAGGCAGCTACTAAGCTTTGGGTGAGGATCAAGAAGGAAAAGATCCAGTTTTATAACATGTTGAGTGTGGTGGGAGAAGCATTGGCAGTCCAGAAAAGGGGCATGAGTCAACAGAACAAGGGGTCAAAAAAGGTTTGCCTTGCATGGAATCCAAAAAAAAAAAAAAAAGAAATCATTAGTATTATCATCTTCATCTGATTATAATGAAAAGGAGAAGAAGGAGGAGGGGGAGATGAGCTATGATTGATTGAAAATAAATTTCTTGATCAATGGCAAATTGCTCTCTCAATTGATTGATGGCAAATCAATTGAGCAATCGATCACAAATTGACCAAGAAATTGATGTCAAATAAATTGAAAAATCAATCACAAATTGATCAAGTGATTGATATGCAAGTGATTGAGCAATCAATATGCAATTGATCCAGAGGAGCAGGGAGAGGAGGAAGATGAGGAGGAGGAGGAGGAGGAGGGGAGGGGATCACCTTGATGGATGGAGTAATTGAATCAGGGGGGACCTATTGGTTGAATGAACAAAGGATCAGCAATTGGTGAGGGGAAGGAAGAGGAAGATGGGGGAGGGGGCTTACAAGGGTTGGGAGGAGGGGAGGCAGTCAGTGAGGTGAGGTGAGGTGTTGGTGGTGGGTGAGGAGGTGGTGGTTGGTGAGGTGGAGGTGCTGGCGAGGTGGAGGTGGAGGTGATGGTGAGTTGGAGATGCTGGTGGGGTGAGTGATGGGTGAGTTGGTGGTTGTGGGTGAGGGGGAGGTGATAGTGAGGTTGAGGTGGTTGGTGAGGAGGAGGAAGTGGACCAGTGAAGGTGGAACTGTGGTTTGGTGGGGTGAGGTGGTTTGAAAGTTTTGGTTTTTGTCTAAGTCCACCAAAAAAAAAAAAAAAAAACAGAGTCATCCTAGGATTTTTGGTTAAACAACCAAAACCAAAAAAATACTGTGATTTTATTTTTTACCTATTGAAAAACCAAATGCTACTCATTAAAGTGAGCAAGTGTGAGGTGCAGAATCTGCTCTCTCATGGACAAAGATGAGGTAGAAAATGATACCAGGATGAATTGAGGAGGATTGGGAATATCTTCTTCAAATATTTTTTCCCATTCATCTTTTATGTCAGCAAGAAGTTTGTGAAGGATTACACAACTGATGTTACAGTTGACGAGGATCTTCATGTCCTTTGAGTTTTGTAGCTGGTTTTGCATCTCCCATAAGCTGGCCCATCTTACTTTCAGAATTCCTATGGCATGCTCAATCTAAACTCGTTGTTGGACAAGATAATAGTTGAAATCAGTTATGGCTTGATCATTTAATGAAACATTGTGGCATGCTGGAACCACATATTTCCAGCTAGCATGAGCTGAATTGAAAAGGAGGTATTGATCTTGGTCAAAGTAGTTATCTGGTTGTTGGGCAATCCCCATCCCATTTAAAATATATGAATTGTGACACAAACCTGGAAGCCAGCAAGGAGGGATATGAACTTCTTGTTTTTATTACAAACAATTTTTAGTGACACAGAGTATCTGTACAAACAGAAAAAACATATTTTTTCAGCGTATTATCAAAATCTTTTGAAAGGAAATGAATTTATTGGCTTTTTACCAATCAAAATAGTGGTTGCGATCTAGCTTGGTTTTTTGACTCAAGGGGATAGCGGTTCAATAAAAATAACCAATTCAACCAGAAAATCCATCAGTCTCCATTACCTGAGATATCTACTGGCTTTCTTCTTTGTTTTTCCAAAAAAGAAACAAGCAACAGAAAGATAGGAGAGAAAATTGACTCTTTTGGTGTATAAGTAAATGGATAAATAACTGAACAAGAATAGATTTTCTAAATGTTTAATTTCTTGTCCGTTTCCATTTGATCCCAATCTACAGAGAGCAAAATTCAGTTCAATAGCGGGATTGTGTTGAAGATTCAAAGGATTTTTCTGGAAGATTTGGTGGTGTTCAATCATCTTGAAAAGTTTCATGAATGAAGGCAATAAATTTTGGAACAGTTGCTGGAAGCTTAAGTTGGGGAGTAGGTGAAGCTTTTTCTTTTCATTCATAGATGTGTGGCAAGTTTTTCTTTGTGAGAGAAAGTCTTGATGTTACAATAGAGAATTCAGAGCTATACAATTGGATTCAAAATTGGAGTTTGCATCAGAGTCAAATAATAAAAAAAGTTCAGTCAGCTTTTTTGTGTTTTCAACTTGCTTTGGGGAATTTTGATTGGAAATGTTCAGAAAGATGGTGTTGTGATGTGGGGGGGTGAGATCATGATGGTATGTGTGTGATGTGATGGCAATGTGAAGCAATGGAGATGAGATGTGTGTGATGCGTATTAATTTACTGAGTTTGAGGTTTGGATGAGCATTTTGCATGCAATGGATGGTGGATGGATGATAAATGGCAGGTTTGATGTTTGAAACCGTGCCATTTGGAAATATACCAGTAAGGGATAGGTGTATCTCACAAACCAGCCATTAAAAATGGCCGGTGTGGTAAAAAAAATGGCAGGTTTTTAATGGAGGTTTTGCTAACTTTGATACAGCCTATTGTTTTTGATTTTTTTGATTTTTGATTTTTTTAATTTTTTTAATTCATTTAAGTTTTTTAGTTGAAAATTTAAAATTCACAGCTCATTGAGCCATGTGCACCACTCTGTAACTGGCTCTTTGAGTTTTGTACACGGCTCAAAGGGCCCTGTTGAACCCTACACCATGCCACACGGCTCAAATGGGCTGTGTGGCATGCTACAAAACTCAAATGGGCTGTGTGGCATGCTGCACCTCCCATTTGAGTTGTGCAGGCATGCTAAACAACTAAAATTAAGTTGTGTAGCCACCACTAAATAATATATAATGAAGAATAAATTATGAATTATAAGATATAATTGATAAATAATAAATAATAAATTGTATATAATAAATGATAAATAATAAATAATAAATCATAATTAATAAATAATAAATAATAAATAATAAATATTTAATAATGAATAATGAATAATAAAGAATAAATAATAGATAATACATAATATATAATAAATAATAAATAGTAAATAATAAATAATAAATAATAAATAATAAATAATAAATAATAAATAATAAATAATAAATAATAAATTATAAATAATAAATAATAAATAATAAATAATAAATAATAAATAATAAATAATAAATAATAAATAATAAATAATAAATAATAAATAATAAATAATAAATAATAAATAATAAATAATAAATAATAAATAATAAATAATAAATAATAAATAATAAATAATAAATAATAAATAATAAATAATAAATAATAAATAATAAATAATAAATAATAAATAATAAATAATAAATAATAAATAATAAATAATAAATAATAAATAATAAATAATAAATAATAAATAATAAATAATAAATAATAAATAATAAATAATAAATAATAAATAATAAATAATAAATAATAAATAATAAATAATAAATAATAAATAATAAATAATAAATAATAAATAATAAATAATAAATAATAAATAATAAATAATAAATAATAAATAATAAATAATAAATAATAAATAATAAATAATAAATAATAAATAATAAATAATAAATAATAAATAATAAATAATAAATAATAAATAATAAATAATAAATAATGAATAATGAATAATAAATGATAAATAATAAATAATAAATAATAAATAATAAATAATAAATAATAAATAGTAAATAATAAATAGTAAATAATAAATAATAAATAATAAATAATAAATAATAAATAATAAATAATAAATAATAAATAATAAATAATAAATAATAAATAATAAATAATAAATAATAAATAATAAATAATAAATAATAAATAATAAATAATAAATAATAAATAATAAATAATAAATAATAAATAATAAATAATAAATAATAAATAATAAAGAATAAATAATAAATAATAAATAATAAATAATAAAGAATAAATAATAAATAATAAATAATAAATAATAAATAATAAATAATAAATAGTAAATAGTAAATAATAAATAATAAATAATAAATAATAAATAATAAATAATAAATAATAAATAATAAATAATAAATAATAAATAATAAATAATAAATAATAAATAATAAATAATAAATAATAAATAATAAATAATAAATAATAAATAATAAATAATAAATAATAAATAATAAATAATAAATAATAAATAATAAATAATAAATAATAAATAATAAATAATAAATAATAAATAATAAATAATAAATAATAAATAATAAATAATAAATAATAAATAATAAATAATAAATAATAAATAATAAATAATAAATAATAAATAATAAATAATAAATAAAAATAATAAATAAGAAATAAGAAATCATAAATAATAAATAATAAATAATAAATAATAAATAATAAATCATAAATCATAAATCATAAATAATAAATAATAAATAATAAATAATAAATAATAAATAATAAATAATAAATAATAAATAGTCAATAATAAAAAATAAATAATAAATAATAAATAATAAATAATAAATAATAAATATTAAATATTAAATAATAAATAATAAATAATAAATAATAAATAATAAATAATAAATAATAAATAATAAATAATAAATAATAAATAATAAATATTAAATATTAAATAATAAATAATAAATAATAAATAATAAATAATAAATAATAAATAATAAATAATAAATAATAAATAATAAATAATAAATAATAAATAATAAATAATGAATAATAAATAATAAATAATAAATAATAAATAATAAATAATAAATAATAAATAATAAATAATAAATAATAAATAATAAATAATAAATAATAAATAATAAATAATAAATAATAAATCATAAATAATAAATAATAAATAATAAATAATAAATAATAAATAATAAATAATAAATAATAAATAATAAATAATAAATAATAAATAATAAATAATAAATAATAAATAATAAATAATAAATAATGAATAATAAATAATAAATAATAAATAATAAATAATAAATAATAAATAATAAATAATAAATAATAAATAATAAATAATAAATAATAAATAATAAATAATAAATAAGAAATAATAAATAATAAACAATAAAAAATAAAAAATAAATAATAAATAATAAATAATAAATAATAAATAATAAATAATAAATAATAAATAATAAATAATAAATAATAAATAATAAATAATAAATAATAAATAATAAATAATAAATAATAAATAATAAATAATGAATAATAAATAATAAATAATAAATAATAAATAATAAATAATGAATAATGAATAATGAATAATAAATAATAAATAATAAATAATAAATAATAAATAATAAATAATAAATAATAAATAATAAATAATAAATAATAAATAATAAATAATAAATAATAAATAATAAATAATGAATAATAAATAATAAATAATAAATAATAAATAATAAATAATAAATAATAAATCATAAATCATAAATAATAAATAATAAATAATAAATAATAAATAATAAATAATAAATAATAAATAATAAATAATAAATAATAAATAATAAATAATAAATAATAAATAATAAATAATAAATAATAAATAATAAATAATAAATAATAAATAATAAATAATAAATAATAAATAATAAATAATAAATAATAAATAATAAATAATAAATAATAAATAATAAATAATAAATAATAAATAATAAATAATAAATAATAAATAATAAATAATAAATAATAAATAATAAATTATAAATTATAAATAATAAATAATAAATAATAAATAATAAATAATAAATAATAAACAATAAATAATAAATAATAAATAATAAATAATAAATAATAAATAATAAATAATAAATAATAAATAATAAATAATAAATAATAAATAATAAATAATAAATAATAAATAATAAATAATTAATAATAAATAATAAATAATAAATAATAAATAATAAATAATAAATAATAAATAATGAATAATAAATAATAAATAATAAATAATAAATAATAAATAATAAATAATAAATAATAAATAATACATAATAAATAATACATAATAAATAATAAATAATAAATAATAAATAATAAATAATAAATAATAAATAATAAATAATAAATAATAAATAATAAATAATAAATAATAAATAATAAATAATAAATAATAAATAATAAATAATAAATAATAAATAATAAATAATAAATAATAAATAATAAATAATAAATAATAAATAATAAATAATAAATAATAAATAATAAATAATAAATAATAAATAATAAATAATAAATAATAAATAATAAATAATAAATAATCAATAATAAATAATAAATAATAAATAATAAATAATAAATAATAAATAATAAATAATAAATAATAAATAATAAATAATAAATAATAAATAATAAATAATAAATAATAAATAATAAATAATAAATAATAAATAATCAATAATAAATAATAAATAATAAATAATAAATAATAAATAATAAATAATAAATAATAAATAATAAATAATAAATAATAAATAATAAATAATAAATAATAAATAATAAATAATAAATAATAAATAATAAATAATAAATAATAAATAATAAATAATAAATAATAAATAATAAATAATAAATAATAAATAATAAATAATAAATAATAAATAATAAATAATAAATAATAAATAATAAATAATAAATAATAAATAATAAATAATAAATAATAAATAATAAATAATAAATCATAAATCATAAATAAATAATAATAAATAATAAATAATAAATATTAAATATTAAATCATAAATCATAAATAATTAATAATAAATACTAAATAATAAATAATAAATAATAAATAATAAATAATAAATAATAAATAATAAATAATAAATAATAAATAATAAATGATAAATAATAAATAATAAATAATAAATAATAAATAATAAATAAGAACTAATAAATAAGAACTAATAAATAATAAAAAATAAAAAATAAAAAATAAATAATAAATAATAAATAATAAATAATAAATAATAAAAAATAAAAAATAAATAATAAATAATAAATTATAAAATTATATGGAGTGGTGTATGGGCCCCCACGCGTTGAGGGGCCCTACACAACTCCCACAGGTTGTGTGGGGCCCTACAAAATTCCCACAGGCCATGTGGGGCCCTACACAGCTCCAACATTACTGGAGCCATGTACATGGCTTCCACACAGCTGGAGCCTTGAATTTAACATCACCCTTTTTTTTTTTAATTTTTCAATTTTTTTAATTTTTCAATTTTTTTATTTCTCTCTCTCTCTTTTTTTTTTTTTTCATTTTGTCATTTTTTATTTTATTTTTTATTTCATTCTTATTTTTATTCTTATTTTTTTTTTTATTTTTATTTTTATTTTTTTTTTTATTTTTATTTTTAATGTTATTTTTATTTTTATTTTTATTTTTGTTTTTATTTTTATTTTTATTTTTCTTTTTATTTTTATTTTTATTTTTATTTTTATTTTTATTTTTATTTTTATTTTTATTTTTATTTTTATTTTTATTTTTATTTTCATTTTTATTTTTATTTTTATTTTTATTTTTATTTTTATTTTTATTTTTATTTTTATTTTTATTTTTATTTTTATTTTTTTTTATTTTTATTTTTATTTTTATTTTTATTTTTATTTTTATTTTTATTTTTATTTTTATTTTTATTTTTATTTTTATTTTTATTTTTATTTTTATTTTTATTTTTATTTTTATTTTTATTTTTATTTTTATTTTTATTTTTATTTTTATTTTCATTTTTATTTTTATTTTTATTTTTTTTTAATTTTAATTTTTATTTTAATTTTTATTTTTATTTTTATTTTTATATTTTACTATTTTATTATTTTATTATTTTAATTATTTTAATTATTTTAATTATTTTTATTACTTTTTTTTATTTTGTATTTATTGATTTATTTTTATTTACTTTTATTTTATTTAATTTTTTTTAATTTTTTTAATTTTTCAATCTTCTTATTTTTTTTTTTTTTAATTTTTTTAGGGTAATGTGTTGAAATATGTATGCACCCAAGCTTGTGCTACTTATAAGTGTAATCCAAATGGGATGCACATATGGGCCGCCCAGGCCCATTGGACACTCACACGGACCATATGGGCCTGTGTGGATGTCATTGATTTGGGGAAACTAGCCTCAAAACGCGTGAAACAGGCTCATTGGCACATGGGCCGTAAGGGGCCTGGTGGGGGATATGGGCAAATACAGCCAGATGGGCTATGATGGGCATAATTAAGCCCCAGGTTTGTTTTGGACATACTTGGCCTGACAGGCTGGCCCGCCAAAGTGTGTTTGTCTCAGGTTTTGGGTCTGGGAAGGCCCATTGGGACCGCCGCCTGTGGCAGAGCCCGCTTGGGGCTTCTGCCCATGCCGCGGCCCGCTCAGGGCTGCTTCTATCCCTTGGTTTGGCTCACCCGGGGCTGTCGCAGCGGCCGTGGGATCCATGTCAGTGCAAAACCGCACGGGCCCAGCTGTTCGCAAACAACGGCCACCGCCGCTGGAGCAAGGGCCAGCAGCCCCGGCTCCCTCCCCCTCCCATTGCTTGCCATTGCAAGGGGGAGGGGGTGGTTGGATGGGTTGAACCAGCCAGCAACCAACCACAACAAGGCGGTTGGTCAGGGAAGGGGGGATTTCATCACCCCCTTGCCCAAAGGATGACAAGCCAAGCCGCAAGGAGAGCAACCGGTGGTGGGGGGGATCTGATCACCCCTCCACCATCAAAGCAAAGTAGGGATCAGGGGCGCTCTCCACCCCCCCTTTACCAAGGGGCAGGAGCAAAGGGGCTGAGGGGATTTGACCACCCCCCAGTCCACTTCCATTGACAACACCCTGGGGGTATTGACCCCCAGGGCCCCTGGTAGGGGGAATTGACCGCCCCCTCCAGGGATCTGAGAGAAAGAGGGGGGGGAAAGCATGTCCGCTGGTCACACCCCCCCTTGTGAGTCTGAGAATGGACCCAGGTGTGTCCTGGGTCTCACCTGGCCATTTTATTGGCCAGGGGCTGGTTGCATGAGGAAACCAGCCAGTGTGTGAGGCAATAGGACCAGTTGTAACAGACAACCGGCCCAGGGATTGAACAGCACATGGGGCTGGTTCAGCCCCATTGAGGTGTAAACACCATAAACAACGGGAATGGGCTGGTTGTAAGGGTACAGGGACTGAGGCCATGTGGCCTGATGTAGCCCAAACCAAGTAACAAGGCCTGTAGAGCCTGTAGAGCTCTTTTGGGGCGGAAAAATTGCTTTTTGGATTGTTGTAACATGGGCTCACAAGAGGCCAATATTTTGTACTTAAGTAGCTCTTCTCCCTGCTGTTTTCCATCCATCCATTCATCATCCAATTGAATTCATCAACAATATCATCCAACGTGTTGCCCCATTGTAAGAGCCCATCAAGCAATTATTGACACAAGGTGTCCAGAATTTCTTTTTCTATAATTGATGCTCATTTGCCTAAGCTAATTGCTGGCCATAATTATAACACATTCTCAGTACCAACATCATCATTAATTCCAAGCCATCTAGACCCTTGTACCTTACACTGGAGAACCTCAAAGACCTCAAGATTTCCAAGAAGATGTCCTATATCCCTGATGTTAGCTCCACCAAGATAGTTCTGAACAGTCAGAATTTTAATGCTTGGGCTGTACTTATGGATAGTGAGCTGGACAAAATCTGTTTTGGGGAGATAATGGATGCAGATGACACTTTGATCAGTTCAGAAGTGGAGAAAAAGTATTATCATCTCAGCCTTAGGCATCTTGATGAGAATCATGTGACATGGGTTGCTAATAATCTTAGGGAAGATGAGAGAAGGAGGGGCAGCATCCATTGGAAATTTCTTAAGTCCAAGTATGCTGGTTATTCTGTTCACCAAAAGGGTATAGCTTTCAATAAACTGTTTAAGTTACAATATTCAAATTTTAAACATTTTTTTGCAGAGGCTAGGTCTAGCATAGCCAAGTTTAAGTCATTGGGACTTAACATAGATGCTGAGTGTTTGTCACTCTTAATCCTTCAGAAGCTACCAAAGAAATTTTGTTCTTTAGTCAGAATTATTTCTCAATTCAATCCTTTTCCTGGGGAGGAGGATGTGCTGAAAAGGATTGAAAAGGATGATCTTCAGTTCAAGATGAAAGGGGGTTCTGGAATAGCCCTTGTTGGAAAGACTGGAAAATATTGCAAGAAGGAAAAAAAGGATTCATCCAAGGTCTTATGCTATAATTGTCAGAATAAGGGGAATTATGCTAAGGATTTCAAGGAAGCCAAGAAGAGGAAGAAGTCCAAGGAGAATGACAAGGAGGTCAATCTCCCTACTGAAAAAGTTTCAATGGTGGTTTTTGATGGTCCAATGGAAATGGTTGTTGGGGAAGAAGTTCCCAATGTGTCCCTTGGAGTTTTCTCAAAAAAAGGTTTCCAGATTTGTTATCTTAAAGAAGATAAGTTTGTTATTGATATGAATGGGAGGACTGTTCTTAGTGGACAGGTTTGGAACAAGCTTTTGTGTGCAAGCTTGTTCAAAATCTCAGCTTTAAGCACTGTTTCTCACAACAGAAGTGGCCATAAGGTAAAGGACAGCAACTGTGAGAGTTGTACCTTAGGGGCTAAGACTAGAAATGTGTTCTCAAAGAGTAGAGACTGCACTGATGTTCCTAGAGATGAATTTTCCATTGATTTGGCAGGGCCATTCACACTGGAGTCCCTTGGTGGGGCAAGATACTCCATCAATTTAGATGATACAGCAACTAATTATGTTTGGTTTAAACCAATTTGATCTAAGGATCAGACCAAAGACAAGGTTTCTGCAATCTTCAAAGTTTGGAAACAGAATGGTCTAATGAAGGAGATCCAGAGGGTTATCACTGATGGAGGTGGTGAACTTTTGAGTAAAGATTTTGAGAGGTTATTGAAAGATTATGGTATCATTCATATAGTCACTACTGCAAGTACTCCAAAAAATAATGGAATAGTTGAAAGAATGAATAGGACTTTACTGGAAAAGGTCAGAAATATTATGTCTCAATCTGGTCTACCAAAGTTCTTATGGGCTGAGTTGATGTGTACAGTCGGTCTGTTTCATAAAATTGTAAGTGTTGATGGGAAGAGTCCTCATTATCAGTTTTGGAAGTTGTACCCCAAAACATTAAAACTAAGAACAATTGGTTGCTTGGTGTATTATAGTGTCCACCATAATGAGATGGTTGGAAAATTAGACCCTAGAGCCAGAACAGGGGCACTTGTAGGCTATGATCTAATCAGTAAATTGTATGGGATCTATTTTCTGGGGACAAGAAAGGTTATTCATAGTAGGGATGTAAAATTTGATGAAAGTACCTTTCCACTCAGAAGGAGTGAAGATGTTGTTGTGAATAAGTCACAGAAAGAAATAGAATTAGCACCTATTTCACCTGCAAAGGCTGAGGAACATGTGGTTCCAGAAGATGAAGAGATGGCAGACGTGCCACCAGAGGGTTCAGTGCCCCCTTCAGGGTAGTCCGTTAATTTGGAACCTGATAAGCCTTTACCTCCAGTAAGAAGGAGTGGTAGGGTTAGAGTACCAGTTGATAGGTACAGGGAATGGAAGTCCCATTATGCTGCCACAGGATATGAGGAAGATACATTTTAGGAATATTTTATGCTCAATGAAGTCCTGGAGTTGAGTTCAGAAATGGGTAAAAGGGTTAACCCAAATAGCTTTGGCCAAGATATGAATTCTGATGAGAGAGCCAACTGGAAGAGTGCTATTTTTGAGGAATTTGATTCTCTAGAAAATAATAGTGTCTTTGAAGTGGTTAAGTGGGATTCTGTTCCAAAAGGAAAGACCATTGTGGGCTCTAGATTGGTGTTAAACAAGAAGTTTGAAACAAATGGAGTTTTGAAAAAATTCAAAGCTAGATGAGTTGCACAGGGCTTCAAGCAGAGAGAGGGTATTGATTACCAAGAAAATTTCTCACCAAATTGAAGGCTTTCCACCTTCAGGTAAATCATTGATCTGGCAGTGGAGTTGGTAGAAGAAATCAGAAAAGCTGATTTTGTAACAGCATACATGAATGCAAAACTTGGAGAGGAGGAGACTGTTTATATGTCAATCCCTGATGGTTTTTGTGAATGGTTGGTAGAGACTAAACCAGAAACCACAAAGGAAATCTGTGTTAGAAGTTTTCTTTCAGCAGATAAAGGGGAATATGTCCTCAACCTGTGTAGATCCCTTTATGGATGAAAGCAAGCAGCTAGATCATGGTATAATACAATGAGTGAAAAACTGATAGAGATTGGTTTCAAGACATCCAAGGCCGACCCTTGTCCTTTTGTAAGAAAGGATAAAATTTTGTTTATATGGGTAAATGAAATTATCATCATTTGAAATGGTAAAGAGAGAGTCATGGAGACACTCAAAAAGTAATTCAAGATAAAAGATCATGGTCTGGCACAACAGGTGCTAGGAATGAAAGTCAGTAAGAGAAAGAATGGTATTAATTTAGACCAGAGCCATTACTTGGAAGCTCTTGGTAAGAAACATGGCTTAGAGGATGCAAAGGACTTTGGTAATCCCATGCAGTCAAAAAATGTTTTTAGAGAAGTCTACAGATGAGGAGTATCTGGAGTTTGTTCAATCTGGGAATGACTACAGGTCAGCTATTGGATTTCTTAATTATTTGGGGCAGTGTACAATGCCTGATATTGCTTTTGCAATTGGTGTCTTGTTGCAAAACTTAGAGAAGCCATGCATGAGGCATTGGTCAGCGTTTAAGGGATTTATGAGGTATCTGAAAGGAACGCACAGTCTGGGACTGTTTTTTACAAAGTCAGAAAGCTTCAATTTGGTTGGTTATTCCAATGCATGTTGGGCAGATGGTAACACCAGGAAATCAACAAGTGGTTTTGTATTCTTCTTAGGTAATAATCTGGTGTCATGGATGTCCAAGAAGGTGTTGGAAATAAGTCTTTCATCAACAGAGGCTGAGTATAGAGCGTACTTAGCAGCTTCACAGGAAGCAGAATGGTTTAGAAAAGTCTTAGAGGAAACACATAAACCACAAGGGTTTGCGTTGTTTTATTTTTATAACCAGAGTGCCATTGCATTGGCGCAAAACCAAGTTTTCCATTCAAGAACAAAACATATCAATGCTCACTATAACTATATTTGAAATGCAGTTAACTGCAAGGAGAGTGTGTTGAGGTAGATGCCTACTGGAGCAATGATTGCGGATATCTTTACTAAGGCTTTAGATAGGAACAAGCATCAAGGCTTTGTGACTAATATTCAGATGTCACCCCTTTTGGATTAAAGGGGTGTGTTAAAATACGTATGCACTTACGCGTGTGCTACATATAAGTTTAATCCTGATGGGATTCAATATTAGCCTCCCCGGCCCATTGGACACTCACACGGACCATATGGGCCTGTGTGGATGTCATTGATTTGGGGAAACTGGCCTCAAAAAAGGTGAAACAGGCTCATTGGTACACAGGCCCTAACGGGCCTAGCAGGGGGTATGGGCAAATACAGCCAGATGGGCTTGTATGAGCGTAATTGGGCCCAAGGTTTATTTTGGACATACTCGGCCAGAGGGGCTGGTCCCCCAAATTGTGTTTGTCTCAGGTTTTGGGCTTGGGGCCACCGCCCGTTTTGCAGCACGCTTGGGGCCACCATCCATTTTTCAGGCTGTTTGGCGCCTCCGCCCGTTATGCAGCCCGTGCCGCCGCCCGTTATGCAGCCCGCTTGGGGCTGCTGCCCGTGCCACGGCCCGCTCAGGATCGCTTGTATCACTTGGTTTGGCCCACGTGGGACCCAACGGCCAGCACAGGGCTGTCAAGGCCGCCAAGGGATCTGGCGTGGTGCAATGCCTTGCTGGCCCAGCCGGTTGCAAACAACGGCCGCAGCTGCAGGAGCAAGGGCCAGGGGCCCCGGCTCCCTCCCCCTTCCCTCACTGGCCATTGCAAGAGGGAGGGAATTGCTGGCTGGGCTGAACCAGCCAGCAAAAAACCGCAACAAGGCGGTTGGTCAGGGCAGGGGGGATTTCATCACCCCCTTCCCCAAAGGATGACAAGGCTGGCCACAAGCAGAGCAACCAGAAGTGGGGGGGATCTGATCACCATTCCACCATTGAAGCAAAGAGGGATCAGGGGCGCTCTCCCCCCCCCCCCCCCCCCTTTACCAAGGGGGAGGAGCAATGGGGCTGAGGGGATTTGACCACCTCCCAGCCAACTTTCATTGACAACGCCCTGGGGGTATCAACCCCCAGGGCCCCTGGCAGGGGGAATTGACCGCCCCCTCCAGGGATCTGAGAGAAAGAGGGGGTGAACAGCATGTCCACTGGTAACACCCCCCCATGTGAGCCTGAGACCAGACCCAGGTGTGTCCTGGGTCCCCCCTGGCAATTTGTATGGCCAGGGGCTGGTTGCATGGGGCAACCAGCCAGTGTGTGAGGCAATAGGACCAGTTGTAACAGACAAACAGCCCAGGGATTGAACAGCAAATGGGGCTGGTTCAGCCCCATTGAGGTGGAAGCACCATAAACAACTGGAATAGGCTGGTTGTAAGGGTACAGGGACTGATGTCATGTGGGCTGATGTAGCCCAAACCAAGTCACAAGGCCTAAAGAGCCTGTAGAGTTCTTTTGGGGCAGAAAAATTGGCTTTTGGCTTTTTGTAACATGGGCTCACAGGAGGCCAATATTTTGTACTTGAGGAGTTCTTCTCCCTGCTTTTTTCCATCCATCCATTCATCATCCAATTGAATTCATCAACAATATCATCCAACGTGTTGCCCCATTGTGAGAGCCCATCAAGCAATTATTGACACAAGGTGTCCAGCATTTCTTTTGCTATAATTGCTGCTCATTTGCCTAAGCTAATTTCTGGCCATCATTGTAACATATTGTTAAACTAACGACTCTTTGAGTTGTGTATATGAGTCAAATGGGCTATGTGGAGTCTTGTACACGCCTCAAATGGGGCGTTTGGCAAGCTACACACCTCGAGTGGGCCATGTGGCATGCTACACAACTAACATAGGCTGTGTGGAATGCTACATGTCCCATTTGAGTTTTGAGGCACGCTAAACAGCCAAAATCAAGCTGTGTAGCCTCCACTAAATAATAAATCATGTATCATAAATAATAAAAAATAAATTATAAATTATAAATTATAAATTATAAATAATAAATTATATATAATAAACAATAAATAATAAATAATAAATAATAAATAATAAATAATAAATAATAAATAATAAATAATAAATAATAAATAATAAATAATAAATAATAAATAATAAATAATAAATAATAAATAATAAATAATAAATAATAAATAATAAATAATAAATAATAAATAATAAAGAATAAAGAATAAATAATAAATAATAAATAATAAATAATAAATAATAAATAATAAATAATAAATAATAAATAATAAATAATAAATAATAAATAATAAATAATAAATAATAAATAATAAATAATAAATAATAAATAATAAATAATAAATAATAAATAATAAATAATAAATAATAAATAATAAATAATAAATAATAAATAATAAATAATAAATTATAATAAATAATAAATAATAAATAATAAATAATAAATAATAAATAATAAATAATAAATAATAAATAATAAATAATAAATAATAAATAATAAATAATAAATAATACATAATAAATAATAAATAATAAATAATAAATAATAAACAATAAATAATAAATAATAAATAATAAATAATAAATAAAAAATAATAAATAAAAAATAAATAATAATAAATAATAAATAATAAATAATAAATTATAAATAATAAATAATAAATAATAAATAATAAATAATAAATAATAAATAATAAATAATAAATAATAAATAATAAATAATAAATAATAAATAATAAATAATAAATAATAAATAATAAATAATAAATAATAAATAATAAATAATAAATCATAAATAATAAATAATAAATAATAAATAATAAATAATAAATCATAAATCATAAATCATAAATCATAAATAATAAATAATAAATAATAAATAATAAATAATAAATAATAAATAATAAATATTAAATATTAAATAATAAATAATAAATAATAAATAATAAATAATAAATAATAAATAATAAATAATAAATAATAAATAATAAATAATAAATAATAAATAATAGATAATAAATAATAAATAATAAATAATAAATAATAAATAATAAATAATAAATAATGAATCATAAATAATAAATAATAAATAATAAATAATAAATAATAAATAATAAATAATAAATAATAAATAATAAATAATAAATAATAAATAATAAATAATAAATAATAAATAATAAATAATAAATAATAAATAATAAATAATAAATAATAAATAATAAATAATAAATAATAAATAATAAATAATGAATAATAAATAATAAATAATGAATAATGAATAATGAATAATGAATAATGAATAATAAATAATAAATAATAAATAATAAATAATAAATAATAAATAATAAATAATAAATAATAAATAATAAATAATAAATAATAAATAATAAATAATAAATAATAAATAATAAATAATAAATAATAAATAATAAATAATAAATAATAAATAATAAATAATAAATAATATATAATAAATAATAAATAATAAATAATAAATAATAAATAATAAATAATAAATAATAAATAATAAATAATAAATAATAAATAATAAATAATAAATAATAAATAATAAATAATAAATAATAAATAATAAATAATAAATAATAAATAATAAATAATAAATAATAAATAATAAATAATAAATAATAAATAATAAATAATAAATAATAAATAATAAATAATAAATAATAAATAATAAATAATAAATAATAAATAATAAATAATAAATAATAAATAATAAATAATAAATAATAAATAATAAATAATAAATAATAAATAATAAATGATAAATAATAAATAATAAATAATAAATAATAAATGATAAATAATAAATAATAAATAATAAATAATAAATAATAAATAATAAATAATAAATAATAAATAATAAATAATAAATAATAAATAATAAATAATAAATAATAAATAATAAATAATAAATAATAAATAATAAATAATAAATAATAAATAATAAATAATAAATAATAAATAATAAATAATAAATAATAAATAATAAATAATAAATAATAAATAATAAATAATAAATAATAAATAATAAATAATAAATAATAAATAATAAATAATAAATAATAAATAATAAATAATAAATAATAAATAATAAATAATAAATAATAAATAATAAATAATAAATAATAAATAATAAATAATAAATAATAAATAATAAATAATAAATAATAAATAATAAATAATAAATAATAAATAATAAATAATAAATAATAAATAATAAATAATAAATAATAAATAATAAATAATAAATAATAAATAATAAATAATAAATAATAAATAATAAATAATAAATAATAAATAATAAATAATAAATAATAAATAATAAATAATAAATAATAAATAATAAATAATAAATAATAAATAATAAATAATAAATAATAAATAATAAATAATAAATAATAAATAATAAATAATAAATAATAAATAATAAATAATAAATAATAAATAATAAATAATAAATAATAAATAATAAATAATAAATAATAAATAATAAATAATAAATAATAAATAATAAATAATAAATAATAAATAATAAATAATAAATAATAAATAATAAATAATAAATAATAAATAATAAATAATAAATAATAAATAATAAATAATAAATAATAAATAATAAATAATAAATAATAAATAATAAATAATAAATAATAAATAATAAATAATAAATAATAAATAATAAATAATAAATAATAAATAATAAATAATAAATAATAAATAATAAATAATAAATAATAAATAATAAATAATAAATAATAAATAATAAATAATAAATAATAAATAATAAATAATAAATAATAAATAATAAATAATAAATAATAAATAATAAATAATAAATAATAAATAATAAATAATAAATAATAAATAATAAATAATAAATAATAAATAATAAATAATAAATAATAAATAATAAATAATAAATAATAAATAATAAATAATAAATAATAAATAATAAATAATAAATAATAAATAATAAATAATAAATAATAAATAATATATAATAAATAATAAATAATAAATAATAAATAATAAATAATAAATAATAAATAATAAATAATAAATAATAAATAATAAATAATAAATAATAAATAATAAATAATAAATAATAAATAATAAATAATAAATAATAAATAATAAATAATAAATAATAAATAATAAATAATAAATAATAAATAATAAATAATAAATAATAAATAATAAATAATAAATAAAAAATAATAAATAATAAATAATAAATAATAAATAATAAATAATAAATAATAAATAATAAATAATAAATAATAAATAATAAATAATAAATAATAAATAATAAATAATAAATAATAAATAATAAATAATAAATAATAAATCATAAATATTAAATAATAAATAATAGATAATAAATTATAAATGATAAATGATAAATTATATGGAGTAGGGTATGGACCCCCACGCGTTGAGGGGCCCTAAACATTTCCCACAGTCTTTTTGAGGCCCTACACGACTCCCTCAGGCTGTGTGAGGCCCCACACGGCTCCCACACAACTGGCATTGCTCCCACACGGCTGGAGCCTTGAATTTAACATCACCCTTTTTCTTTAGACTCAATTCAAAATAATTTTCTATTTGATCTTCAATTTTTCTATTCAATAAATCAAGTCTTTGAATCATCTATTATACATATGTCATGTCACTCAATGTACAGTGATCGTACTAGTGGCTTTTAAAGCTACATTCTGTACCTGTTGGTATTTGGTGCTTTGCAGATTTGATACTGTCAGCTTGCTACTATGTATAGAGCAACCTGTCAAAGTAACAGAAATATAAAATAAAATAAAATTAAATAAGAATGTTAAATTTAACTTAAGAAGGATTAGGAAATCCGTAAATATTATTGCAGAAATGGATTTCCACCCAATTTTAGGTAGGGTCATTCATTGACCCCACCCTAGAAATCCAACTCCTTATATCTTTAAGAATTCAAGAAAGAAAATGACAAAATACCATGGCATCACTATGAGAATTTTTACCCATACCCTATTTCGCACATATTTTCACGTATAGATTTCACACCTAAAATTCAGTCAGAATTGAGGAGTTGTGTATAATTTAGGAGTTACAGGCAGAAATGTGTTCTTTCACAATTCCCGCTTGCAGTCCCGCTTACTTACATAACCTTTAAATAAAAGTAGGATCAAACTCCCCCGCGCAGCCAATCCACCATGCACGCGCCCGCACGCATCTGAATGGACTGATCCCCAACTCAGGATAAGTTGTGACTAATCTGGCAAAAAGGTACCGCTCATAAGATATACAACCTGATCAGGATTATCTGGTATATGTAATAAAGTTAAATATTCATTGAATATAGTGTAAAATTTTGAAAACTTGAATAAAATTGATAAAAAACTAATTTTCAATTATTTTTAATAATAAATTAAATATTGAGGATTACCAAGTAAACCCCTGATCCCAATCTTTAAAGACCACAAAACACTACAAGGAGTGGCTGTAAAAATTATTAAAAATTACCTACGTGAGCAGCAGATGATGGAAAGTCAATAAACATCCACATCTGTCTACTTTAAACCAATATCAACAATACAAATAGAGGATAAGTGCAGAGTTATCAAATTACGCCATTAACAGATTAACAAATGCTGTGGCTAGGGGAAGTTCTCTGAGTAATTTTTTCCCTTCCTGCTTTGGCCATTGTGCTGCTTTTCCTGGCCATACCAGTGGATAAGTCATTTTAAGGCACCCATTATCATTCCAAGGATCTTAAATTGCCTAAGGAGGCCCATTAAAGAGAGTTTGTCTGTCTGTAAAGATCCCCAGTTGTATAATACTGTGGCCCCTCTTTTTATGAAATATTGAAAGCCCTTCTAACTAAACCAATTAAACCTTGCACCAGCTCTTAACATATTTATTATTTGAGCTTTTTAAGTGTTTCTCATTGGAATACTATTATTATTATTAATCCAGTATCTTCTATCACTCTCTGTAGCTAAAGGAATGCAAGGTTCCTGGTATCAGAGAGCTGAAAACTGGGGTTATGGCCTGGAATTATCCTTAAATAATAAATTTTTAATTATTAATTCCTTGGAAAAGGCAAATTATTCTTTTTATATAAGTAAACATACTTTTAACCTACTTTTGATTGCATTATTCTTCCAGTGGATCTTAAAACCAATGGAGAATTGATCCATTATTCTTTGAATCTTCTTGAAAAGAAAAGAGAAGAAATACCTCATAAATTTGTGCCTATTATTATAAGTCCTGAGAAACAATGGGAAAGGTTGCTTTACTGTTAACAACAAGTCATAAGGAACAAAGAACTTGATTTAGAAAGAACTATCAATTTCAATTCTTTATTAAGGCAAAATAAGGAGTGGAAGATATATCAAAGAAATCTTTTTATCTATAACAGAGATAATCAAAAATCTTAAATTAAAAAGAAAAATCCCAAAGGTGAACTTTTGAGTCTTATTTTTCTTTTTATCACCAAGTCATGTAAAAATTACATAAAAATATATAAAACTTATATTTTTTTTATTTTTTTAGTGGATTTTTTTTTGTTGACCTTATTCAGAAGGAACTTCTAGAGGAAATCCCAGAAAGTTTACCTTTAGATTTGCCCTTGGATTTATCCCAGGATCTGATTGAAAGTCACTCAGACCCTGTTGGAATATCTCCCAAGGCCAGTTTTGATCCCAACCAAGCATTGGTACCGTTTAAATTGACTTTAAGTACATTAAAAATCATAAAAAAATATATGTAAAATAGAAATTACTCAAAATATTTTTTATATTTGTATAAGTTCTTTTTCAAAATTTTTGATCAAGAGGTTATATATATATATAAATATATATATATATTGCACTATGTACCAAAATAGGCGCAACACCCAAGCAACCGGTAGAGCACCATCCAATATTGGATCTCTGCCCAGAGGAACCCATACGTGTAAGGAATCTAGTAGCAAAGTAAATGAGGGGAATCAAACCCATTACCATAGCATCATGAGGGAAGACAATGGCAATGGCTGCAGCTGCCAACTTGACCAACTCAATGTTGGAGAGTCCTCCCCACCCAATCTGTTATCCCAGGCGGATACCCCTCCACCTATGCCAACCCAGATGGACTCAACCAAGGAGGAAAGGGTCAAAATATTAGTGGAAGAGCACATGAGTTATTGGGAACAGTTCAAACTGGCTCAGACCAGGAGGATAAGCCAGGTATGAACAAAGCTATTTCTCTGGAAAAGAGATCCCAGATATCTCTTCAAAATTTGATCCCAAGGAAAGAAGTAGAAATTTATGTGCGGAGTTGGAATCATTGTGACCAGTTAGCTTCCTTAAATGGAAATGACCCCAAAACCAAAAGGTCCTCAGCGCATCAGAAGTTAAGGAATCCAAAGGATTGGGACAGTATAATCTCCCCAGCCCAGAAATGAAAAAGGGTGTACCACAATTAGATGTAGAAGCTCTTAACATCTGTTCTATAAATTTTCTCCATAATTTTACTATTATTAGGAAATTATTTGACAAAGTATATGAGAAATTGGATAAATTAACCCCAAGAATTGACAGAGTAACTGAAACCCAATCCAAAATGATTAGCATTAATGAGTTGGAATTACAACAGATGAGAGAAAGTATAAAGCTATGTGAACTGGATCTAATAAAACATATTGATAATAAAAAATCTTCTCTAAAAGGAGAGATTCTTGATTCAATGAATTACATCAAAGTAGAAGTTAAGACAAAAATTACTGCTCCTTCAACTCCTGTAATAAAAAAAAATTGACTTATTGAGTAAGAAACTTGACTTAGAAATAGGTATGATCAAGAATGATGTTAGAGATCTTAAAATCAATTTTACTAATCCTCCAGTTGTTGACTTGGAAGAAGATAGACCCACTAGGGTCACAGGTACTCCCAGTATTCCCCCTAGTTCCAGAACAACCAGGAATGAATCTTTTAGGCCTAGTCCTAAACCTGAAATCAAACAAACTTTAAAACTACTTCCTCCAATTACTGAATGGCCTAAGTTCTCAGGAGAAGGAGAATATAACAATTTCAGTTTCATTAAGTTTATTGATTGCACTCTTGCCTCTTTTGGACTCCCTGATGCCATAGCTGTGGTAAGGTTACCCAGATTATTTGTGGGTGTAGAACTTGATTGGTTCATTAACAAGAGGGAAGAAGTTGGGTCTTTGTCCTGGATTACATGGAAAGAATTAATCAAAGAACAATTTGTTACCAGGATTTGAAAAAGAAAGATGATGAAGACTTTTTAAACCTTGAAGTTTGATCCATCCTAGGACAAACCTCACAAATGGTGTCTTGATCAGAAAAGTAGTTTGGATTGTTTTTACCCCAACACTGATAAAGAAGAAATTAATGAAAGACTTTTCAACCTATTTCCTGGACAACTCAAAAAAAGTGTTAGATGAAGAATTCCCATGAACTCTGACCTTTCTAAGTTGATAGGAGTATCAGAAGAAGCCATTGATATGAATGGTCTTGTCAGAAAGGTTAATAAACTCAAACTGAACATTGAATTTGTTGTGCTTCAAAATGAAGTATGTGATTATTTCATCCTGGGAAATGATTCTCTCTGTTTGTATGGTATAGATGTATTCCAAAGTAAGGGTAAATAATTTACTATAGGAGGAAACTGGAACAAGAAGTTCCAAATATGCCATGTCAATGCTGTAACTTCTGATTCAACCTATGAGAAATACTTGAAGAGTTTTAACCAAGAATACTTCTCTCAAGCAGATTTGAATTCCCTGCTCAATGAATAAAAAATAGGGGGCATCCTGCAAGTTTTCTTTGAAAATCAGAATGCCTTCATTACCAAAGACCACCCCATTGGTAATATCAAAGGACATGATATGATTCTAACTTTGAACATTAAACCTCCTTACCCAACTAATCTGAGGAGACCTGCTTACCCTTCCAGTCCAAAATCTAGATTTGCTCTGGAGACACATATCCAAGAGTTAATTGACTTACAGGTCTTAAGGAAAGTAGGGCACAATGAACAAGTGGATATTACTACTCCAGTAATTATAAACTGGCACAAAGATAAGTTAAGAAATAATGGAGACTTCAGAAAGCTCAATAACTAAACCCAAGCTGACTATTATCCTATCCCAAGGATTGACCATGCTTTACACAACCTTTCAAAGGCTAAGTTCATCAATACAATGGACAAGCTGAAAGGTTTCCACCAAATACCTATCAGCTCTGATAGCTGTAAATTCATGAGGATTATCTGAAATTTAGAAATTTATGAGTATCTGAGGATGCCTTTTGGTATCAACCATGCTCCTTCTCACTTCCAAATAATGATGGAAACGGTCTGAGGATCATTCATTAGATAAGGATGGATGATGGTTTACATTGATGATGTTATCATTTACTCTGATGACTTGGAAACCCACATGGATAAATTAAGGCTAGTCCTCAGAAATATCTCAGCTGTATGATTAAAATTATCAAATAAGAAGTGCAACTTTGTTTGTGCAGAACTCAAAGCCTTACTAAAAACTGTTTCTGGACTAACCTTGACTGCTGACCAAAGGAAGATAGCTGCTGTAATGAATAGGCCCATTCCCCAGAATAGAACTGAAATTTTATCTTTTTTTAGCTTTTGCAGCTACAATAGGAAGTACCTACCCAAATTTGCCCTTCTCACCAAGTGTCTGTATGAAATTTGCAACAACAAAACTTTGTTTGAAATGACTCATGAAAGGCTTTAAAATTATGAGGAACTCAGAGTAGCTATGACCACTGCTCCAGAATTAATCTAACCTGATTATAATAAAGCTTTAAAGCTCTATATAAATGCTAGTATGGAAGGACTAGGAGCTGCTTTTCACCACAATGTAATGGAAAATTACAAACCAGTTGAAAAACCTATACTCTTTATATCCAGACAAGTTAAAGATATTGAGAAAAGGTATGGTGCAAGCCAAATGGAATTTATTGCTCTAGTTTAGGCTTTGGAGAGACTCCACTATTGTCAGCTTGCTGATACCAGGAACTTTGCCGTCCTTTAGCTATAGAAAGTGATATTGGTTTTGGAATAATAATAATTCCAACAAAATTATGTAAAATGCTCAAATGGTTGATTTAGAAGCAAGTGCAAAGTTTGAGTGGTTTGTTTGGATTAAATTGATTTAAATATATTTTTCAAGAGGTTCCAAAGTTTCTGCAAACAGGGGATCTTTATTGGATAACAACCTCTCTCCAAGGGGCTCTTTTGAACCTTGTAAAGACCTTGGGACAATGAGGTCCTAAGTGATTACTCAAAAGGAATTTACTAAAGGGGATTGGGTGGACTGGCTGACTAACATCACTTATGCCTGGAGGGAAGGAGGAGATAACTTACTAACTCAAGCAGAAACTCCAAGAAACTTGCAGAAATTGACAGTTGAAAGGGTCTCAGGACAATTTTCCAGGATATTGCTGATATTCTTCAATCGAATTAACAATGGGTTTGGAATTAATAATTATACTATCAGACTGAGGCCATATGTCATTTTTTTATTTTGAATAAAAACTTGATCACGGATGGCAAGGTTTCTGGATTGATTACTTAAAAATTACTGGGGTTTAAACCATCTAAAAGGGGCTATGTATATACCTTTTTGAGGTAATAAGATCTTCTCAGGGCACATACAGAGGGTTTTTCTGGTGTTCTGAGGCTGGAAGGTTAGCCAGGGCTAGTTTGACACGTATTCTTTGTGCTCTCAGCTGGTTAGCCTTATCTGTGTCATATCTCCATGGGAAATTCTTTTCAGAAGGTGTTAAAATATTTATTTGTTATTTTTATGGTTCAGACATATTTGCTCATTTTTTTTATTGCTTCTTTTATATTTGAATGGGTAGAAGTGGGTATTTGTAGATCCTACGCCATCTTCTGCACATTTTTTTAATTTTCAATATTTTTTGGTAGACTTTTTGGCGTGTTTTGTGGATCATAAAGATTTGGCAATCTCATTTACGTGAAAATCTTCATTATTGTTTCTCAAAATTTATTTGCTTTAATGTTTTGATTTTCATATTTTTATTCAATTTTCTTAGGTTTCCAACATCTCTCTATCCGTAAGTCAACTTGTTACATATTCATGATGTATGCATGCAAGTTGTAGCATGTTCCTGCAGTACCTGGCTGTTGAAATTAGTACAGCAAATGTTGACGCGCGCAGACTTAAGAGCTGCATGCAGGAATCCATGGTCAGTAATTTGGCATGCGGGATTCTTGAAATGCGCCTACATACTGATTGTCAGGTGTGTGTACCCTTTCTATATTAATGCGGGGCTGTGCCCGGGAATTGCAACATGACACAAATCTGCCTGTAACTCCTAAAATATACACAAAACCTCAATTCTGACTGAACTGTAGGTGTGAAAACTATACGTGGCATTATTTTTGAAGTATTAGAATGGCCAAAAAGTGCCATAGTGGTACCGTGGTTAATTGGTCTTTTTCTTCTGGATTTATTTAGAAATATAAGGAGTTTGATTTCAAGGGTGGGGTCAGTGAGCGACCCAACCTATTTTTGGGTGGGGAATCCATTTCTGCAAAAATACATATGGATTTCCCACTAATTCTAGTTTTATTATTTATTTTCTGTTTTTGATCTGCTTTGATAGGTTTCTCTTGTCAACTAGCAAGCTGACAACTATTAATTAGAAGCAACCAATTTTATGGAAATTACTGACTTCAATTCTGTCAGAACTCTGATGAATATTAAAACTATCAGAATTCATATGAAAACAAATGAACACTGTGGGATTCAAACCCACAGCCTCAGAATCTCCCTATGAGTGATGCTCTTACCAATTGAGCTAATGGCGCTGTTGAGTAAGGAGAAGTCAATTCATATCTATCTGGCTGATCACCCCCAAAGAGTTGTACTTATCCCAGCATTCTATGATGTGGGTGGCACATAACTGTCAGTGAACATATCATGGCAATTATGTTATCTAAAACCCCTCTGTGCTTTGAGCAGGGACTCAATCATTTGATTTCATTGATAAAGACTGATTTTTATTTTTGAAAGCTGTTAAGCTGCATTCTTTGTGACAGTATAACTCTCACTAAGTTGTAAGAATTCATATTAAAACAAATGAAAACTGTGGGATTTGAACCCACAACCTCAGACTCTTTATATGAGTGATGCTCTTACAAATTGAGAAAAGTGAACTGTTGAATAAGGATAGGTTGATTCATAGCTATTTGGGTGATCACCCCCAAAGAGGTGTACTTATCCCAGAATCCTATGATTTGGGTGGAACATAACAGTCAATGAACTGCTCATGGAAATTATGTAATCTAAGAAAAACTCCCAGCAGGCACATGTTAAGGTGGCAGATAGCCATACAGCATTATAGAGGCAAAATGTCTATGGTTCACCAGGCTGGAGCTAAACACCAGAATGCTGATAGCTTAAGCAGAAAGGCTCTACCTAATGATCCAAGTAATCCTTCTTATGATCCAGATGAAAATGATATATTTCCTATACTAAACATCAACATGCTTGATATTGAAGTACCTATCCTAGGAATCCATATTTGTGAACTGGATGTTTCCCTGTTCAACTCCATCAAAGAGGCTTCCAGCTATGATATGAAGACTATTTCCATTATGGAAAGCTCTTCACCACTGTCTGAACTAATTAAAAGTTTACATGAACCTCTTCTGAAGCCTTGTAAAGCAGGAAGGTTCACCATATGTGATGGTCTATTATATTATAGGCAGTAACATTCAAGTTTCATGGTCCTAACGAAAAGGGAATATATCCAACACATCCTAGTTGAGTTTCATGACAACTGTTCATCTGGTCATATACCTACTGATAGAACCCTAGATAAGGTTTAAAAACTGCTTGGTGGATCAATTGGAGAGACTCCACAATCCAGTATGTCTTCAGTTGTGATACTTTCCAGAAGTCAAATAGAACCCCTGGGAAGAGGTTTGGTCTCCTTCAGAAGATTACTGAACCAAAGAAAATATGGGAAATCATTAATATGGATTTTTTGACCAGATTAACCCCAGGAGGAGCCTATTCCTAAACCTCAGTCCTAGTCATAGTAGATAGGTTTTCAAAGAAAGAACATTTTCTATCTAACCATAAGGAGGATACTGCTATGGAAGTGGCATTGCTATTTTGGAATAGACTTACAGCTAATGTATGAGTTCCTAAAATCATTATCAGTGATAGAGACCCCAAGTTGACTGCTGAATTTTGGAGGAACCTCCATGAAATTTTAGGCACAACATTAGCCTTTTCCACTGCTTATCACTCCCAGATAAATGGGCTAGCTGAAAGGATGATTCAGACCTTAGAAGATATGCTAAGAAGGTTCTGCAGTTTTGGTCTAGAATAAAAGAATTCTGATGGTTACTGCAATGATTGGGTTAGCCTTCTACCAGAACTTGGAATGGCTTAAAATAGTGGCAAAAATTCCACCACTAAAGAAGAACCCCACATCCTAGAAAGAGGTTAGATCCCTGAGTTACCCAAAAATAACATCAATCAACAGCTCAAAAATATTCATCCAACATAACTTGATTTCAATAACATGATAGATGTAGCTAAAAAACATGCTGTTAAGTTTTTTCAGGAGGCTGTTGAGTATAACCAACAAAGATGGGACAAAACCCATAGAGAACCTGATTTCAAAATTGGTGATCAAGTCTTGGTTTCTACCACCAACTTTACTAACTGAGCTGGTAACAGAAAGCTTTGACCTGCCTTTGTTGGTCTTTTTGCTATTAAGAAGCTTCATGGTAAGAATGACTTAGAAGTGATCCTTAGTGATGGAATTTTCAGCAAACACACTGTCTTCCCAGTAAGTCTCATTAAACACTACCATCCTAGGGAGGGGGAATATTACTTCACCAGAAATACTTGTTGAAGACAATACAGAGAAGGACAGAGGGAAGGTTAGAAAGATTCTTAAGGACAAGAAAGAAAGCATCAATTGAAAGGATGTCACACTCAACCTGGTCAGCTAAAAAGAAGAGTCAGCTGATAAGGATGAATGGTTGCCTGAACAAAATATCCTGGATGGACCCATACACCTGAGGAATTACAGAGGGAGCAGAAGACATTAGAACCAAAGCTTTTTCATATATACCGTATCTTGGAGTGGGGAAATGTCAGCTTGCTACTATTTACAGAGAAACCTGCCAAATTAAAAGATATATAGAATAAAAAAAGTAAATAAGAATATTTAATTTAACTTAAGAAGGAGTAGGAAATCCATAAATATTATTGCAGAAATGGATTCTGCACCCTTGAAATCCAACTCCTTATACTTTTAAGAATTCAAGAAAGAAAAGACCAAAATACCAGGGAATCACTATGAGACTTTTTGGCCCATTTAATAATTCACACAAATTGTAATGTATAGGTTTCACACCTAAAATTCAGTCAAAATTGGGTTTTTGTGTATATTTTAGGAGTTACAGGCGGAAATGTGTTCTGTGACAATTCCCGCACGCAGTCTGGATCCTTAAATAACCCTTACATACCAGTAGCACAAAACTGCGGCGTAAAGAATTCCTGCGCGCAGCCAATTCTGCCACGCACACAGCTGATTTTACCCCCTGCGCATCTGAATGGACTGATCTCCGCGTCAGGATCAGTCATGACTAATATGCCAAACATGTACCGCTAATAAGAGCTAAACCCTAGCCAGGATTATCTGGAATATGTAATAAAGTTACATATGAATTCATAATAGTCTAAAAACTTGAGAACTTAAATAAAATTAATAAAAAACTAATTTTAAAGTATTTTTAATAACAAACCAAATATTGAGTATTACCATTTAAACCCCTGATCCTGATCTTTGAATAACACAAAACACTACAAGGAGTGGCTGTAAAAATTATCTAAAATTACCTATGTGATAAGCAGATAATGGGCAGTCAATAAACATCCACATCTGTCTACTTCAAACCAAAATCATCAATACAACTAGAGGATAAGTGCAGAATGATCAAATTACACCATCAACAGATTAACAGATCCTGTGGCTAAAATAGTGCATAAAACCAGAAGATCTGAGGACAGCTGAAATACAGCACCAATTGGACGTGCTGAACCTTCCCTCAGAAACTTGCTAGCCTCAGCCCATGAGCAGAACCCTCTCTATGTGCCCTTAGAAGCTCAAAATCACCACAAAAGGTGTAAATACAGACCTGTTTGGATCTATTATTCAAAGATCAGTTTACAAGGAATTATTATTATCAATCAGACATCCTTTGATTTTTACTCAAGTGCTTATAGAGAGATAAGAAATTTATTTATGAAATAGTCTGTAGTAGTATTATTTATTTCTCAAAACCAATCAAACCCATTGAAGTTAGTAAAGCAAATTCCCCACGTCTGCTCCAAAACCCTTCCTATCTTTGCAGTATTTTCATGGGGAAGTGCTCTGAGTAAGTTTTTTGTTTTTTTCCTTGGCCATTGTGCTGTTTTTCCCAGCCATACCAGTGGATAATTCCTTATAAGGCACCCATCATTCATTCCAAGGTTCTTAAACTGCCTAAGGAGGCCCCTTGAATAGAGTTTGTCTGTCTATAAAGATCCCCATTAGTATAAAATTGTGGCCCCTATTTTTTTAAAGAATTGAAAACCCTTTCAACCAAAACAATTAAAACTTGCACCAGCTCTTAAAATATTTATTATTTGAGCTTTTTAAGTTTTTATCATTGGAATACTATTATTATTACTATTCAAGTATCTTCTATCACTCTCTGTAGCTAAAGGACTGCAAGGTTCCTGGTATCAAAGAGCTGACAGACACACATGAGTCAGATTCAGTGCATGCAGGAGTAGGATCAACTGTGTGGGGGAATGTTGATGCAGGCATGGAATGCCGGTTCCTTTGATAATTTATGCATGCAGGAATTTTTTAGCTTTCTTTGCATGCAGGTTTCCTCAGAAAATTTATGCATGAAGGGGTGTTTTTGTAGTATACAGGCTGTATGCAGGGATGTGGGGCTGCGTGTGAGAATTTTGAAAAAACTAACTCTGCCTGTAGCTCCCAAACTATACACCACACCTCAATTCAGAAAGAATTTCATTTTTGAAACGTTCATGTGACAATACACATACAATATTAAACTAGCCAAAAGTCACAATGGTGGTGCCATAATTTTTTGATTATCTTAATCATATTATTTTGATGTAATGAGGAGTGAGATTTAAAATTTGTCAGCTCTCTGATACAAGGAACCTTGCAGTCCTTTAGCTACAGAGAGTGATAAAAATGCTGGAATTATAATAATAATTATTATTCCAATAATAAATGCTTAGAAGCTCAAATAAATGATTTAATAAGAGCAGTTGCAAGGTTTAATTGGTTTGGTAGTAAATGGTTTTCAATATAATATAAAAGAGGGGCCACAGTATTATACTACTGTGGAACTTTACAGACTAGCAACCTCTCTTCAAGGGGCCTCCTTAGGAAGTTTAAGAACCTTGGAATAAATATGGGTGCCTTAGAAAGGACTTATTCCACTAGTGGCCGGGCTTAACAGCACAAACGGCCTAGACAGGAAGGGTAACACTTGCTCTGAGCTCTTTACCACAAAAATCCTGGAATAATTGGAAGGGTTTCAGAGCAGATGGGGTAGATTGCTTGACTTAACTTCAATGGTTGATTGGTTAATAAAGGTAAATAATACTACTACAGACTAAGTCATAAATAACTTGCTTATCTTCATATAAGCACTTGATTAACAATGAAATGGTGTCTGATTGATAATAAATAATTCCTGGTAACTGATTAACTTCTGGAATAATGGATCCAAAGAGGTCTGTATAAATACCTGTTTGGGGTGATTTTGATCTTCTCAGGGCACGTAGAAAGGGTTCTGCTCGTGGGATGAGGCTTTCAAGCCTTTCAGGGCAAGATTAGCACGTCCACTTGGCGCTGTCAATCAGCTGTCCTTAGATCTGCTGGATTTCTGTACTATTTTAGCCACAGGATCTGTTAATCTGTTATAGCGTAAATTTGATCATTCTGTACTCATCCTTCATTTGTACTATTGATATTGCTTCAAAGCCTGCAGATGTGGATGTTTACTAATTTTCCATCATCTGCTGATAATGTAGATCATTTTTAATAATTTTTATGAACACTTCTTTTAGTGCTTTGTGGTCTTCAAAGATCAAGATCAGTGATTTACGTGGTAGTCCTTGATCTTTGATTTATTATTAAAAAATGTTTAAAAGTTAATTTTCATTAATTTTATTTAAGTTTTGATCTTTTTAGATCATTAGTAATGCATATGTCCGTTTGTTACATATGCTAGGCAACCCTAACTAGGTTGTGCTCTTCTGAGCGGTACCTGGTTTTCAGATTAGTCACGACTGATCCAGGCGCGGGGATCAGTTAGAACAGATGCGCGCGGGGTAGGATCCGCTGCATGCGTGGCAGAATCAGCTGCGCGCGGGTCTCTAGTACGCGGGAACCTGCTGCTACTAGTACATAGGGTTATGTAATGATGCGGGGCTGCGCGCGGGAATTGTGACAAAACACATTTGCGCGTGTAACTCCTTAAATATACACAACACCTCAATTCTGAGTGAATTTTAGGTGTAAACCCTAGATGTGACAATACGTGTGAACTATTAGAATGGCCAAAAAGTGCCACACAGGTGTCGTAATTTCTAGTACTTTTCTTTTTAATTATTTTAAAAATATAAGGACTTGGAATCCAAGGGTGGGGTCAGTGAGTGACCCTACCTAATTTTGGGTGAGGAATCCATTCCTATAATAATTTTGATGGATTTCTCACTCCTTACTTTGTTAATTTAGATATTCTTAAATTTAATAGTTTGTGTTACTATTTGACAGTTTTGCTCTGTATATAGTAGCAAGCTGACAAAATGTGAGGCCATTGATCAATACTACATAATGGTTTTTAGGGAATCTAAGTATTTCCTGGTATTTGGGTTTTTTCATAAATTATTTTTTTTAATTTATTGTTTTTGGTACTTTGAGAGGTTGCTCTGTGGATATTAAAAATCTGGCAGAAGGTAAACAGCCCCTTTTTGCATAGTTGGGAAAATTTTTTGATTGATTCTGAAGCTAAAGGGGTGTAGATACCTGAGCTTATTGCAGCAACCATTCACAAGACAGAGATTCTGTTTGTGCTCTTGGTTAACTCTAAGATTTTTAATTTAAACAACAGATAATTTTAATGGGGACTCAATCCTTCCTTTGAGAAAATTTACAGTTTTCATCTTGATACTATTCACAGACAAAACTTTCAAAGTACCACAAATAATAAAATATGGAAATAAATTGAAAAAAACATGAAAGAAGTAAAACAAAAAAAAAACAAATCTTATTGTAAATTTTCATTCAACACCAAAATTTAGGTAGAGTCACTCACTAAGAGCATCTACCCTTGCCTCAATAAAGTCCTCTAACTTCATTGAAACTTCTTGAGGAATTCAAAGGTGGAAAAATTTCAAAGACTAATTTTGCACCCTTGCTGCAATAAATTGGGCCTGAGAAACAGCTACACAGGAGTTGGCAAGCAGTACCAAAATTGTCTATTCTGCAAATCCCCACTCAATATGGCTTGGGACTGGCCCTGAACAGGGAAAAAATATTGCTTTTGCATAATTTTGATTTTGAAAAAAAGAAAAAATAAAAGAGAAAAATTTGCAACAATGTCAAAAGGGTGGGTTTTTTCAGTGGAAATATTGAATTCCAAAGGGGGGGGTAAGGTAGGGTGTATTTCTGGAGGGGGAAGGCCCGTGTGGTGCTCCAAGCCTTTCCAATAGCCATCAGATTCACCTTTCTAGTATAAATATAATCCCAATCCTAAAATTAACCTCATAAATAGACTTTAGTTCCAAAAAAACCCATAGTAACTCAGAAAAAGTACCCCTCTATCCCTCATCGATTACAAGATACAACCCAAAAAACTGAATTATTTCCAAACCTTACTCAATCAGGAGTCACAGACCAGTGATGTCAGCTCTCTGATACCAGAAACCTTGCCGTCCTTTAGCTACAGAGATTTTTAAAAATTCTGGAATGATAATATTCCAAAAATAAAAACTGAAACAGCTCAAATAATAATAAATTTAAGAGCTGGTGAAAGGTTTAATTTGTTTGGTTAGAACGGCTTTCAATATTTCGTAAAAAGAGGGGCCACAGTATCATAAAACTGGGGATCTTTACAAACAGACAACCTTTCTTCAAGGGGCCTCCTTAGGCAATTTAACAAGGTTGGAATGATATTGGGTGCCTTTTAAGGACTTATCCACTGGTATGGCCAGGAAAAGCAGCACAGTGGCCAAGGCAGGAAGGGAAAAACTTAATCTGAGAACTATATCCCCAGAAAGCCCGCAAAGATTCAGGTAAAGGGTTTCAGAGCAGTTGGGTTTGATGGCTTGACTATACTTTAATGAATCAGGTTTATTTTTTTTTGAGAAATGATGATAATAACACAGACTAAGTCATAAATCACTTTCTTATCTCCTTATATGCACTTGATAAACAATGAGAGGGTTTCTGATTGATAATAGGGAATTCCTGGTAAACTGATAGGGAATAATGGATCCAAAGAGGTCTGTATAAATACCTTTTGGGGTGATAAAAAGCTTCTCAGGGCACATAGAGAGGGTTCTTCTCATGGGCTGTGGCTGGTAGGCCATTCAGGGCAAGTTTAGCACTTCCACTTGGTGCTGTCAATCATCTGTCCTCAGCTTTTATGGATTTCTGTAATATTTTAGCCACAGGATCTGTTAATCTGTTAATGGTGTAATTCCAATCATTCTGCACTTATGCTTCATATTTACTGTTAATATTGGTTCAAAATAGACAGATGTGGATATTCATTGATTTCCCATCATCTGATGAGAACTTAGGTCATTTTTCATAATTTTTAGGTCCAATCCTTGTAGTGTTTTGTGGTCTTCAAAGATCAGGATCTGTCTGTTTTGTGGTAACCTTCAATATTTGATTTGTTACTTAAAATATTTTTAAATTAACTATATAATCTTTTTATTTAGGTTTTAAGGCTTTCAGATAATTTGCAATGCATATGTTACCTTATTACATATGCCAGCTAAACCCTACTAGGTTTTAGCTCCTGTGAGTGGTACCTGCTGTCAGATTTGTCACAACAGATCCTGACGCGGGGATCAGTCCATTCAAATGCGCGTGCAGTAGGATCCGCTGCGTGCATGGCAAAATTGGATGCGCGTGGGACTTCTGTACAAAGGAGGGTGATGCAGGGGGGTTGTATAGGGACGCGGGGCTGTGCACGGGAATTGTGACATAACACATTTCTGTGTGTAACTCCTAAAATCTACACAACACCTCAATTCTGACTGAATTTTAGGTGTGAAACACATACCTTAAGATAAATTTGAAATATTAGATTGGCCAAAAGGTGCCAGATTTGTGCCGTGACCTTTTGGTCAATGTTTATTTAATTATTTAAAATATGAAGGAGTGGTGTTTCAAGGGTGGGGTCAGTGAGTGACCCTACCTTATTTTGGGTGAGAAAACCATTTCTGCAATAATATTTCTGGATTTCCCACTCCTTCTTTATGTTTTATTCATATATTTTTATTTTTTATTTTTATTACTTTGACCGGTTGCTCTGTACATATTAGCAAGCTGACAAGTGAAAGACCTATTTAAATATTATGGAACCCCTCAAATACAATATACCACATACAGAATAAATGCACAACAAAACAAACTACCCAGCAGGAGACCAGAGGCTGTGTAGAAGTCTACAGAAGTAATCTATTGAGGAGGCAGTAAAACCAGTCTCAAACAGAGCACCCTATCACATACAAGAAATACACATAAAGGAGGGTGTGCAGAAGTATAAAGAATTAATCTATACAAGGAAATAAATTTAGAACCCAACAATCTACCCATCAGGTGACCAGAGGCTGTGCAGAAGTATTAAGAATTAATGCATGCAGGAGAAGGCAAAACAAGACTCAACCAGATCCCCTCATCACATACAAAAAATGAATATACAGGATTCTGTGCAGAATTATATGGAATTAATCTATGCAACACACTGAATGCAGAAAAAAACAAATGACCAATCAGGAGACCAGAGGCTGCGCAGAAATATACAGAAGTAATGTATGCAAGGCCTTCAGAAATACCAAACTCACTCCAGTACTCCAAAGCAATAAATTCAGGCAGAATCAAGTTTTACCAAACAAACCACCAGTACAAACTTACGTGAGTACTGCACAGCAATATATGCGCAAAATACCAAGTAGTACCAAACAAACCAACAGTATTGCAAATAAATATATTCAGGTAGAATCAAGTAGAACCACAAAACCACCCTTACTGCAAAGAAACTTTCAGCCCAATAGATCCCAAGGAACTTGCTCCATCTAGCTACTAGAGTTGATGAAAAGTTTGCAGTTAAAATAGGGAGAAATTACAGAGATATATTTTGTCTAAAAGAGTAAATTTTATTTATCTATCAATAGAAATAGATTTGAAAGCAGGGTCCAAGACCTCATTGGAGTTTTTGAGCCCTCCAGGACAGAGGTACATGTCTTTTTATGACAATATAGGAGCAAATTTGGTGCCTGTGGGGTTGAAAAGGACTCTTTTAAAGAAGGTTGTGAATAATTTCCTTGGTGATTGGTATATTTGAAACTTACAAAAACATTTCAAGTCAGCAGGATCAATTACTAGGTGAAGATCTAGAATTATTGTTGATGAATGGGCCAATATTCAAGGATTCAGGGTGCAGGAGGTTGGTAGTGGGGCAGGCAGGATTGTTGAATGATAATTTTTCCAAAAAAATAGGGATTTAAAAGTTTTCCTCTAATGTTTTATCAGAACGTGGTCCAAGATCACACACTTATTTCTTATGAGGGTTTTATGGCTGAGAAAAGGAAATATCTGAACCAATAATGACTATATAACTGGGATGAATAAGCTAGAAATTTCTGGGGAAGGGGCCTTTATTGTTAAGTTGAGTTCATCTCTTCATTGCAGTCATTCAGATTTAAAGAAACTCTTATAGAAACAAGTCTATCTCTCTTAATGTGGCTAAACTAGCTGAACTTCACCATCCTAAGGGGTGTACAAGCAGTGGAAGAGAGAGTTGATGCTCCCCCTGGACTTTCCTGCCTTGGTGAAGTGTTGGTTTGAGGAGCTACAGGCTGTACGTCTGTTTGTCTGGACCTTGGGGGTGAGGTTACTTCTTCCTTCAAGGTTCTCCCTTCTTCACATTTGGCTTCTTTTTCTGTCCTATCTTCCATTTGAAAGGGCGCTTCCATCCACCTGCTTGGAGGGGCAACAGCTCCCTGTGCTCTGCTGCGGCTTCTGGACTCTCAGCAGGGGCACCACTGACATTTATTTATATTTTTTGGGTTCCCTCATGGTACAGGTCTTTTACCAGCCAAAGGAAAGTGAACCAGGATATTTCTGAGCCCAAGGAACCATCCATGTGTTTTCTTAGACCTTCTCTATCCATTAAAGAAGTATTAAAATCCCTATGTGATCATACTTGGGGCTTGGTACATGTTTCCATGCCCTCAATGACCTCATTGTATCAGCCAATTGCATTGTTTTTAATTAATATCTATAAATATAAGGCATGGCTGTCTGAGCCCAGAGGCTTAGACTCATGTCTGGGGAACTTTTTCTAAAGGATGATTTTAATTCTGAGGACATTTTCTCCACATTGGTCTATTTACAGTCCCTTAGGTTGGTTGGTAGCCCCTTTTAGTTAAGTTTCTTACAGTTCCTTTATTGTCAAGGGGATACAGGGGGTTTTATGAGTGAATAGTGCTTTGAGAGCTAGCTAGAAAAACTTAATGCTCCAGATGATTCTCTGGATACAATCTCAGGGTTCTAAATCAACTAATATATCCCCTTTAGGCATCCAGATTCACCTTACAGTCTCCACTACAGGGGCCCTGACAACCTTTGATACAGTTCTGAAAAGGGTGCAGGGCCCATTTTCTGGGGTTTTTAGTTGTTTAGATTGTCAAATGGGGTTCCTCAACACATATTGACTCTTTCTGGGCCCCATGTGGTGTGGAACCAGGCTGTGGGGTGTTTATGGTGTACCCTACAGCCTGGTTTCTGCTTTGGAAAGCTGGGGCTGTCCTGGAGGCCGGTGGGTTGCCTTGTGAAATGGCTTGGCTAGTTGTTCTGGGCCCGCACAAGGTAGTTGCTTGACTACTGGCACAGCTGGCCTTCAATGACAAGTGCCTTTGGTCTGCCCAAGGTATTCTAGCAACTAATTGCAAGGCTGGTTTGTAGGAGCCAACTCAGGCCCATGTGAGGTAGTTAGGCAACTAATTGCAAGGATGGTTGGTAGCAACCACCTTAGGCCCATGTGTGGTAGTTGAGCCACAACTTGCAGGGCTTTTTCCTGGTAAAAATCATCTTGGGCCTGTGCAAGGTAGTTGCTTGACTACTTGTAGGGATGTTGGCTGGTAGCAACCATCTTGGTCCCACGCAAGTTAGTTGCTTGGCTACTTGTGGGTCTGGGGCTTGCCACAGGGTTGTGGAAAAAAGTGTTTTTGTCCATAACTCCTAAAACATACATGATTATGGGTTTCTGACCAAACTTTTTGTCAGAAACCCTTACTTGCCGGTGTGATGAGTGGGGTACATGGGTGAAAATGGTTCTACCTGAACAAGTGGAAATTTGGGGGTGGTGAAAGTGGGTGAACTTACCCAATTTGGCACCAGGAATCTGTTTTTTTAATAAAATTCTTCATTTGCTTACTACTTGAATTTTCCATTTTGTATTTTTATTTCAAGTTAATATTTCTGTATTTTTCTTTTGTGTTTTAATTATTTATGGCTTAGTCAGTTGGTTCTGACTAGTAGCCAGCTGAAAGCAATATATATCATCTTCACTACACAGAAATTTATGAAGGATGTGCATAAATGAAAACCTTGTTAAAACTTCTTCCAACAAGCATAAATGCTTGATGTAACTGCAAAATATTTTTTCCAACTGGCAGTAATGCCTCATGTAACTGTATCTCAATGTTCCTCACCAACAAAGGGAGAACCCTCAGAGGCAGCCTTGAGCACCCCCTGGGGCAGGATTTTTCTATTTCAGGAGGGCCTCTCTGACCTATCCAAGTTTTATTCTCATTTCTCCTAGCTCCCAGACCTCAGAGGCCCTTCATCACTTATCAAAACTCATAAATCCAAGGGTATCAACCCTAATCACTCACCTATCATCCATCTGTCATCTGTGGTAACTCACCCAGATAAGTCTTATCAGTAAAAAGGAAAAGTCTCAACCAAAAGCAAATTAAATAACAGAAATTATACCACTCACCTTTTTTAACATTAAAAATACCCCTTAAAAAACCCTTGACCATTCAATATTGGGATATTGGTTAAAGATTGCATATACCTTATCAAACCCTTAACAATAACCCAATCCCTCTGAAATATTCTTCAAAAAGTCTATCAATATTGTTCAATAATTCATCCAGGTATGATCTGAGATATATTTCAAGTCTCAAAGAAACCAGAAATTAATTTAAATGAATTATTTTTCAGAATTACTATAGTACTAGGGGGCAGGCAATGCAAAACAACTATTAGTTTTTAATAATACTCTAAAGGAGTAGAAGTGATACTACTTTCCCCTTCAAGGACTTCCAGAAAGCTATTTTCTAAATTCTTTATATCAAATCCCCCAGGATTCTCTAAACCAGTGGGAGAAAATTTTCAGTGGGGCTCAAAAAGAATTTTCTTGTCAAGGAATTTTTCCAGTGCACCGCTATTGAGAACTATAAAGCCCACAATGGTGGCCCAATTGGGTAAATCCTTGCTGAATTAACTTATCAAGCAGACTTATCAAGACAGTTGTAGATTCTCTAAACCAACCTTTGAATTCTTACTCCTTGAAATATTAAAGCAATGGCCCAAAACTCACAGCATCATACTTGTACTTTTTGGCCACTTTGAAATTTTGATCATTTTGTGAAGTATAAGTTTCAAACCTGAAATTCTGTCAGAATTGTAAAGTTATTGATAGTGTGGAAGCTACTGACAAAAGAAGGTTATGTCAAAATTCCTTCCTGCTGCATCCACACTCCTTCCCACAGCACCTCTGATCAATCCTGCATGCAAGAACTGATAACCCACATGCAGCAGACCTGATCTTTGTGTCTAAGATCTGCAAACACAAATTTTTGGACATGTACTTCATTCAAACACTGCAACCTAGACAGATCATTCAGGCGTATTTAAAAAATTGACATATGGATAAAATAAGAATTCCTAAAAAAAAGCATAGGTCATTCAAAAATAAAAATCAACTGAGAGAAATAACATATCCAGATCCTTGAAAACCACAAAAAAAATAAAGAGATCTGTAAATAAAATTGAAACCATGCTGAAATGATCAGAAGATTTTTCAAAATCACTACTCACTAGGTACTGATCATTTTAGTCATATAGAAAAGGTACAAAGTAAATTATTTTTTGTATCAGAAAATTAAAAAATAAACACAAAGACTTATCCTGATCCAAAAATCATTCACTGATCCTAAAGATACAGGATAATCTTAGCTACAGGAGCAAGAAACATACCAATTCAGCTCTGAATGGATTCCTATCATCAGGAAACAAGCACTACCCTCTTTACATTCCCCAAGGAGGCTCCCTTAACCCCAAAAAGGTATTTTTACATCAACCTTTGGCCCCATTTCAACCCAGAATTCATCAGATATCATCCCAGAAACCGTTTAAACCATTATTAAGTGCTTATAGAGGGGTAGTGACTCATGGCCTCATTCTGAATTAAATTTGTTTTTTTCAACTACTATGGCTGTTTGGATTGAAGATGACTCTACAAGCAACCCTCTTAGATTTAGAACCCTTGAAGTGTGAACCATTGCAGGTAAACAGCAAGTGGCTGCTTAAATTAGTAATTTATTTCCTTCCTGCTGTGGCCTGTGTACTGCCATACCCAGCAATACCACCACCTTAGTGGGCAATACTGCATTATTCTTAATTTTTAAGGTCCCTATCATTCCAGGGTACCAGATTCAAATTTAATCTGCCAAGGAAGAGATATTAAAGACCCCCAGTATTTATAAACTATGGCCCCTCTTTTTATTATTTATTATAATACATTGAAAACCATTGAGCCAAACCAATCAAACCTTGCATTATCACAAATAATATTGATCCTTTTAAAGATTGGAAATTGTTTATTTTTACAAATGTATTTATTCTTGACCTTCATCATTTCTAACAGCTAAAGGCCTGAAAGTTTCCTGGCATCAAAAAGCTAAAGACTGGGGCCCTGGCCAAGAGATTATCCAAAATAGTTATATTGAATTATTATTATCCCTTGGACCAGGAAATCTACCTAAAACTGAGCAAAGAAATTACTTATTTTAATTTTTTTTATCTGCTCCCTGAATAAACCCAGAATAGTAGGATTAGAATTTCAGATTGATCTGGTGCCTATAATTTGGATGATTATGTTTTTTTTTTGCAAATATATTCTAATGCAAACCAGCTTGCTTTATCCTTCAATTGGTGAGATTCCTTTGTTCTTAGGGATTCATTGTTGTTTTCCATAATGAATCCTCTTATTCTTTTCCAACCTGTTGTAGCTTAAAGGTAGCAAGGCCCTTGGGATCTAGAAGGCTGATATTCAGCTTTTAGACTCGTAACATCAGAGAGAAAAAAGCCAAGTACAAAAAAAAATATTGATGAGGTCCCTGTCAGCCTACTACTTAGCACAGAGCAACCTGACAAAGCAACAACAATAATAATATTAACAAATAATATTAACAAAATTAAAAGGAACAATGATAAATGAATAAATAAAACTATTATAAAAGGAAGGAGTAGGAAATCCATAAATATTATTGCAGAAATGGATTCCCCACCCAAAATAAGGTAGGGTCACTCACTGACCCCACCCTTGAATTCTTACTCCTTATATTTTTTAATTAATTTAATACAAAATGGTAAATGACCACGGCACCAGTATGGCACCTTTTAGCCATTTTAATATTTCACATGATATGTCATGTATAGGTTTCACACCTAAATTTCAGTCAAAATCCAGGTGTTGTGTGTATTTTAGGAGTTACACGGGAAATTGTGTTTTGTCACAATTCCCACACGCAGCCCCGCGTCCCTACAGCGTTGGACTCCCGCGTACGCCAACTCCCGCACGCAGCCCCGCGTCCCTAAAGCGCTGAACTCCCGCGCAACTGAATTCCCGCGCAGGTAATCCTGTGACCTAGTCACGCGCGCAGCGGTACAGTCCCCCGCGCGCATCTGAGCAGCGGATCAGTCCCCGCGCGCATTTGAATGGACTGATCCCTGCGCCTCCTATGACATCCAGGTACCGCTCAGAGAAGCTACAATATAGTAGGATCTACACTACATATGTAAAGCTACCACACGAGCATAGATTATGGTTCAAAAACCTTAAAAATCAATTAAAATTAGTTAGTAACTAATTTTTAGTATTTTTTATTAATTAAATAAAGATCCAGACTCACCACAAAATAAGTTGATCAGAACCTTCAAAGACCACGAAACTACATAAGGAGTGGTCGTAAAAATTATTAAAAATTACATACAGGATCAGCAGACAATGGAGAATCAATAAAAATCCACGTCTGCTCACTTTGGACCAGTACTTACTGTACAAATTGAGGATCAGTGCAGGATCAGCAAAATGACTAATCTATTGATTAACAGATCCTGCAGCTAAAAAGGAGCTGTTCCTTGACAGATCTAAGGCCAGCAGGCTAACAGCACCTTGAGGACGTGCCAATTCTGCCCTGATTTCCCCCCCTAGCCTCAGCCCATGGCTAGTACCCCTTCTAGAGGTCCTCAAGCACCCAAAAAAGAATATTTAAACAGGCTCTTTTTGCCCTTCTGTTTCCAATCAGTTAATCAGTTATCAGGAATTATTTATTATCAATCAGACACGGTGTCATTGTTAATCAAGTGCTTATATGAAGATAAGCAAGTGATTTATGACTTAGTCTGTAGTAGTATTATTTACCTTTATTAACCAATCAACCATTGAAGTTTAGTCAAGCAATCAACCCCATCTGCTCTGAAACCCTTCCAATTATTCCAGGATTTTCGTGGTCAAGTGCTCAGAGTGAGTGTTTCCCTTCCTGTCTAGGCCGCTTGTGCTGTTAAGCCCGGCCATTAGTGGAATAAGTCCTTTCTAAGGCACCCATATTTATTCCAAGGTTCTTAAACTGCCTAAGGAGGCCCCTTGAAGAGAGGTTGCTAGTCTGTAAAGATCCCCAGTAGTATAATACTGTGGCCCCTCTTTATATATTATATTTAAAATATTTATAACCAAACCAAATAAACCTTGCACTTGCTCTTACCATACCATTATTGGAGCTTTAAAGTGTTTATTCTTTGGAATATTATTGCTCCAAGTTCTTTTATCACTCTCTGTAGCTAAAGGACTGCAAGGTTCCTGGTATCAGAGAGCTGACAGTCCCCAAGGTTTTTTTTTCTTGTTGTGCTGGCCCTGGGGGGTCCAAGCTGCTGCTGTTTGGATTAAACAAATTTGACAGCTGGTAACCAAAGGCAGAGGCGCATCACAGAAATCAAGCAGGTGGTCACACCCCAGTAAAATTGCTTCAAAAAAGTGGGGGATAAAATTCTCTCATCGGCAAGAAATTACACATCAGAAGTTTGAAATCTCATCGTAAACAGTGTCCAAATGTTTTAACCGTTAAGGCTTATTTCATGGAAAATGTTTTACCGAAGGAATGGCGCTCAACCCAAAGCCTTTGATTTATGGGTTTGTGTTTACGCCATTACCGCCGCCACCAGTGTTGGTTGTAGGTTTTGGAACGACACTGGCCATCTTAGTGGTTTGACTACCAGTTCCTCCTCCAGTTCCTCCTCCAAGCCCGCTCGCTGATTTGGGTTTGATTTTGGGTTTTGGAACACCACTGTCCGTCGTAGTGGTTTCACCACCACTTCCTCCTCCAAGTGCGCTCGCTGGTTTGGGTTCGTTTTTCTTGTCAGGCTTTTCAGGATTCTTCTTGGAAGCATGCTCTTTTCCCTGAAGTAGAGGAAAACAGGACGCGTTTGAGTTTTCCTCTCTAGGTCATGAAATAGGGACATCGGTTATCAAGTAAATTCAGTACCCACCTCTAACGTTTCCTCAAGTTTTTCTAGACCACTTTGGAGTTTTTTGAATTCCTTTTGAAGTTTTTTGTATTGCTTTTTTGCTTCTTCCAATCTTTTAGCTGCGTCGGTATCACCAGAGTTTTCCTTTTCTTTTTTTTTTGGTTTCGGGTTTTCTGTTTTTGGCTCTGTCGTTTTCGGTTTTGCTGGCGGAGGTTTTGTGGTTTGAGTTTCTTCTCGTTTGGTTAATAGCCCCCTCCTCTGTTTGAACAGCAAGGATGATGTTAGCGAAACCGCAATCGGAAGTGTGAAATTGAATTGCTATCAACGCAAGGAATGAAAGCTCACCTCAAACGACGGGACCAACGATTCGAAGGAGGTTATATCAGACGCCGAGGCGCTTCTTTGGTGGATCACAGAGTGCTCATCTCTACGAATCTGATCAAGAGAGGCAGCCCAAGTGGCGGAAACAAAAACGAGAGTAAAAACCTGGATCTTGCGGATAGCCATCTAGATTGATGTGCTTTTTGAGGGTGTGTTAATAGTAACTGTGTTGCCGGTCAGGTCAAGACTCGAGTCGATTTTTCTGTTTTGACCTCAAGTCAAAACGGCCACTGTGACAATCGCCGGTGAAACTATGGCGTTTGGGTATCGGAAGCTAGGTAGATGAGGGCCGGAGAAATTTAGGGGAAGGAATACCTGATTCCTGGAGGTACGACTGCTCAGGGTATGTGGGCACAATGGAGAGAGAAATGATCAAATCGCGCTGGGTTGCAGCATTCCTGAAGCGGTTGTGGTGCTGTTTTATAAAGGTATGAAGCTTAATGTGCCACTACTCTTGGAAGACCTAGCATGCGACCCCAATGCTTTGTCATGAGTTTCAACATGAATCGATGATGATGTCAATGTCTCGGTAGCTTATGCCAAGTGGGATTGCCTGTTTCCTTCCCGAATAAGGTGCCCGCTGGATCCATCAAGTCCCATTTCGAGCGGACCTCCCGAGTTGGGAGCGCCATATTTATCCTTCGTCGTAGGGGTTTGCACAGTGCAGGGTCGTTTACTATGGCCACAGCCCTTGATAATCCTCGATTCCTGAAATGAATTCCAACATCGAGGGTGCGATTGCGGCGGGTGAGACCCAGGACTCCGAGGATTCTGGCAGTAGAGTGAAGGATACTCGCGTAACCAGTTAATGACTTCTTCGGTCCCACCTCAAGTCTTACTACTAGCTGCCACAAGTGACGATGAGTCATGATCGATCGCTCCTCAGGATCCGGGATTAGGACGCTAGCGCTATTAGTTCTGCGTAGTCGCAGCGATACGTGGAAGACCCCTTTGCGCTTCTTCGGTGCTGCATCGAATTTCACTACTGCCACAAATGACTAGCCGCCATCGATCGCTCCCCAGGATCCTGAATCAGACCGTCAGCTCGTGTAGCCCTTGTAAAATTTACGATGATATTTATGGATTTCTCACTCCTTATTTTGTTAGTTAAGATATTTTTATTTTTCCATAGTTTTGTGTTGCTATTGACAGGTTGCTCTGTACATAGTAGCAAGCTGACAAACGTCGTGGCGTTGGCAATCCATGCAGATCCACGGTTGCAATAGAAATCAATAGGTTAGAAGCCGGCCAACCGTTTTTCCTGCTCAATTACCTTGTCTCTGTAGTGTGAGATGGAAATTCCCCCAAGGGAAATAAATTTCATGAGGTGAAGACCTCTATAAATAATGTTTGTAAGTACATAATTGGGTTGTTGAGGAAAGTTAAGTACATATGTATGTGAGAAGTGATGCTCTAATTTGTTATTCTGTAAATACGTATTTGTCACTCTCAACCTTCCCCCCCTCAACAACCTTTAAACACAGGAACAGTGAAAAACCTAAAAAGAAACAGAACAAGACAAAACACAAAAAAAATCAAAGGACAAGCCGTCACCCCCCCCAAAAAAATTGCCAAATCAAATGGCACCAGGGAGTTCAAAGAACAATCAAGATCCAGCACGCACGTTGGTAATATCTGGGTTCTCCAGAGGCCCCAGGTTTGGGAGGGGTGGCCAGGCTGATTGGAGAAGGAGAAACAAAAAATAATGCATCAGTGTACAATTGGAGTCAACAAAGGGGCCTCAGATGTGGGGCCACAAAATAGACGTACAATTGCGGGGGGTGCATGTGTATTGGAGCCACCCCATGCTTTCCCCCCATTACTTGCCAAGATAGTGTTAGGGGCCAGTAGCCCCAAATTCTGCACAAAGAGGGCAACTTTCTGCCAGCCAAGGGCCTTGGTTAGGATGTCAGCCCACTGTTCTTCTGTCCCAATCCACTTGATATCCACTTTGCAATGGTAAACCAACTTGTTTATTGCATTTAATTCACAATCAATGTGCCAGTAGTTCTTTTGGGTGCTGCAGTTTCTGCTGATCTGAACTGCTGCCCAGTTATGCAACAGAATCACCAGGGGCAACATTCAATGGAAAGGTGAGAGGATGGAATTCAACCAGATGGTGTCCTTTGAGACAAAATACAGGGCCATGTACTCCTCTTGGAAGGTGGATTTGTAAACACAAGTCTGTTGCTTGGAAGCCCAGTACAGAGGGCACCCTTATGAAAGGGTGAAAAAACCATGAGTGGATTGTGCCCCCTCACCACCCCAGTTAATGTCAACAAAAGTCTTCAGGCTATCCCCTGCCTGAGCCGGATCTTCAATAATTGGCAGTGAGTGGTGAGCAGTGAAGCAGAGGTATGAGATGAGAGGTCCCAGTGCAGCCCAATGGGAACTGTTGTAGAGACTCCTGTGGGATTATGTAAATAATTTAGCAAATAGCTTTGTGGCAGTCCTTGAAGGGGAATTTAGTACTTCTTTTACTCCTTTAGAGTGTTAGCAACACTAAGAGTGGTTTTGAATTGCCTGCCCTTCTAGTACTATAGTAAGTCTGCAAAATAATTTATTTAAATTAATGGCTGGTTTCTTTGAGACTTAATATAGGTCTCAGATCAGACCTTGATTGGTTATTACTTGTTATTGGTAGGGTTGTTGAAGAATGGACCAGATGTATTGGCTTATTGGTTAGTGGTTGATCAGATATGTGTGATCTTAACCAATATCCCAATATTAAAGGGTTCAAGGGTTTTATCAAAGGGGTGGTTCAGGAGAGGACCCAAAGATGGGTTTACCCACAGGGGGCTGGGTAGAGGAAAAAGGTTGGTAGTCCCTTTTTGTTTGTGCTCTCTTTCTTTGTAAGGGTTATTTATTGACTGAAGGGTGGTGCTTCTTTAATTTGGTGATGAATATTTAGGTCACGGAAGAACCCTTATTCAAAGCACCTAATGGGGTGGTTTCAATGGTTGATGAGGTTATAAAATTGGTCTTTTGATTTCTTCTTTTTTTTGTTACACTGAAAGTCTCCTTTTCTTTATATATCTGGGTAGAACCACAGATGGTTGGGTGGCAAATGGCTGATGAGATGGGGTGCTGGTAGTGGGGGATACAACCTGGATAGGGCAGAGAGGCCCTCCTTAAATAGAAAATCTGGTCCTCAGGGGATGCTCAGGGCTGCCCCTGAGGGTGCCCTGGGGCTTCCCCTGTTACAGTGGGATACAGGTACATGAGACATTTTAGCTGGTTGGACAAAAGACACTGCATGAAACTGAGGCAATTCTGCTGGTTGGAAAAAGCTGGTACAGGGATTTCATGCATGCACAGCCCTGCATAAACTGCTGTGAAGTGCAGATACAATATATTCCTGTGCAGTACTGGTGGTTGTTCTGGTGCTACTTGTTTCTCCCTACATGTGTTGCTGTGCATCTACTGGTGGTTTGTTTGGTGCTGCATGGTCTTGGCTGCTTGCATATATTGCTGGGTAGCCCTGTGGTACTTGTACTGGTGGTTTGTTTGGTATCACATGCTTCTGGCTACATAAATTGCTGTGTGGTGCTGAGGGTTGTTGGTACTGGTGGGTTGTTTGGTTACACATGGTCCAGGCTGCCTGCATGTATATTTCTGGGTAGTTCTGTGATGCCTTGTACTGCTGGTTGTTTGGTTTACACATGGTCCAGACTACCTGCATATATATTGCTAGGTAGTTCTGTGATGCCTTGTACTGCTGGTTGTTTGGTTTACACATGGTCCAGACTGCCTGCATATATTGCTGGGTAGTCCTGTGGTGCCTTGTAATGCTGGTTGTTTGGGTTATACATGGTCTTGCTTATGGTTCTGAGTATACAGATGAGGTGATTGGTTGTATGTTTGGTTGAGGTGTTATGGTGAGATGTTACTGGTATTTGTTTAGGGATTCCAACTATAACCATATGGCCTTTCACTAGTTTGTGATACCAGGGTGTGATATGAGCTGTCCACAATTTATTTTGGCTGTATCTTCTAAACCATGAGAAATAGAGGGGTAGTTTGGCTGGGTGAATATGGGTTATTTTTGGTGTAGAATCCATTTCTGAGGTTAAATTTTTGATTGAGATTATATTTATACTAGAAAATTGAGTCTGATGGCTATAGATCAGGTTTGGTCTACCACACCGTCTGGCCCCATGGAAAAACAAGCCAAGAAATTTGTGGCAAACGCAATGTACATCCTTGACCCCTGAGCAAGGTAGAGAATGGCCACCATGCAGGAAATTTAATCAAGGTACATGAACTTGCTGGTGTAAGAATGTATAAATAACATTTATCCTCTGGGAATTGAAACCAGGTCTCTCATTTGCATGGCAAGTGTACTACCAACTATACTAAGGACACTTGCTTCCCATTGATCAAGATATTCTTGTAGATTTCAATGACAATGTTGCTTTATGAGGACATATGATGAATGAGTAATCAACTACAAGCATGCAGGGACTAAGGTCCTGAAGACTGCATGAAAGCATTGATCATATCTCAACACACCCCCATGCTGAATGTAGGGTGAAGGAAGCAAGGCAATGTCACACAGCCACCCCATTCACTATAGGGAAATCTTAGATGATTGTGAGCCCATAAGGAAGCTGAGTGCAAGGGCAAGTGCAAGGTAGCAAGGGCTAACTTCAAAGTGCAAACTTATGGTGGAGTAACTTAACACACAGCAAGAGGGATGAATGTTCCAATGGAAGGAAACCAAACCCAAGTCTGATGTGATGACTGGATTTAGCAAATGCAAGAATGTATGAAATTAACTAACTGAGGCAACAATCCTCAGGAAATTGGAGTAGCCTTTATAAGGGAACCCAAAATGACTAGATACAACCTGTTGGATGTTCAACTAAAGTTTTGAGCAATGAGGCAATGAATGAAATGGATAGAGTACAAAATGAAATGAAAGTATGAATCATCTGCAAGGTCTTAGCGTAAGTGCAAGAAAATAGGGGACAAATGTATTGGAATGTAAGAGTTGAGCCATGAGGGAATGATGTCAGAAGCAATGAAAATATGAAAGTGTAGTTTTTGCAGGGTAAGGGACTAGTCCATTTGAAAACTATGAAGTTGAGATGGCTTGACTTGGGTGAGTGCAAACTAGCAATAGCATGTGACCAGAAATGGGAACCCAAGGGTTATTGATACCCAGGGTGAAAAGGGCAGAACACAAATGGATGTTCAACCAAGGTAGAGTTGACTGCAAGGTTTGCAAGTGGATGCTGAGTCAGTTTCCAAGAATGGAAGTTTGTTAAGAAAGCCAGAGTTGATAAGCGGAAGGCACCATTGATTTTGTGTTTCTAGTTTTTCACGCTTATGGACTGAGGTAGATGGTACTTGAAGAAAAGAGTATGTCAAAGTGGGAGGACAATAACCCTTAAGCTTGAAGTGTGAAAATTGCCTGGGTATAAAGACGCAAGCTCCTGCAATTGTTCAGACAGTTTTACCATCAATTCCAAAGTTGTTACAATTACTGTATACCCATTAATTGTTAATTCTTTGTTTTAAATAGATTCACAATTAATTTTGTTGTCATTGTCATTCCGCCATTGCAAAAACTGCATTTGACAAAATAAGCAATGTGTCCGTAGTAAAGCCACACAAGGTATTTGAGACAAGTGCAAACAATGTTGCTAGCGCAAGGTTGCTTGTACATTCCATATAAATAGTGAGCCGGTGGTCTATGTCCCAGCAGTGTCCGGAAGGGAGGTGCAAATTCAAAGGTCTGGGCCGCAAGTCAATTATCATATACCCCAGTGCCGGAGATTGAGTTCTTAGGTATTCAAAACCCTAGTAAGTCAAGGCTTAGAGACTAACACTAATTAAAAAATAAAGAAAAGAGAAATGGAACTAATAGAATCTTTGTTGATTTAGTACTGCCACAATTCAGACATTATACCACTAACATGCCTCCGCTTCCACCGCAATATACTGGTTTGATTGGGTTGGAAGTGCAAAGTGAGTTGCAAAGTGAAGTGCAAACCAAGGAACCACAGATAATCAAAGAGGAAAGGAAAGAAGGAATGGCTGAAGGGGAGGTGGAACCGGAGAAAAGGGACAAAAATGAGGAAGAAGGAAATGGAATAGAAGGAAGGAGTGGAATGGAACAGGAGGTAGAGGAATGGGATGGAATGGGAAGAGATGATGTGGAAGGCCAAAATGAGGGGATCCAAGTGCAAGTCAAAGGACCAATTGAAAAAAAATGCAAGGCAGTTGACTGGCAATGTTGGAGAGGGTTCTTCAAGGGGCCAAAGGAAGAGAGCTCACAAGGAACTCATGGGGGAAGGTGGATGGAATACACATCCAAAGAGGGTTTGGACTGCAAAGTGCGAGGAAATCTTTGAGAGACATCTAGTTTCACAAGTGATAATCTTGCAAAGATTGTCTTTTTTGGTAGATGAAAAAAATTTGGAAGAATTTTGGTCAGTGGTAGAGGAATTGAATGAGAATTGGGAGGAAGCGGAAAGAGAAATAAAGGATAATCCGTAGAAATTTATATTTTATTTTTATTATTTTATTATGTTATTTTATATATATATATATATATTTGTTTAGGGAAAATGGAATTCTTGATTTTGAAATGAAATGTGAAAGGATGAAATTTGTGAAAAGAAGAAAGGGGATGGTTATGAAAAAGGGAAATGAAATGAAATGAGGAAATTGGATAAGATTAATGGAAAGGAATGGGGTGGAAGTGTGGAATGGGATGGAAGTAATGGAATGGAATGGGAGCTCAAATTGGCAAGGCTTCCAAGGATAACTCACATGGAATTCTTGAACCAAGTCAGGAGAGTTTCAAAGGTGATGGGCTGGTTCCCACAAGGTGCAATCTTCATTGGACTGGAAGCCAGTCCATTCAAAAAGGTGTTGAAGCTTTCCTTTGCGTAACCTGGAATCCAGGATACAACTTACTTACCATTCTAGCTGATCATGGACTCGGAACGGTTCAGGAGGGGGATGAGTCTTGCCTGGGTATAGGACTTGAGCTGGCTCTAGGAGAGACATGTAAAAGACACAGTGGATACCTTTCCATTTTGAGGGCAATATAAGTTTAAAGGTGTTATGGGAGACTATTGATTCAAATTTGAAGGGGCCAAGCTTTCATTCAGAGAGTTTAAAAGTTGGGAAAGTACTGCAAATATTGCAAGCATGGAGCCATACCCAATCTCCTAATGCAAAGGTTGGGGCCAAAGTGCAAAGTCAATCTGATTTTTCATTGTAGTGCTGGTTTTCTTCTTTGAGGTTGGTTCAAAGTTGCAATTGAAGGGATTGGATGTGTTCAAGGTGATTGGTAGAAGGTTGAGAAGGTGCTACATGAAGGGAAGAGAAAGTCAGATTTCTACCATAAAGAGTCTGGAAGGGCAACTGTTTGGTGGAGGAATGAGTGGAGTTGTTGTAGACAAATTTGGTTAATGGGAGACATTGTGACCAGTTGTCCTGTTGGTAGGAGACGTAAATTCAAAGATACTGTTTGAGGATATGATTGATCTGCTTGGTTTGTCCATCCCTTTGCAGGTGGAAAGCAGTTGATAGATTGCCTGTCAGCTTGCTACTATGTACAGAGCAACCTGTCATAGTAACACAAAACTATAGAAATAAGAATATCTCAATTAAATAAAGAAGGAGTGAGAAATCACGAAATATTATTCAAGAAATGGATTCCTTGCCCAAAATTAGGTAGGGTCACTCACTGACCCCACCCTTGAAATCCAAGTATTTACATTTTTAAAATAATTAAAAAGAAAAGTACTAAAAATTACAACACCAGTATGGCAACTTTTGGCCATTCTAACATTTCAAACCTGTTTCCATGTAGAGGTTTTACACCTGGAATTCACTCAGAATTGGGGTGTTGTGTATATTTTAGGAGTTACATGCAGAAATGTGTTATGTCACAATACCCGCGCGCAGCCCCGCATCATTACTTTCCACCACGTAATCATAGTAGGAGTTTCCCGCGTACTAGAGACCTGCGCGCAGCTAATTCTGCCACAAACACAGCGGATCCTACCCCCTGCGCATCTGAACTGACTGATCCCCGCTTCTGGATCTGTTGTGACTAATCTGACAACCAGGTACTGCTCAAAAGAGCTACAACCTAATTAGGGTTGCCTGGAATATGTAACAATTTGAAATATGCATTAGTAATAATCTCAAAATATAAAAACTCAATCAAAATTAATAAAAATTAAGTTTAGATTTTTTTTAATAATAAATTAAAGATCAAGGATTACCACATTAATCATTGACTCTTATCTTTGAAGACCACAAAACACTACAAGGAGTGTTCATAAGAATTATTAAAAATTATCTAGGTGATAAGCAGACAATAGAAAATTAGTAAACATCCACATTTGTTCACTTTACAGCAATACTAATAGTACAAATGAAGGATGAGTGCAGAATGATCAAATTTACCCTATAACAGATTAACAGATCCTGTGGCTAAAATAGTACAGAAATCCAGCAGATCTAAAGTCAGCTGATTGACAGAACCAAGTGGACGTGCTAATGCTGCTTTGAATGGCTTGCAAGCCTCAGCCCATGTGCATAACCCTCTCTATGTGCCCTGAGAAGCTCAAAATCATCTCAAAAAGGTATTTATACAAACCTCTTTGGATCCATTATTCCAAGATCAGTTTACAAGGAATCCTTATTATCAATCAGACACCGTGTCATTATTATTCAAGTGCTTATGAAGAGTCTAAGCAAGTGATTTATTACCAAGTCTGTAGTATTATTATTCAGTTCTTAAAAAAAAATCAACCCTTGAAGTTTTGTCAGGCAATCCACCCCATCTGCTCTGAAACCCTTCCCATTATTGCAGGATGTTTGTGATAAAGTGCTCAGAGTGAGTGTTTCCCTTCCTGTCTAGGCCAGGGTGCGTTTGTTGAAACCAAAAACCTCCAGCTTCTCAAAGATTCTCTCTACCACTTTCCCTTCTTCAAATCGCCTGGGATGGATCTCTTCAGTCAAACAAACGCCAAGTCAAGTGAATCCAACTTCTCTTTAGCTGAAAAACAATACACCATACAAGAATCTCAGGACAACCATTCAGAATCTGAATTAGATCAGGAAGAAATTGCATTGGTACCTTCATCATCCCCTGATCCTCCTTCTCTGCCTTCTCCAGTTCCAGAACTTCCTACTCAATCCACATCTCAAAGGCCCAGGCGCAAGACAAGAAAACCTCAACAATATAGTTTCCATCACTACTACAAACCCCCCTCTTACAAGGCTACACAAAAGTGTCCTGAATGGCCAAAGTGGAAAAGGGCAGCCAACAACAAATTGAACTCCATAGAGCTTCAGGATGCCTTGGAAAAATATTGCGGCACCCCGGATAAAATTCTAAATAAAACTTGGGTCTTCAAGGTAAAGGAGAACTTCCACGGCAATCCTGTGAAGTACAAAGCCCGACTCTGCGTCCAAGGATTCAACCAAGTTCTAGGAATCAATTATAATGAAACTTGGGCACCAACTGGAAAATTTGGTTCACTCTTAGTTGCCCTCACATACAGTCTAAAAAGAAAATGAAATTGACTCAACTCAACATGAAGGGTGAATTTTTAAATTCTCCTCTCAAAGAAACAGTTATCATTAGAGCTTCAGAAGGATCTGACAGGAAGTCTCCCTATCTAAAGCTAAAAAAATCTCTTTAAGGCTTGAAGCAATCCCCCAAAAACTGGTACAACACTCTGACTTCATGGATCAAATATCAAGGCTATCAAGAGTAAACTAGCAATACCTGCCTCTATCTCAAACCTCAGACAAAATAAATAATCTACTTTCACATATACAACCTGATTCACGTAGGTAACTCCCATGTCTTTGAATCCAACTTCTGAGAACAATTCAAGAACTTGTCTTGCCATCCTCCCAACACCATCCTTGGAATGCTTATGGAACTCAAGGACAACAAGATTCTCCTGAGCCAACCCAATCACATTTCTTGCGGCCTGGAAGGACTGGGCCTATCATCCTGCAAGGATGTTCATGCTCCACTGACTCAAAATTTGAATCTCAAAACTGCATCTGATACTGACCACGCCAAAGTCTGCCAGTTAAACATCAACTATAGATCGGCTACTGGACTCCTTAATAACCTAGCCCAGTACACACGTCCTGAAATCTCTTTCTCTGTGTCTAGCCTGGCCAGATTCCACGCCAATCCGGGGATAAATCACTGGAGAGAAGTCAAGAAGGGGTGTAAATACCTCAAAAAAACCAAGGATTTCAAGCTCATCATAAGCTGTGACCCCAAACAAGAACTTCTCTTGAGTTTCAGCAATGCCACCAGGGGAGACAATCCAACCTTCTGCAAGTTGCAAACCGGGTACATTATCCTTCACTATGGAAGCCCAATCATCTGAAATTCTACTTGACAACAAAATATCACCTATTCCTCCACCAAATCTGAATTAAATGGGCTGCTGGATTGCTACCTCAAGCTTAAATGGATCAAAAATCTTGTTGGTGAGATATATCAAATTACCAAAACCAAGCCTACCTTACACATTGACAACAAGGGTTTGGACGACAAAATAAAAAAATTCGGATCTTGCTCAAAGTCCAGAAATATAGATATCAAAACAATAGGATTGCGTGAGGACTTTGCTGAAGGGGAGTTTACTCTCAATCTAATTCAAAGTCAGTCAATGGTTGCTGATTCCCTGACAAAAGCTTCTTCAATGAGTTCCTTGGAACTCCTCCAAAAAAAATCTTTTCCACTCCAGACAACTTGTCAGCCTGCTACTTAGCACAGAGCAACCTGACAAAGCAACAACAATAATAATATTAAAAGGAACAAAGATAAATGAATAAATAAAATTATTATAAACTGAAGGAGTAGGAAATCCATAAATATTATTGAAGAAATGGATTCCCCACCCAAAATAAGGTAGGGTCACTCACTGACCCCACCCTTGAATTCTTACTCCTTATATTTTTTAATTAATTTAATACAAAATGGTAAATGACCACGGCACCAGTATGGCACCTTTTAGCCATTTTAATATTTCACATGATATGTCATGTATAGGTTTCACACCTAAATTTCAGTCAAAATCCAGGTGTTGTGTGTATTTTAGGAGTTACACGGGAAATTGTGTTTTGTCACAATTCCCGCACGCAGCCCCGCGTCCCTACAGCTCTGGTCTCCCGCGTACGCAAACTCCCGCACGCAGCTCCGCGTCCCTACAGCGTTGGACTCCCGCGTACGCCAACTCCCGCACGCAGCCCCGCGTCCCTACAGCGCTGAACTCCCGCGCGCATCTGAGCAGCGGATCAGTCCCTGCGCGCATTTGAATGGACTGATCCCCGCGCCTCCTATGACATCCAGGTACCGCTCAGAGAAGCTACAACATAGTAGGACCTACACTACTTATGTAAAGCTAACACACGAGCATAGATTATGGTTCAAAAACCTTAAAAATCAATTGAAATTAGTTAATAACTAAATTTTAGTATTTTTTATTAATTAAATAAAGATCCAGACTCACCACGAAGTAAGTTGATCAGAACCTTCAAAGACCACGAAACTACATAAGGAGTGGTCGTAAAAATTATTAAAAATTACATACAGGATCAGCAGAGGATGGAGAATCAATAAAAATCTACGTCTGCTCACTTTGGACCAGTACTTACTGTACAAATTGAGGATCAGTGCAGGATCAGCAAAATGACTAATCTATTGATTAACAGATCCTGCAGCTAAAAAGGAGCTGTTCCTTGACAGATCTAAGACCAGCAGGCTAACAGCACCTTGAAGACGGGCCAATCATGCCCTGATTGCCCCCTTAGCCTCAGCCCATGGCTAGTACCCCTCCTAGAGGTCCTCAAGCACCCAAAAGAATATTTAAACAGGCCCTTTTTGCCCTTCTGTTTCCAAAAAGTTAATCAGTTATCAGGAATTATTTATTATCAATCAGACACGGTGTCATTATTAATCAAGTGCTTATATGAAGATAAGCAAGTGATTTATGACTTAGTCTGTAGTAGTATTATTTACCTCTATTAACCAATCAACCATTGAAGTTTAGTCAAGCAATCTACCCCATCTGCTCTGAAACCCTTCCAATTATTCCAGGATTTTCGTGGTCAAGTGCTCAGAGTGAGTGTTTCCCTTCCTGTCTAGGCCGCTTGTGCTGTTAAGCCCGGCCATTAGTGGAATAAGTCCTTTCTAAGGCACCCATATTTATTCCAAGGTTCTTAAACTGCCTAAGGAGGCCCCTTGAAGAGAGGTTGCTAGTCTGTAAAGATCCCCAGTAGTATAATACTGTGGCCCCTCTTTATATATTATATTTAAAATATTTATAACCAAACCAAATAAACCTTGCACTTGCTCTTACCATACCATTATTGGAGCTTTAAAGTGTTTATTCTTTGAAATATTATTGCTCCAAGTTCTTTTATCACTCTCTGTAGCTAAAGGACTGCAAGGTTCCTGGTATCAGAGAGCTGACAACTGGGGGTCTGGCCGGGAAATATCCTTGATAATTAATTGTTTAATTAATTATCTCCTGGACCAGTTATTTATATAAAAAAAAATTATATATATAAGTAGAAATACTTATTAATTATCTTGATCTTTTGATTTTTCCAGTGGATTTAAAAACCAACGGAGAATTGATCAATTATTATTTAAATCTTCTTAAACAGAAAAAAGAAGAAAAATTACGTAACTTTGTGCCTGTTGTTATAACTCCTGAACAGAAACAAGAGAGACTTCTTTATTATAGACAACAAATCTTAAAAGAAAAGGAACAAGAGTTAGAAAGAATTATCAATTTTAAATCCTTGTTAAGACAGCACAAAGAGTGGAAAACCTATCAAAGAAAGCTTTCTGCTTTTAAGAGACGGTATCCAAATTATAAAAGTGAGCTTTGATCTCCTTTTTATTTTTTTATAAAAAAAATCACAAAAACTCGAAAATTATAATAAAAATTATTATAAAATAAATAAATATATAACTTATATTTTTTTATTATTTTACCCTTTCTAGTGGACTTTGTCTTTGGTGATCTTATTGACCAAGACCTCTTAGAGGACGTCCCAGACTGTGGACCCTTGGATTTGTCCCAAGATTTGATTGGAACCCACTCAGATCCCGTTGGAATACCCTCCAAGGACGGACCTGACCCCAACAAGGACTTAGTGCCTTTAAACCTTCATATAAGTAAGAAATATATTTTTTTTAATAAAAAAAAAATTACTCAAAGAAAAAAAATTATTATTTTTTTACAAAGTTTCGACAAAAACTTATATAATCTTTAAAAATGCATCAAAACAGACGCAACACCCGCGCCAGTGGACGCGCCCCGTCATATGGATCTTTGCCCGGAGGAACCCGTGTGCGCAAGGATGCCAGTCGCGAACGCAATGAGGATCGAGCCAGTGATCGCTCCGATCCGAGCGACCGTGACAACGACCGCGGCCGCCGACTCGACCAACTCACCGTTGGAGGGCCGTCCCTTGTTGAACATGAAATCCCAGGAGGATACCGTTCCACCTACGCCACCCCAGCCGGACTCCTCCAAGGAGGAGAAAATAAAGGTATTGGTGAAAGAACACGTGGGTCATTGGGAACTGTTCAAACAGGCTCAGACCCAGGAAGACCAGCAGGGTATGAGAAAAGCCATATCTTTGGCAAAGAAGACTCAAATAACCCTCCAAAAATTGATTCCCAAGAGAGAAGTAGAAGGTTACGTGAAGAATTGGAATCCTTGGGACCAATTAGTTTCCTTAAGAGGAAACAACAACAACAGGAAGAAGAGATCTCTAGCCCATCAGAAATTAAAGAGTCCCAAAGAGTGGGACAATATAATATCTTTGGCAAGAAAATGGAAGAAAGTTTACCGCAATTAGACGTAGAAACTTTCAACTTGTTTTCCATAAATGTTTCTCATAACTTTGATATCATTGGCAAATGTTTTGATAAAGTATATGAGCAATTGGATAAAGTAAATACCAATTTTGGTAAAGTCATGCAATCCCAATCCAACTTGATCAAAATCAATGAGTTAGAAGTAAAACAAATAAGAGACAGCATTAGTTTGAGTAAAGGAGAACTAATAAATTACCTAGAAAACAATACTTCAGCTATCCAAGAAGAAATTCTTCTATCTATTGAACAAATCAAAGAAGGTATTAATAAAACAGACCATACTTCACCTACTCATATTATTAATAAAATTGATTCATTAAGTAACAAACTTGATCTGGAATTAGGTATGATTAAGAATGATCTCAGAGATCTAAAGATAAACTTATCTCAACCCATTTCAGACTCTGATGAAATCAGACCTTCCAGGTACCACAGTACGCCCCAACTACCTTCTAGACCAAGACTAACAAGGCTTGAATCTTTCAGACCTAGTCCCACTCCTGAAGTAGAACAAGCATTAAAATTACTTCCCCCTATCACTGAGTGGCCTAAATTCTCCGGAGAAGGAGAATACAATCATGTCAGTTTTATTAAGTTTATTGACTATACTCTGGCCTCTTATGAACTTCCTGATAACATAGCCGTATTAAGACTACCTAGACTATTTGAAGGAGTAGCCCTTGAATGGTTCATCAATAAGAGAGAAGAGGTAGGATCTTTGTCATGGAATTCATGGAAAGATTTGATTAAGGAACAATTTGGTACCAGAATTTGGAAAAGAAAAATGATGAAGACTTTCAAAACTTCTTTGTTTGATCCATCTAAGGACAAACCTCACAAATGGTGCCTTGACCAGAAGAGAAGACTAGACTGCTTCTACCCAAATGCTGATAAAGAAGAAGTCAATGAAAGACTCCTCAACCTATGTCCAGGACAACTTAACCATAGCGTAAGGTGCAGAATGCCCATGAACTCTGACCTTTCCACTCTCATAGGAGTATTAGAAGAAACTATTGACATGAACGGCTTAGACAAAAAGCTTAATAAACCCAGAGAACCAACTACTAGGAATAAGGAAGATTATAATAACAAGAACAAAGAACTTCTACCTAACAACTCTGAAGCCAAGAATACTTTGGTGACCAAAGAAAAGACATGTTGGAATTGCAACCAAACAGGGCATGTAAGACCTGACTGTCCTTTACCCAGGAGAAAGATTAATCCTATTGAAGGAAAAAAGGATGACACTAATCCTGACCCTCAACTAGATGACACTGATGGTTCCATCTCTGAATGTGACCTAATTATCACTAATCCCATTAATGTCATTGAAGGTAACATAGAATCTTCCCTAGATATTAACCCTGTTAATGAAGATAGCAATTTGCCTCAAAAATGGACACCGAACATGAAAATCCAACATGTTTCTGAAGCTAAGACCTTAACCCTCAAACCTTCTATTGGAAAAGGGTACACCAGTGGTAAAACTTGTTATGCCACTGGCTTGATACAAGGTTCCCCCGTAAAATTACTTCTAGACAGTGGAGCCTTCTGCTCTTGTGTTGGAACTGACTACTTGGATAAACAGGATTCCAACTGGAAGAAAAACTTACTACCTGTACCTCGAGCTAAGTTCAGCAGCTGTAGCTCACCTCTCAATGCTATTGGAGTATGGCCAACAGAAATCATACTCCCCCACTCTAAAGGATCAATCAAGATAAAGATTGAATTTGTAGTACTTCAAAATGGAGTATGTGATTATTTTATTATAGGAAATGATTCTCTTTGCCTGTACGGGATAGATGTCTTCCAGAGTAAAGGGAGATATTTCACTATAGGAGGAGATTGGAACAAGAAGTTTCAAATATGCCATATCAATGCTAAAGCTGCTGATTCCACTTATGAGAGACATTTAGAAACTTTTAACCAGGAATACTTTTCCCAAGCTGCCTTGAATTCCCAGCTTAGTGAAAACCAGAAAAGAGATATTCTCCAAGCATGCTTTGAGAACCAGAATGCTTTTTGCACTAAAGACCATCCCATTGGTAATATTAAAGGTCATGATATGGTCTTAACTTTGAATATTAAGCCTCCTTACCCTCCTAACCTCAGGAGACCAGCTTACCCTTCTAGTCCAAAATCTAGGACTGCTCTAGAAAGCCACATCCAAGAACTAGTGGACTTAAAAGTCTTACGGAAAGTAGGGCATAATGAGCAAGTAGACGTAACTACCCCTGTGATAATAGCCTGGCACAATGATAAGTCTAGGATGGTTGGAGACTTTAGAATGCTCAACAACTACACCCAAGCTGACTATTATCCTATCCCAAGGATTGACCACGCTCTACATAATCTTTCTAAAGCTAAGTTCATTACTACTATGGACATGTTGAAAGGCTTTCACCAAATACCTATCAGTCCGGATAGTAGGAAATTTATGAGAATTATATGTCATTTAGGCATATATGAGTATCTCAGAATGTCCTTTGGTATTAAAAATGCTCCTTCCCACTTCCAAAGAATGATGGATACAGTCTTAGGAATGTTCATCAGGCAAGGTTGGATGATGGTATACATAGATGATGTTATCATTTATTCAGACGATTGGGATACTCACATGGATAAAGTAAGGCTAGTGCTTAAAACAATTGCCACAGTAGGATTAAAAGTATCTACGAAAAAGTGCAACTTTGGATACGGAGAACTCAAAGCTCTAGGACACATTGTTTCTGGACTAACTTTAACTGCTGACCAAAGTAAGATAGCAGCAGTAATGAACAGACACTGAGCCCCAAAATTTTTTCAGATATAGTCATATCTTGGAGTGGGGGAATGTCAGCCTGCTACTTAGCACAGAGCAACCTGACAAAGCAACAACAATAATAATATTAAAAGGAACAAAGATAAATGAATAAATAAAATTATTATAAAATGAAGGAGTAGGAAATCCATAAATATTATTGAAGAAATGGATTCCCCACTCAAAATAAGGTAGGGTCACTCACTGACCCCACCCTTGAATTCTTACTCCTTATATTTTTTAATTAATTTAATACAAAATGGTAAATGACCACGGCACCAGTATGGCACCTTTTAGCCATTTTAATATTTCACATGATATGTCATGTATAGGTTTCACACCTAAATTTCAGTCAAAATCCAGGTGTTGTGTGTATTTTAGGAGTTACACGGGAAATTGTGTTTTGTCACAATTCCCGCACGCAGCCCCGCGTCCCTACAGCTCTGGTCTCCCGCGTACGCAAACTCCCGCACGCAGCTCCGCGTCCCTACAGCGTTGGACTCCCGCGTACGCCAACTCCCGCACGCAGCCCTGCGTCCCTACAGCGCTGAACTCCCGCGCGCATCTGAGCAGCGGATCAGTCCCCGCGCGCATTTGAATGGACTGATCCCCGCGCCTCCTATGACATCCAGGTACCGCTCAGAGAAGCTACAACATAGTAGGACCTACACTACTTATGTAAAGCTAACACACGAGCATAGATTATGGTTCAAAAACCTTAAAAATCAATTGAAATTAGTTAATAACTAATTTTTAGTATTTTTTATTAATTAAATAAAGATCCAGACTCACCACGAAGTAAGTTGATCAGAACCTTCAAAGACCACGAAACTACATAAGGAGTGGTCGTAAAAATTATTAAAAATTACATACAGGATCAGCAGAGGATGGAGAATCAATAAAAATCTACGTCTGCTCACTTTGGACCAGTACTTACTGTACAAATTGAGGATCAGTGCAGGATCAGCAAAATGACTAATCTATTGATTAACAGATCCTGCAGCTAAAAAGGAGCTGTTCCTTGACAGATCTAAGACCAGCAGGCTAACAGCACCTTGAAGACGGGCCAATCTTGCCCTGATTGCTCCCTTAGCCTCAGCCCATGGCTAGTACCCCTCCTAGAGGTCCTCAAGCACCCAAAAGAATATTTAAACAGGCCCTTTTTGCCCTTCTGTTTCCAAAAAGTTAATCAGTTATCAGGAATTATTTATTATCAATCAGACACGGTGTCATTGTTAATCAAGTGCTTATATGAAGATAAGCAAGTGATTTATGACTTAGTCTGTAGTAGTATTATTTACCTCTATTAACCAATCAACCATTGAAGTTTAGTCAAGCAATCTACCCCATCTGCTCTGAAACCCTTCCAATTATTCCAGGATTTTCGTGGTCAAGTGCTCAGAGTGAGTGTTTCCCTTCCTGTCTAGGCCGCTTGTGCTGTTAAGCCCGGCCATTAGTGGAATAAGTCCTTTCTAAGGCACCCATATTTATTCCAAGGTTCTTAAACTGCCTAAGGAGGCCCCTTGAAGAGAGGTTGCTAGTCTGTAAAGATCCCCAGTAGTATAATACTGTGGCCCCTCTTTATATATTATATTTAAAATATTTATAACCAAACCAAATAAACCTTGCACTTGCTCTTACCATACCATTATTGGAGCTTTAAAGTGTTTATTCTTTGGAATATTATTGCTCCAAGTTCTTTTATCACTCTCTGTAGCTAAAGGACTGCAAGGTTCCTGGTATCAGAGAGCTGACACAACTGATCTCTTGGATCATCCCCTCACCAGTCATGTGGGGTGTTAAATATTTTCAAATGTTATAATATTACAAATCTGTCCCCAAGGTTGCACAAACTTGGACGGGTCCCCTGGTGATCTGTCCTGTGACACTTGGGTCCTCAGCTGACTTGGACCCTGCCCTCAGAAGGGATCTGGGCTCCTCCTGGCTAGCGGGGGCAGACTTGATTCCTCCTTCTTCTTTCTCTTCCTCGCAATCTATTTCTTTTTTTTCAATACCTTTTACTTCTTCTTTCTTTCTTTCTTTTCAGTCTGTTTCCTATATCTCGTCTCTTCCTCTCAAATAATCATTGGCCCATCTTTTCCTCTTGACCCTCTATTCTCCTTGATCCAGTTTGATCTCATCAAAGTCTCCATTTGATCAATTCCCTATCTACAAGTCTGTGCCTGGTAAGAACATGATCCTCAAGATCACCCTAGCTCAATGCATCTGAAAACCTAGTTCTGCCACTTGCAGCCATTCTCCTACAACTTCTTTCCTCTACTACTTCTGTGCTGCCAGGGTTCTCTTCTCATCTACTATCTAAACAACATCTAAGCTGTTTTTCTCTTCATCTTTATTCTTCTCTCTCATTCTTTTCCGGTTTTTTAAATTTCTAACTCTGGTCTGCAGTCTGCTGGTTTTCAGTTCTAATAAATCACTTCAAAATCTTATCAGAGGTTCTCCAGAGTAAGGTAAAAGGGTCTAGATGGATTGGAAGTAATGATGATGTTGGTATTGATAATGTGTTATAATTATGGCCAGAAATTAGCTTAGGCAAATGAGAAGTATTCAAAGCAAAAGAAATGCTGCCCTCCTTGTGTCAATAATTGCTTGATGGGCTCTCACAAATGGGGAAACTCATTGGATGATATTGTTGATGAATTTGATTGGATGATGAATGGATGATGGAAAACAGCAGGGAGAAGAGCTCCTGAAGTACAAAAGATTGGCCTCTTGTGAGCCCATGATACAACAAGCCAAAAGGCAAATTTTCCGCACCAAAAGAGCTCTACAGGCTCTACAGGCCTTGTTACTTGGTTTGGGCTACATCAGCCCACATGGCATCAGTCCCTGTACCCTTAAAACCAGTATATTCCCTTTGTTTCTGGTGTTTCCACCTCAATGGGGCTGAACCAGCCCCTGTGCTGTTCAATCCCTGGCTGGTTGTCCGTTACAACCAGCCCTGTTACTTATCTTAGCACTTTTACAGCCCTGTCCCCTCATATGAGCCAGGTGGGACCCAGGACTCACCTGAGTCAAACCAAAATCTCACCTGGGGGGGGTGTAACTGGCAGACATGCCACCCCCCTCTTTCTCTCAAATCCCTGGAGGGGTCAGTCAAATCCCCCTACCAGGGGCCCTGGGGGTCAATACCCCCAGGGTGTTGCTATGGTAAGTGGGCTGGGGGGTGGCCAGGTCCCCTCCAGCCCATTGCTCCTCCACCTTGGTAAAGGGGGGGGGGGGGGGGGAGAGCGCCCCTTTGATGGTGGGGGGTGGTCAATTCCCCCCGACCGCCAGTCACCTCAATGTAACCGGCCTGGCCACCTCTTTTGGTGGGGGGGGGGTGATCAAGTCCCCCCCACCATGACCGGTTGCTGGCTGGTTAAAACCAGCCAGCAATGCCCTCCCCCTACCCCTTGCAATGGCTAGCAAGGGGAGGGGGAGGAGCCAAGACCACCAGCCCTGGGGCCACCACCCAGGGCAGCAGCCGTGACAACGGCCCCGCGCGGGCCGTTGGGCCCCATAGACAGGCCAAAGGCAAAAACAGCGGCCGCAAAACAGGCAGTGGCCCCAAGCGGGCCGCCACATGGGAAGCAGCCCTGAGCGGGCCGTGACGCGGGGGCAGCCCCAACTGGGCTGCAACATGGGCGGCGGCCCCAATGGGCTGCCCCAAGCCAGAAAAATGAGTAAAATATACTTTGGCAGGCCAGCTTGTCTGGCCAAGTATGTCCAAAACAAACCTTGGGTCCAATTACGCCCATACAAGCCCATCTGGCTGTACTTGCCCATATCCCCCACCAGGCCCATTAGGGCCTGTGTACCAATGAGCCTGTTTCCCGTTTTTTGAGGCCAGTTTCCCGAAATCATTGACATCCACACAGGTCCGTATGGTCTGTGTCAGTGTCCAATGGGCGGGAGAGGCCCATATGTGAATCCCATATGGATTAAACTTATACGCAGCACACGCGTAAGAGCATATGTATTTTAACAAGATTGTCAAGAAACAAGCTCATCCATTCCTGAATGGCTGAATACTCAAGCCAATGGGGCCTCCCACATCCACTTCAAATGAGAGCAATGATGTTACCATGAAAACCTCCTCTGAAAAGGGAAATCAAATGGCCCCCAATTCAATCAAAATCAACCCCAATAGCCATCAAAAGAGCAGAAACACTTCAAATTGTTCTGGCTTTGAGGATATCATGGAGAAGCAAAATTCTAGTAAGCCCATTGGATTCTCCTTGCTTTAAAAATCAAGCTCATTCCTATTCCCCTCCAAAAAATAGTGAAATCAAAAACAGAATCTGAAAAACTTCAATTTGAAAAGGAGAAGTGGGATTGTCAACTGGCTATGGATTCTCAAAAGCAGAAATCTGAGAGTTTGGATCATCAAAAATAATTTTATGCTGAGTGACAAATGAAACAGGCTGAGCTGGAAATTCAAAAAGAGGCAAAGGAGAAGGATCATGAGGAAGGCCAACTCTAAAAGGAGAGGGAAAGCAGAGCCATGGAAAAAAAGATAGTTTATTGGCAGCCATTTTATGCATTGGTAGCAGTAGAACTGTTGATTGAATAAAGGAAATTACTCAATTGCTTGGCTTTTAAATTATTTGCTTTGATAAAAATTTTAAAAATTAAAGGGAAAAAAATTATTCTCAAATACAACAATGTTTGAGCCTATTTTGAACACCAGCAATGATTTTTTTTTATTACTTACATTTTTTGGTTTAGAATATATTTGAGCACTTTTCAAGCCTTTTCAAGTGTTGAGAGTTGTGTTGTTAATTTTCAAAGACATAGCAATCCTAGTATGGGTGGCAGTATCCACAGCAGTAAATGTACAATGCTTGTACTTATTTTCCGCCCAAAAAAGTTTTACAATACCTTTTTCTTTGGAATCAATTCCAAATGGCAAAATAGGAAAGACAAGTTGGCCATCAGATACTTGGCCCACAAAAAAAGTAGTGGCACTTGATAGCAAGTGCCATCAAGGAAGCTCTGTCCCATCTCTAGTTGAAGTTATTTTCATTCTCTAACATGTTTTTGGTTCACAGTTACTGTGCACAATGCAGAGTGACTGTGCACAATGCAGAGTTACTGAGCACAATGCACAGTGACTGTGCACAACGTGCAGAAACTGTGCAGAATGCACAGCAACTGTGCAAAATGCATAGGGACTGTGCACAACGCGCAGAAACTGTGCAGAATGCACAGCAACTGTGCAAAATGCATAGGGACTGTGCACAAAGCACAGCAACTGTGCAAAATGCATAGGGACTGTGCACAAAGCACAGCTACTGTGCACAATGCACAGCAGCTGTGCACAAAGCACAGCAACTGTGCACAAAGCACAGAAACTGTGCACAATGCACAGCAACTGTGCACAATGCGCAGCAACTATGCAAAATGCACAGCAACTGTGCACAATGCACAGCAACTGTGCAGAATGCACAGCAACTGTGCACAATGCACAGCAACTGTGCACAATGCACAGCAACTGTGCACAATGCACAGCAACTGTGCACAATGCACAGCAACTGTGCACAATGGACAGCAACTATGCACCATGCACCCCAACTCTGCACAATGCACAGCAACTGTGCACCATGCACAACAACTGTGCATTTTGCACAGTGGTTGTGAATTTTGCACAGCTGTTGTGCATTGTGCATAGTTGTTGTGCATGGTGCACTGTTGCTGTGCATTGTGCACAGTTTCTGTGCATTGTACACAGTTGCTGTGCATTGTGCACAGTTGCTGTGCATTGTGCACAGTTGCTGTGCATTGTGCACAGTTGCTGTTCATTGTGCAAAGTTGCTGTGCATTTTGCACAGTTGCTGTGCATTGTGCACAGTTGCTGTGCATTGTGCACAGTTGCTGTGCATTGTGCACAGTTGCTGTGCATTGTGCACAGTTGCTGTGCATTGTGCACAGTTGCTGTGCATTGTGCATAGTTGCTGCGCATTGTGCACAGTTGCTGTGCATTAAGCACAGTTGCTGTGCATTGTGCACAGTTGCTGTTCATTGTGCACAGTTGCTGTGCATTGTGCACAGTTGCTGTGCATTGTGCCCAGTTGCTGTGCATTGTGTACAGTTTCTGTGCATTGTGCACAGTTTCTGTGCATTTTGCACACTTGCTGTGCATTTTGCACAGTTGCTTTGCTTTGTGCACAGTTGCTGTGCATTGTGCACAGTTGATGTGCATTGTGCATAGTTGATGTGCACTGTGCACAGTTGCTGTGCATTGGGCACAGTTGATGTGCACTGTGCACAGTTGCTGTGCATTGGGCACAGTTACTGTGCATTGGGCATAGTTGCTGTGCATTGGGCACAGTTACTGTGCATTGGGCACAGTTGCTGTGCATTGGGCACAGTTGCTGTGCATTGGGCACAGTTGCTCTGCATTGGGCACAGTTGCTCTGCATTGGGCACAGTTGCTGTGCATTGGGCACAGTTTTTGTGCATTGGGCACAGTTGCTGTGCATTGTACACAGTCTCTTTGCATTGTTGACAGTTGCTGTGCATTCTGCCCTGTCACTATGCATTGTTTACAGTTACTGTGCATTTTGCACAGTCACTATGCATTGTGCACAGTCAGTGACTGTGCATTGGAGCATTGATAAACTTTGACCTGAGCTTGGCCATCCATTGGGCAAGAGCTCTTTGATGGCACTTGCTAGGAAGTTACATGCAGATTTCTGTGGTCCTGATATTTTTCCTTGTTGTCAATAATCTGTCCATTCAATTTTTTGGTTGGGACCACCAGTAAAAAGAAATAGGGTGATACATCACCTTTTTAAATATGGGCAGAGTTGTAGAAGGATCCTGAGGTGAAGATTATGTGAGGGGAGCAGTTGAAAAGAGTGAGGCCAGATCCAAATTGCAATGAAGAGAAAGAGGGGATTTTGTTGTTCTTCATGGTTTCTTGGTTGGAACCCTGTGCCATTCTGGCTAATTTTCTGAAAATTTGTCCTCAAACTTGTGATACCTTGTCAGACCTACGGTTCAGAAATTTAAACTCCTGGGGGCAAGCTTGAATAGCTGCTTTGTTCAAATAGATTCCAGAAAGTTCCAAAGATTGCATTTATTTTTCCCTTCCAATTGCCCACATTTTCCCATCCCAAGTTCTTGAGGGACAAGCTGTGTTGACAAACCTTTTGGATTTGTGAAGGAATGTTGTGACCAAGTTGAGGTCCTTCCTTTCTTTCTGGGAGAGTTCATTCAATGGGAAAAATTTGATTATTGCAATCAGAGAGTGGCAATTTGAAAAATCAAGAACAGCAACTTCTCCAGAGCTGAAGAAATTGAATTTTTCAATCTTCTGTTTGGTTTTTCCAAACTCTTCAGGGGTGGTTTTTTGAGTTTTCTCTTCAGCAGAAATAGCAGGGTACAAATCCAAAGGTTTTAGTTTTTGTCATGAACAAACCATCTTTCTGTAAAAACCATCTTCATTTAATTCCAAAGAGATTTCAGAATCTCTCATTTGAGCCCTCTTTCCCCAAAGAGCCTTTTGCTTGGCACCTATCTTTATGTTTTTCAAACCATCTCCTCCCATCTATATCCCTCCCAGGCAGCTACTGTGCTTTGGGTGAGGATCAAGAAGGAACAGATCCAGTTGTATAACATGTTGAGTGGGGTGGGAGAAGCATTGGAAGTCCAGAAAAGGGGCATGAGTCAACAGAACAAGGGGTCAAAACAGGTTTTCCTTGCATGGCATCCAAAAAAAAAAAAAAAAAAAAAAAAAAAGCAATCATTAGTATTATCATCTTCATCTGATTATAATGAAAAGGAGAAGAAGGAGGAGGGGGGAGATGAGCTATGATTGATTGCAAATAAATTTCTTGATCAATGGCAAATTGCTCTCTCAATTGATTGATGGCAAATCAATTGAGCAATCAATCACAAATTGACCAAGAAATTGATGTCAAATCAATTGAAAAATCAATCACAAATTGATCAAGTGATTGATATGCAAGTGATTGAGCAATCAATATGCAATTGATCCATAGGAGCAGGGAGAGGAGGAAGATGAGGAGGAGGAGGAGGAGGAGGAGGAGGAGGAGGAGGAGGAGGAGGAGGAGGGGAGGGGATCACCTTGATGGATGGATTAATTGAATCAGGGGGGACCTAATGGTTGAATGATCAAAGGATCAGCAATTGGTGAGGGGAAGGAAGAGGAAGATGGGGGAGGGGGCTTACAAGGGTTGGGAGGAGGGGAGGCAGTGAGTGAGGTGAGGTGAGGTGTTGGTGGTGGGTGAGGAGGTGGTGGTTGGTGAGGTGGAGGTGCTGGCAAGGTGGAGGTGGAGGTGATGGTGAGGTGGAGGTGCTGGTGAGGTGAGTGATGGGTGAGTTGGTGGTTGTGGGTGAGGGGGAGGTGATAGTGAGGTGGAGGTGGTTGGTGAGGGGGAGTGGATAGTGAGGTGGAGGTGGTTGGTGAGGAGGAGGAAGTGGACCAGTGAAGGTGGACCTGTGGTTTGGTGGGGTGAGGTGGTTTGAAAGTTTTGGTTTTTGTCTAAGTCCACCAAAAAAAAAAAAAAAACCAGAGTTAGCCTAGGATTTTTGGTTTAACAACCAAAACCAAAAAAATACTGTGATTTTATTTTTTACCTTTTGAAAAACCAAATGCTACTCATGAAAGTGAGCAAGTGTGAGGTGCAGAATCTGCTCTCTCATGGCCAAAGATGGGGTAGAAGATGATACCAGGATGAATTGAGGAGGATTGGGAATATCTTCTTTAAATATTTTTTCCCATTCATCTTTTATGTCAGTCAGAAGTTTGTGAAGGATTACACAACTGATGTTACAGTTGATGAGGATCTTCATTTCCTTGGAGTTTTGTAGCTGGTTTTGCATCTCCCATAAGCTGGCCCATCTTACTTTCAGAATTCCTATGGCATGCTCAATCTGAACTTGTTGTTGGGCAAGATAATAGTTGAAATCAGTTATGGCTTGATCATTGAATGAAACATTGTGGCATGCTGGAACCACATATTTCCCGCTAGCATGAGCTGAATTGGAAAGAAGGTATTGATCTTGGTCAAAGTATTTATCTGGTTGTTGGGCAATCCCCATCCAATTTAAAGCATATGAATTGTGACACAAACCTGGAAGGCCAGCAAGGAGAGATATGAACTTCTTTTTTTTATTACAAACAATTTTTAGTGACACAGAGTATCTATACAAACAGAAAAAACATATTTTGTCAGCGTATTATCAAAATCTTTTGAAAGGAAATGAATTTATTGCCTTTTTACCAATCAAAATAGTTGTTGCCATCTAGCTTGGTTTTTTGACTCAAGGGGATAGTGGTTCAATAAAAATAACAAATTCAACCAGAAAATCCATCAGTCTCCATTACCTGAGATATCTACTGGCTTTCTTCTTTGGTTCGCCTAAAAAGGAACAAGCAACAGAAAGATAGGAGAGAAACTTGACTCTTTTGGTGTATAAGTAAATGGATAAATAACTGAACAAGAATAGATTTTCTAATTGATGAACTGCTTGTCCGTTTCCATTTGATCCCAATCTACAAAGAGCAAAATTCAGTTCAATAGGGGGATTGCGTTGAAGATTCAAAGAATTTCTCTGGAAGATTTGTTGGTGTTCAATCATCTTGAAAAGTTTCATGAATGAAGGCAATAAATTTTGGAACAGTTGCTGGAAGCTTAAGTTGGGGAGTAGGTGAAGCTTTTTCTTTTCATTCATAGATGTGTGGCAAGTTTTTCTTTGGGGAAGAAAGTCTTGATGTTACAATAGAGAATTCAAAGCTATACAATTTTATTCAAAATTGGAGTTTGCATCAGAGTCAAATAATAAAAAAATTTCAGTCAGCTTTTTTGTGTTTTCAACTTGCTTTGGGGAATTTTGATTGGAAATGTTCAGAAAGATGGTGTTGTGATGTGGGGGGGTGAGATAATGATGGTATGTGTGTGATTTTTTGGCAATGTGAAGCAATGGAGATGTGAGGCAATGGAGATGAGATGTGTGTGATGCGTATTAATTTACTGAGTTTGAGGTTTGGATGAGCATTTTGCATGCAATGGATGTTGGATGGATGATAAATGGCAGGTTTGATGTTTGAAACCCTGCCATTTGGAAATATACCAGTTAGGGATAGGTGTATCTCACAAACCCGCCATTAAAAATGGCTGGTGTGGTAAAATAAATGGCAGGTTTTTAATGGAGGTTTTGCTAACTTTGTTACAGCCTATTGTTTTTGATTTTTTTGATTTTAAATTTTTTGAATTTTTGTAATTCATTGAAGTTTTTTAGTTGGAAATTTAAAATTCACAGCTCATTAAGCCGTGTGCACAACTCTCTAACTGGCTCTTTGAGTTTTGTACACGGCTCAATGGGCCCTGTTGCACCCTACACCATGCCACACGGCTCAAATGGGCCGTGTGACATGCTACATAACTCAAATGGGCTGTGTGGCATGCTGCACCTCCCATTTGAGTTGTGCGGCATGCTAAACAACTAAAATTAAGTTGTTGAGCCACCACTAAATAATATATAATGAATAATAAATTATTAATTATAAGATATAATTAATAAATAATAAATAATAAATTATATATAATAAATGATAAATAATAAATAATAAATAATAAATAATAAATAATAAATAATACATAAATAAAAAATTATAAATAATAAATAAAAAATAATAAATAGTAAATAGTAAATAATAAATAATAAATAATAAATAATAAAAAATAAAGAATGGAGAATAAATAATAAATAATAAATAATAAATAATAAATAATAAATAATAAATAATAAATAATAAATAATAAATAATAAATCATAAATAATAAATCATAAATAATAAATAATAAATAATAAATAATAAATAATGAATAATAAATAATAAATAATAAATAATAAATAATAAATAATAAATAATAAATAATAAATAATAAATAATAAATAATAAATAATAAATAATAAATAATAAATAATAAATAATAAATAATAAATAATAAATAATAAATTATAAATTATAAATAATAAATAATAAATAATAAATAATAAATAATAAATAATAAATAATAAATAATAAATAATAAATAATAAATAATAAATAATAAATAATAAATAATAAATAATAAATAATAAATAATAAATAATAAATAATAAATAATAAATAATAAATAATAAATAATAAATAATAAACAATAAATAATAAATAATAAATAAAAAATAAAAAATAATAAATAATAAATAATAAATAATAAATAATAAATAATAAATAATAAATAATAAATAATAAATAATAAATAATAAATAATAAATAATAAATAATAAATAATAAATCATAAATAATAAATAATAAATAATAAATAATACATAATAAATAATAAATAATAAATAATAAATAATAAATAATAAATAATAAATAATAAATAATAAATAATAAATAATAAATAATAAATAATAAATAATAAATAATAAATAATAAATAATAAATAATAAATAATAAATAATAAATAATAAATAATAAATAATAAATAATAAATAATAAATAATAAATAATAAATAATAAATAATAAATAATAAATAATAAATAATAAATAATAAATAATAAATAATAAATAATAAATAATAAATAATAAATAATAAATAATAAATAATAAATAATAAATAATAAATAATAAATAATAAATAATAAATAATAAATAATAAATAATAAATAATAAATAATAAATAATAAATAATAAATAATAAATAATAAATAATAAATAATAAATAATAAATAATAAATAATAAATAATAAATAATAAATAATAAATAATAAATAATAAATAATAAATAATAAATAATAAATAATAAATAATAAATAATAAATAATAAATAATAAATAATAAATAATAAATAATAAATAATAAATAATAAATAATAAATAATAAATAATAAATAATAAATAATAAATAATAAATAATAAATAATAAATAATAAATAATAAATAATAAATAATAAATAATAAATAATAAATAATAAATAATAAATAATAAATAATAAATAATAAATAATAAATAATAAATAATAAATAATAAATAATAAATAATAAATAATAAATAATAAATAATAAATAATAAATAATAAATAATAAATAATAAATAATAAATAATAAATAATAAATAATAAATAATAAATAATAAATAATAAATAATAAATAATAAATAATAAATAATAAATAATAAATAATAAATAATAAATAATAAATAATAAATAATAAATAATAAATAATAAATAATATAATAATAAATAATAAATAATAAATAATAAATAATAAATAATAAATAATAAATAATAAATAATAAATAATAAATAATAAATAATAAATAATAAATAATAAATAATAAATAATAAATAATAAATAATAAATAATAAATAATAAATAATAAATAATAAATAATAAATAATAAATAATAAATAATAAATAATAAATAATAAATAATAAATAATAAATAATAAATAATAAATAATAAATAATAAATAATAAATAATAAATAATAAATAATAAATAATAAATAATAAATAATAAATAATAAATAATAAATAATAAATAATAAATAATAAATAATAAATAATAAATAATAAATAATAAATAATAAATAATAAATAATAAATAATAAATAATAAATAATAAATAATAAATAATAAATAATAAATAATAAATAATAAATAATAAATAATAAATAATAAATAATAAATAATAAATAATAAATAATAAATAATAAATAATAAATAATAAATAATAAATAATAAATAATAAATAATAAATAATAAATAATAAATAATAAATAATAAATAATAAATAATAAATAATAAATAATAAATAATAAATAATAAATAATAAATAATAAATAATAAATAATAAATAATAAATAATAAATAATAAATAATAAATAATAAATAATAAATAATAAATAATAAATAATAAATAATAAATAAAAAATAATAAATAATAAATAATAAATAATAAATAATAAATAATAAATAATAAATAATAAATAATAAATAATAAATAATAAATAATAAATAATAAATAATAAATAATAAATAATAAATAATAAATAATAAATAATAAATAATAAATAATAAATAATAAATAATAAATAATAAATAATAAATAATAAATAATAAATAATAAATAATAAATAATAAATAATAAATAATAAATAATAAATAATAAATAATAAATAATAAATAATAAATAATAAATAATAAATAATAAATAATAAATAATAAATAATAAATAATAAATAATAAATAATAAATAATAAATAATAAATAATAAATAATAAATAATAAATAATAAATAATAAATAATAAATAATAAATAATAAATAATAAATAATAAATAATAAATAATAAATAATAAATAATAAATAATAAATAATAAATAATAAATAATAAATAATAAATAATAAAAAATAAATAATAAATAATAAATAATAAATAATAAATAATAAATAATAAATAATAAATAATAAATAATAAATAATAAATAATAAATAATAAATAATAAATAATAAATAATAAATAATAAAATAATAAATAATAAATAATAAATAATAAAAAATAAAGAATGGAGAATAAATAATAAATAATAAATAATAAATAATAAATAATAAATAATAAATAATAAATAATAAATAATAAATAATAAATCATAAATAATAAATCATAAATAATAAATAATAAATAATAAATAATAAATAATGAATAATAAATAATAAATAATAAATAATAAATAATAAATAATAAATAATAAATAATAAATAATAAATAATAAATAATAAATAATAAATAATAAATAATAAATAATAAATAATAAATAATAAATAATAAATAATAAATAATAAATAATAAATAATAAATAATAAATAATAAATAATAAATAATAAATAATAAATAATAAATAATAAATAATAAATAATAAATAATAAATAATAAATAATAAATAATAAATAATGAATAATAAATAATAAATAATAAATAATAAATAATAAATCATAAATCATAAATAATAAATAATAAATAATAAATAATAAATAATAAATCATAAATAATTAATAATAAATAATAAATAATAAATAATAAATAATAAATAATAAATAATAAACAATAAATAATAAATAATAAATAATAAATAATAAATAACAAATAATAAATAATAAATAATAAATAATAAATAATAAATAATAAATAATAAATAATAAATAATAAATAATAAATAATAAATAATAAATAATGAATAATGAATAATAAATAATAAATAATAAATAATAAATAATAAAGAATAAATAATAAATAATAAATAATAAATAATAAATCATAAATAATAATCAATTAATAATTAATAATAAATCATAAATAATAAATAATAAATAATAAATAATAAATAATAAATAATAAATAATAAATGATAAACAATAAATAATAAATAATAAATAATATAATAAATAATAAATAATAAATAATGAATAATGAATAATGAATAATAAATAATAAATAATAAATAATAAATAATAAATAATAAATAACAAATAATAAATAATAAATAATAAATAATAAATAATAAATAATAAATAATAAATAATAAATAATAAATAATAAATAATAAATAATAAATAATAAATAATAAATAATAAATAATAAATAATAAATAATAAATAATAAATAATAAATAATAAATAATAAATAATAAATAATAAATAATAAATAATAAATAATAAATAATAAATAATAAATAATAAATCATAAATGATAATCAATTAATAATTAATAATAAATCATAAATAATAAATAATAAATAATAAATAATAAATAATAAATAATAAATAATAAATAATAAATAATAAATAATAAATAATAAATAATAAATAATAAATAATAAATAATAAATAATAAATAATAAATAATAAATAATAAATAATAAATAATAAATAATAAATAATAAATAATAAATAATAAATAATAAATAATAAATAATAAATAATAAATAATAAATAATAAATAATAAATAATAAATAATAAATAATAAATAATAAATAATAAATAATAAATAATAAATAATAAATAATAAATAATAAATAATAAATAATAAATAATAAATAATAAATAATAAATAATAAATAATAAATAATAAATAATAAATAATAAATAATAAATAATAAATAATAAATAATAAATAATAAATAATAAATAATAAATAATAAATAATAAATAATAAATAATAAATAATAAATAATAAATAATAAATAATAAATAATAAATAATAAATAATAAATAATAAATAATAAATAATAAATAATAAATAATAAATAATAAATAATAAATAATAAATAATAAATAATAAATAATAAATAATAAATAATAAATAATAAATAATAAATAATAAATAATAAATAATAAATAATAAATAATAAATAATAAATAATAAATAATAAATAATAAATAATAAATAATAAATAATAAATAATAAATAATAAATAATAAATAATAAATAATAAATAATAAATAATAAATAATAAATAATAAATAATAAATAATAAATAATAAATAATAAATAATAAATAATAAATAATAAATAATAAATAATAAATAATAAATAATAAATAATAAATAAAAAATAAAATAATAAATAATAAATAATAAATAATAAATAATAAATAATAAATAATAAATAATAAATAATAAATAATAAATAATAAATAATAAATAATAAATAATAAATAATAAATAATAAATAATAAATAATAAATAATAAATAATAAATAATAAATAATAAATAATAAATAATAAATAATAAATAATAAATAATAAATAATAAATAATAAATAATAAATAATAAATAATAAATAATAAATAATAAATAATAAATAATAAATAATAAATAATAAATAATAATAATAAATAATAAATAATAAATAATAAATAATAAATAATAAATAATAAATAATAAATAATAAATAATAAATAATAAATAATAAATAATAAATAATAAATAATAAATAATAAATAATAAATAATAAATAATAAATAATAAATAATAAATAATAAATAATAAATAATAAATAATAAATAATAAATAATAAATAATAAATAATAAATAATAAATAATAAATAATAAATAATAAATAATAAATAATAAATAATAAATAATAAATAATAAAAAATAAATAATAAATAATAAATAATAAATAATAAATAATAAATAATAAATAATAAATAATAAATAATAAATAATAAATAATAAATAATAAATAATAAATAATAAATAATAAATAATAAATAATAAATAATAAAATAATAAATAATAAATAATAAATAATAAAAAATAAAGAATGGAGAATAAATAATAAATAATAAATAATAAATAATAAATAATAAATAATAAATAATAAATAATAAATAATAAATAATAAATCATAAATAATAAATCATAAATAATAAATAATAAATAATAAATAATAAATAATGAATAATAAATAATAAATAATAAATAATAAATAATAAATAATAAATAATAAATAATAAATAATAAATAATAAATAATAAATAATAAATAATAAATAATAAATAATAAATAATAAATAATAAATAATAAATAATAAATAATAAATAATAAATAATAAATAATAAATAATAAATAATAAATAATAAATAATAAATAATAAATAATAAATAATAAATAATAAATAATAAATAATAAATAATAAATAATAAATAATAAATAATAAATAATAAATTATAAATAATAAATAATGAATAATAAATAATAAATAATAAATAATAAATAATAAATCATAAATCATAAATAATAAATAATAAATAATAAATAATAAATAATAAATCATAAATAATAAATAATAAATAATAAATAATAAATAATAAATAATAAATAATAAATAATAAACAATAAATAATAAATAATAAATAATAAATAATAAATAACAAATAATAAATAATAAATAATAAATAATAAATAATAAATAATAAATAATAAATAATAAATAATAAATAATAAATAATAAATAATAAATAATGAATAATGAATAATAAATAATAAATAATAAATAATAAATAATAAAGAATAAATAATAAATAATAAATAATAAATAATAAATAATAAATAATAAATAATAAACAATAAATAATAAATAATAAATAATATAATAAATAATAAATAATAAATAATGAATAATGAATAATAAATAATAAATAATAAATAATAAATAATAAATAATAAATAATAAATAACAAATAATAAATAATAAATAATAAATAATAAATAATAAATAATAAATAATAAATAATAAATAATAAATAATAAATAATAAATAATAAATAATAAATAATAAATAATAAATAATAAATAATAAATAATAAATAATAAATAATAAATAATAAATAATAAATAATAAATAATAAATAATAAATAATAAATAATAAATAATAAATAATAAATAATAAATAATAAATAATAAATAATAAATAATAAATAATAAATAATAAATAATAAATCATAAATGATAATCAATTAATAATTAATAATAAATCATAAATAATAAATAATAAATAATAAATAATAAATAATAAATAATAAATAATAAATAATAAATAATAAATAATAAATAATAAATAATAAATAATAAATAATAAATAATAAATAATAAATAATAAATAATAAATAATAAATAATAAATAATAAATAATAAATAATAAATAATAAATAATAAATAATAAATAATAAATAATAAATAATAAATAATAAATAATAAATAATAAATAATAAATAATAAATAATAAATAATAAATAATAAATAATAAATAATAAATAATAAATAATAAATAATAAATAATAAATAATAAATAATAAATAATAAATAATAAATAATAAATAATAAATAATAAATAATAAATAATAAATAATAAATAATAAATAATAAATAATAAATAATAAATAATAAATAATAAATAATAAATAATAAATAATAAATAATAAATAATAAATAATAAATAATAAATAATAAATAATAAATAATAAATAATAAATAATAAATAATAAATAATAAATAATAAATAATAAATAATAAATAATAAATAATAAATAATAAATAATAAATAATAAATAATAAATAATAAATAATAAATAATAAATAATAAATAATAAATAATAAATAATAAATAATAAATAATAAATAATAAATAATAAATAATAAATAATAAATAATAAATAATAAATAATAAATAATAAATAATAAATAATAATAATAAATAATAAATAATAAATAATAAATAATAAATAATAAATAATAAATAATAAATAATAAATAATAAATAATAAATAATAAATAATAAATAATAAATAATAAATAATAAATAATAAATAATAAATAATAAATAATAAATAATAAATAATAAATAATAAATAATAAATAATAAATAATAAATAATAAATAATAAATAATAAATAATAAATAATAAACAATAAATAATAATTAATAAATAATAAATAATAAATAATAAATAATAAATAATAAATAATAAATAATAAATAATAAATAATAAATAATAAATAATAAATAATAAATAATAAATAATAAATAATAAATAATAAATTATAAATAATAAATTATAAATAATAAATAATAAATAATAAATAATAAATAATAAATAATAAATAATAAATAATAAATAATAAATAATAAATAATAAATAATAAATAATAAATAATAAATAATAAATAATAAATAATAAATAATAAATAATAAATAATAAATAATAAATAATAAATAATAAATAATAAATAATAAATAATAAATAATAAATAATAAATAATAAATAATAAATAATAAATAATAAATAATAAATAATAAATCATAAATAATAAATAATAAATAATAAATCATCAATAATAAATAATAAATAATAGATTATAAATTATAAATGATAAATGATAAATCATATGGAGTAGGGTATGGACCCCCACGCGTTGAGGGGCCCTACACATTTCCCACAGGCTTTGTGAGGCCCTACCCGACTCCCTCAGATTGTGTGGGGCCCCACACGGCTCCCACACAACTGGCATTGCTCCCACACGGCTGGAGCCTTGAATTTAACATCACCCTTGTTTATTTTAGACTCAATTCAAAATAATTTTCTATTTGATCTTCAATGTTTCTATTCAATAAATCAAGTCTTTGAATCATCTTTTATACATATGTCATGTCACTCAATGTACAGTGATGGTACTAGTGGCTTTTAAAGTTAAATTCTGTACCTGTTAGTATTTGGTGCTTTGCAGATTTGACACTTTAAGCTTGCTACTATGTAAAGAGCAACCTGTCAAAGTAACAGAAATATAAAATAAAAAAAATTAAATAAGAATGTTAAATTTAACTTAAGAAGGATTAGGAAATCCATCAATATTATTGCAGAAATGGATTTCCACCCAATTTGATGTAGGGTCATTCATTGACCCCACCCTTGAAATCCAACTCCTTATATCTTTAAGAATTAAATAAAGAAAATACCAAAATACCATGGCGTCACTATGAGAATTTTTACCCATTCCCTATTTTACAAATATTTTCACGTATAGATTTCACACCTAAAATTCAGTCAGAATTGAGGAGTTGTGTATAATTTAGGAGTTACAGGCAGAAATGTGTTCTTTCACAATTCCCATGTGCAGTCCCGCATACTTACATAACCTTTCAATAAAAGTAGGATCAAAATACCCCGCGCAGCCAATCCGCCATGCACGCGCCCGCACGCATCTGAATGGACTGATCCCCACCTCAGGATCAGTTGTGACTAATCTAGCAAAAGGTACCGCTCATAAGATATACAACCTGATCAGGATTATCTGGTATATGTGATAAAGTTAAATATTCATTGATTATAGTCTAAACTTTTGAAAACTTAAATAAAATTGATAAAAAACTAATTTTCAAGGATTTTTAATACTAAATTAAATATTGAGGATTACCAAGTAAACCCCTGATCCCAATCTTTAAAGACCACAAAGCACTACAAGGAGTTGCTGTAAAAATTATTAAAAATTCCCTAAGTGAGCAGCAGATGATGGAAAGTCAATAAACATTCACATTTGTCTACTTTAAACCAATATCATCAATACAAATAGAGGATAAGTGCAGAGTTATCAAATTACGCCATTAACAGATTAACAGATGCTGTGGCTAGGTGAAGTTCTCTGAGTAAGTGTTCCCCTTCCTGCTTTGGCCATTGTGCTGCTTTTCCTGGCCATACCAGTGGATAAGTCCTTTTAAGGCACCCATTATCATTCCAAGGATCTTAAATTGCCTAAGGAGGCCCATTGAAGAGATTTTGTCTGCCTGTAAAGATCCCCAGTTGTATAATACTGTGGCCCCTCTTTTTATGAAATATTGAAAGCACTTCTAACTAAACCAATTAAACCTTGCACCAGCTCTTAACATATTTATTATTTGAGCTTTTTAAGTGTTTCTCATTTGAATACTATTATTATTATTAATCCAGTATCTTCTATCACTCTCTGTAGCTAAAGGAATGCAAGGTTCCCGGTATCAGAGAGCTGAAAACTGGGGTTCTGGCCTGGAATTATCCTTAAATGATACATTTTTAATTATTAATTACTTGTACAAGGCAAATTTTTTTTTTATATAAGTAAACATACTTTTAACCTACTTTTGATTGCATTATTCTTCTAGTGGATCTTAAAACCAATGGAGAATTGATCCATTATTCTTTGAATCTTCTTGAAAAGAAAAAAGAAGAAATACCTCATAACTTTGTGCCTATTATTATAAGTCCTGAGAAACAATGGGAAAGGTTGCTTTACTTTTAACAACCAGTCATAGGGAACAAAGGACTTGATTTAGAAAGAACTATCAATTTCAATTCTTTATTAAGGCAATATAAGGAGTGGAAGATATATCAAAGAAATCTTTTTATCTATAACAGAGATAATCAAGAATCTTAAATTAAAAAGAAAAATCCCAAAGGTGAAATTTTGAGTCTTATTTTTCTTTTTATAACCAAGTCATGTAAAAATTACATAAAAATATATAAAACTCATATTTTTTTATTTTTTTAGTGGAATTTTATTTGGTGACCTTATTCAGAAGTAAATTCTAGAGGAAATTCCAGAAATTTTACTTTAGATTTTCCCTTGGATTTATCCCAGGATCTGATTGAAAGTCACTCAGACCCTGTTGGAATATCTCCCAAGGCCAGTGTTGACCCCAACCAAGCATTGGTACCGTTTAAATTGACTTTAAGTACATTAAAAATCATAAAAAAATATATTTAAAATAAAAATTACTCAAAATATTATTTTATATTTTTATAAGTTCTTTTTCAAAATTTATGATCAAGAGCTTATATATATATATAAATATATATATATTTTGCACTATGTACCAAAATAGGCGCAACACCCAAGCAACCGTGGAGCACCATCCAATATTGGATCTCTGCCCAGAGGAACCCATACGTGTAAGGAATCCAGTAGCAAAGTAAATGAGGGGAATCAAACCCATTACCATAGCATCACGAGGGAAGACAATGGCAATGGCTGCGGCTGCCAACTTGAACAACTCAATGTTGGAGAGTCCTTCCCCACCCAACCTGTTATCCAAGGCGGATACCGGTCCACCTATGCCAACCCAGATGGACTCAACCAAGGAGGAAAGGGTCAAAATATTTGTGGAAGAGCACATGATTTATTGGGAACAGTTCAAACTGTCTCAGACCAGGAGGATAAGCCAGGTATGAAAAAATCTATTTCTCTGGAAAAGAGATCCCAGATATCTCTTCAAAATTTGATCCCAACCAAAGAAGTAGAAAGTTATGTGCGGAGTTGGAATCATTGTGACCAGTTAGCTTCCTTAAATGGAAATGACCCCAAAACCAAAAGGTCCTCAGCGCATCAGAAGTTAAGGAATCCAAAGGATTGGGACAGTATAATCTCCCCAGCCCAGAAATGAAAAAGGGTGTACCACAATTAGATGTAGAAGCTCTTAAAATCTGTTCTATAAATTTGCTCCACAATTTTACTATTATTAGGAAATTCTTTGACAAAGTATATAAGAAATTGGATAAATTAACCCCAAGAATTGACAGAGTAACTGAAACCCAATCCAAAATGATTAGCATTATTGAGTTGGAATTACAACAGATGAGAGACAGTATAAAGCTATGTGAACTGGATCCAATAAAACATATTGATAATAAAAAATCTTCTCTCAAAGGAGAGATTCTTGATTCAATGAATTACATCAAAGTAGAAGTTAAGACAAAAATTCCTGCTCCTTCAACTCCTGTAATAAAAAAAAATTGACTTATTGAGTAACAAACTTGACTTAAAACTAGCTATGATCAAGAATGATGTTAGAGATCTTAAAATCAATTTTACTAATCCTCCAGTTATTGACTTGGAAGAAGATAGACCCACTAGGTTCACAGGTACTCCCAGTATTCCCCCTAGTTCCAGAACAACCAGGAATGAATCTTTTAGGCCTAGGCCTAAACCTGAAATCAAACAAGCTTTAAAACTACTTCCTCCAATTACTGAATGGCTAAGTTCTCAGGAGAAGGAGAATAAAACAATTTCAGTTTCATTAAGTTTATTGATTGCACTCTTGCCTCTTTTGGACTCCCTGATTCCATAGCTGTGGTAAGATTACCCAGATTATTTGTGGGTGTAGAACTTGATTGGTTCATTTACAAGAGGGAAGAAGTTGGGTCTTTGTCCTGGATTACATGGAAAGAATTAATCAAAGAACAATTTGGTACCAGGATTTGAAAAAGAAAGATGATGAAGACTTTTTAAACCTTGAAGTTTGATCCATCCAAGGACAAACCTCACAAATGGTGTCTTGATCAGAAAAGGAGTTTGGATTGTTTTTACCCCAACACTGATAAAGAATAAATTAATGAAAGAATTCTCAACCTATGTCCTGGACAACTCAAAAAAAGTTTTAGATGAAGAATTCCCATGAACTCTTACCTTTCTAAGTTGATAGGAGTATCAGAAAAAACCATTGATATGAATGGTCTTGTCAGAAAGGTTAATAAACTCAAACTGAACATTGAATTTGTTGTGCTTCAAAATGAAGTATGTGATTATTTCATCCTGGGAAATGATTCTCTCTGTTTGTATGTTATAGATGTATTCCAAAGTAAGGGTAAATACTTTACTATAGGAGGAAACTAGAACAAGAAGTTCCAAATATGCCATGTCAATGCTGTAACTTCTGATTCAACCTATGAGAAATACTTGAAGAGTTTTAACCAAGAATACTTCTCTCAAGCAGCTTTGAATTCCCTGCCCAATGAATAAAAAATAGGGGGCATCCTGCAAGTTTTCTTTGAAAATCAGAATGCCTTCATTACCAAAGACCACCCCATTGGTAATATCAAAGGACATGATATGATTCTAACTTTGACCATTAAACCTCCTTACCCACCTAATCTGAGGAGAACTGCTTACCCTTCCAGTCCAAAATCTAGATTTGATCTGGAGATGCATATCCAATAGTTAATTGACTTACAGGTCTTAAGGAAAGTAAGGCACAATGAACAAGTTGATATTACTACTCCAGTAATTATAAAATGGCATAAAGATAAGTCAAGAATTGATGGAGACTTCAGAAAGCTCAATAACTAAACCCAAGATGACTATTATCCTATCCCAAGGATTGACCATGCTTTACACAACCTTTCAAAGGCTAAGTTCATCAATACAATGGACAAGCTGAAAGGTTTCCACCAAATACCTATCAGCTCTGATAGCTGTAAATTCATGAGGATTATCTGAAATTTAGAAATTTATGAGTATCTGAGGATGCCTTTTGGTATCAACCATGCTCCTTCTCACTTCCAAATAATGATGGAAACGGTCTGAGGATCATTCATTACATAAGGATGGATGAGGGTTTACATTGATTATGTTATCATTTACTCTGATGAGTGGGAAACCCACATGGATAAAGTAAGGCTAGTCCTCATAAATATCTCAGCTGTAGGATTAAAAGTATCAAATAAGAAGTGAAACTTTGTTTGTGCAGAACTCAAAGCCTTACTAAACACTGTTTCTGGACTAACCTTGACTTCTGACCAAAGCAAGATAGCTGCTGTGATGATTAGGCCCATTCCCCAGAAAAGAACTGAAATTTTATCTTTTTTTAGCTTTTGCAGCTACAATAGGAAGTACCTAACCAAATTTGCCCTTCTCACCAAGTGTCTGTATGAAATTTGCAACAACAAAACTTTGTTTGAAATGACTCATGAAAGGCTTAAAAATTATGAGGAACTCAGAGTAGCTATGACCACTACTCCAGAATTAATCTAACCTGATTATAATAAAGCTTTAAAGCTCTATGTAAATGCTAGTATGGAAGGAATAGGAGCTGCTTTTCACCACAATGTAATGGAAAATTACAAACCAGTTGAAAAACCTATACTCTTTATATCCAGACAAGTTAAAGATATTTAGAAAAGGTATGGTGCAAGCCAAATGGAATTTATTGCTCTAGCTTAGGCTTTGGAGAGACTCCACTATTGTCAGCTTACTGATACCAGGAACTTTGCCGTCCTTTAGCTATAGAAAGTGATATTGGTTTTGGAATAATAATAATTCCAAGAAAATTATGTAAAATGCTCAAATGGTTGATTTAGAAGCAAGTGCAAATTTTGAGTGGTTTGGTTGGATTAAATTGATTTAAATATATTTTTCAAGAGGTGCCACAGTTTATGCAAACAGGGGATCTTTATTGGATAACAACCTCTCTCCAAGGGGCTCTTTTGAACTGTGTAAAGACCTTGGGACAATGAGGTCCTAAGTGATTACTCAAAAGGAATTTACTAAAGGGGATTGGGTGGACTGGCTGACTCACATCACTTATGCCTGGAGGGAAGGAGGAGATAACTTACTAACTCAAGCAGAAACTCCAAGAAACTTGCAGAAATTGACAGTTGAAAGGGTCTCAGGACAAATTTCAGGGATATTGCTGATATTCTTCAATGGAATTAACAATGGGTTTGGAATTAATAATTATACTATCAGACTGAGGCCATATGTCATTTTTTTATTTTGAATAAAAACTTGATCACGGATGGCAAGATTTCTGGATTGATTACTTAAAAATTACTGGGGTTTAAACTATCTAAAAGGGGCTATTTATATACCTTTCTGAGGTAATAAGATCTTCTCAGGGCACATAGAGAGGGTTTTTCTGGTGTTCTGAGGCTGGAAGGTTATCCAGGGCTAGTTTGAACCGTATTCTTTGTGCTCTCAGCTTGTTAGCCTCATCTGTGTCATATCTCCATGGGAAAATTTTTTCAGAAGGTGTTAAAATATTTATTTGTTATTTTTATGGTTCAGACATATTTGCTCATTTTTTATTACTTCATTTATATTGGAATGGGTAGAAGTGGGTATTTGTAGATCCTACGCCATCTTCTGCACATTTTTGTAATTTTTAATAATTTTTTGGTAGACTTGTTGGTGTGTTTTGTGGTTCATAAAGATTTGGTAATCTCATTTACGTGACAATCTTCATTATTGTTTCTCACAATTTATTTGCTTTAATGTTTTGATTTTCATATTTTTATTCAATTTACTTAGGTTTCCAACATCTCTCTATCTGTAAGTCAACTTGTTACATATTCATGATGTATGCATGCAAGTTGTAGCATGTTCCTGCAGTACCTGGCTGTTGAAATTAGTACAGCAAATGTTGACGCGCGCAGACTTAAGAGCTGCATGCAGGAATCCATCATCAGTCATTCTGCATGCGGGATTCTTGAAATGCGCCTACATATTGATTGTCAGGTGTGTGTACCCTTTCTATATGAATGCGGGGCTGTGCCAGGGAATTGCGACATGACACAAATCTGCCTGTAACTCCTAAAATATACACAAAACCTCAATTCTGACTGAACTGTAGGTGTGAAAACTATACGTGGAATTATTTTTGAAGTATTAGAATGGCCAAAAAGTGCCATAGTGGTGCTGTGGTTAATTGGTCTTTTTCTTCTGGATTTATTTAGAAATATAAGGAGTTGGATTTCAAGGGTGGGGTCAGTGAGCGACCCTACCTATTCTTGGCTGGGGAATCCATTTCCGCAATAATACATATGTATTTCCCACTAATTCTAGTTTTATTATTTATTTTCTGTTTTTGATCTGCTTTGATAGGTTGCTCTTGTCAACTAGCAAGCTGACAACTATTAATTAGAAGGAACCAATTTTATGGCAATTACTGACTTCAATTCTGTCAGAACTCTGATGAATATTAAAACTGTCAGAATTCATATGAAAACAAATGAACACTGTTGGATTCAAACCCACAGCCTCAGACTCTCCCTATGAGTGATTCTGTTACCAATTGAGATAAGTGCGCTGTTAAGTAAGGAGTAGTCAATTCATATCTATCTGGCTGATCACCCCCAAAGAGTTGTACTTATCCCAGCATTCTATGATGTGGGTGGCACATACCTGTCAGTGAACTTCTCATGGCAATTATGTAATCTAAAACCCCTCTGTGCTTTGAGCAGGGACTCAATCATTTGATTTCATTGATAAAGACCGATTTTTATTTTTGAAAGCTGTTAAGCTGCAGTCTTTGTGACAGTATAACTCTCACTACATTGTAAGAATTCATATTAAAACAAATTAAAACTGTGGGATTTGAACCCACAACCTCAGACTCTTTATATGAGTGATGCTCTTAGCAATTGAGAAAAGTGCACTGTTGAGTAAGGAGAGGTTGATTCATAGCTATTTGGGTGATCACCCTGGAAGAGGTGTACTTATCCAGCATCCTATGATTTGGGTGGAACATAACAGTCAATGAACTGCTCATGGAAATTATGTAATCTAAGAAAAACTCCCAGCAGGCACATGTTAAGGTGGCAGATAGCCATACAGCATTATAGAGGCAAAATGACTATGGTTCACCAGGCTGGAGCTAAACACCAGAATACTGATAGCTTAAGCAGAAAGGCTCTACCTAATGATCCAAGTAATCCTTCTTATGATCCAGAGGAAAATGATATATTTCCTATACTAAACATCAACATGCTTGATATTGAAGTACCTATCCTAGGAATCCATATTTGTGAAATGGATGTTTCCCTGTTCAACTCCATCAAAGAGGCTTCCAGCTATGATATGAAGACTATTTCCATTATGGAAAGCTCTTCACCACTGTCTGAACTAATTAACATTTTACATGAACCTCTTCTGAAGCCTTAAAAAGCAGGAAGGTTCACCATATGTGATGTTCTAGTATATTACAGGCAGTAACATTCAAGTTTCATGGTCCTAACAAAAAGGGAATATATCCAAAACATCCTACCTGAGTTTCATGACAACTGTTCATCTGGTCATATATCTACTGATGGAACCATAGATAAGGTTTAAAAACTGCTTGGTGGATCAATTGGAGAGACTCCACAATCCATTATGTCTCTAGTTGTGAGACTTTCCATAAGTCAAATAGAACCCCTGGGAAGAGGTTTGGTCTCCTTCAGAAGATTACTGAACCAAAGAAAATATGGGAAATCATTAATATGGATTTTTTGAACAGATTAACCCCAGGAGGAGCCTATTCCTAAACCTCAGTCCTAGTCATAGTAGATAGGTTTTCAAAGAAAGAACAGTTTCTATCTAACCATAAGGAGGATACTGCTATGGAAGTGGCATTGCTATTTTGGAATAGACTTACAGCTGATGTAGGAGTTCCTAAAATCATTATTGGTGATAGAGAGCCCAAGTTGACTGCTGAATTTTGGAGGAACCTCCATGAAATTTTAGGCACCACATTAGCCTTTTCCACTGCTTATCACTCCCAGATAGATGGGCTAGCTGAAAGAATGATTCAGACCTTAGAAGATATTCTAAGAAGGTTCTGCAGTTTTGGTCTAGAATAAAAGAATTCTGATGGTTACTGCAATGATTGGGTTAGCCTTCTACCAGCACTTGGAATATCTTACAATAGTAGCAAAAATTCCACCACTAAAGAAGCACCCCACATCCTAGAAAGAGGTTGGATCCCTGAGTTACCCAAAAATAACATCAATCAACAGCTCACAAATATTCATCCAACATAACTTGATTTCAATAAAATGATAGATGTAGCTAAAAAACATGCTGTTAAGTTTTTTCAGGAGGCTGTTGAGTATAACCAACAAAGATGGGAAAAAACCCATAGAGAACCTGATTTCAAAATTGGTGATCAAGTCTTGGTTTCTACCACCAACTTTACTAACTGAGCTGGTAACCGAAAGCTTTGACCTGCTTTTGTTGGTCTTTTTGCTATTAAGAAGCTTCATGGTAAGAATGACTTAGAAGTGATCCTTAGTGATGGAATTTTCAGCAAACACACAGTCTTCCCAGTAAGTCTCATTAAACACTACCATCCTAGGGAGGGGGAATATTACTTCACCAGAAATACTTGTTGAAGACAATCCAGAGAAGGACAGAGGGAAGGTTAGAAAGATTCTTAAGGACAAGAAAGAAAGGATCAATTGAAAGGATTTCAGACTCAACCTGGTCAGGTAAAAAGAAGAGTCAGCTGATAAGGATGAATGGTTGCCTGAACAAAATATCCTGGATGGACCCATACACCTGAGGAATTACAGAGGGAGCAGAAGACATTAGAACCAAAGCTTTTTCATATATACCGTATCTTGGAGTGGGGAAATGTCAGCTTGCTACTATTTACAGAGAAACCTGCCAAATTAAAAGATATATAGAATAAAAAAAAGTAAATAAGAATATTTAATTTAACTTAAGAAGGAGTAGGAAATCCATAAATATTATTGCAGAAATGGATTCTGCACCCTTGAAATCCAACTCCTTATACTTTTAAGAATTCAAGAAAGAAAAGACCAAAATACCAGGGAATCACTATGAGACTTTTTGGCCCATTTAATAATTCACAAAAATTGTAATGTATAGGTTTCACACCTAAAATTCAGTCAGAATTGGGTTTTTGTGTATATTTTAGGAGTTACAGGCGGAAATGTGTTCTGTGACAATTCCCGCACGCAGTCTGGATCCTTAAATAACCCTTACATACCAGTAGCATCAAACTGCGGAGTAAAGAAGTCCCGCGCGCAGCCAATTCTGCCACGCACGCAGCTGATCCTACCCCCTGCGCATCTGAATGGACTGATCTCCGCGTCAGTATCAGTTGTGACTAATCTGGCAAACATGTACCGCTAATAAGAGCTAAAACCTAGCCAGGATTATCTGGAATATGTAATAAAGTTACATATGAATTTATAATATTTTAAAAACTTGAGAACTTAAATAAAATTAATAAAAAACTAATTTTAAAGTATTTTTAATAACAAACCAAATATTGAGTATTACCATTTAAACCCCTGATCCTGATCTTTGAATACAACAAAACACTACAAGGAGTGGCTGTAAAAATTCTCAAAAATTACCTATGTGATAAGCAGATAATGGGCAGTCAATAAACATCCACATCTGTCTACTTCAAACCAAAATCATCAATACAACTAGAGGATAAGTGCAGAATGATCAAATTACACCATTAACAGATTAACAGATCCTGTGGCTAAAATAGTGCATAAAACCAAAAGATCTGAGGACAGCTCAAATACAGCACCAATTGGAAGTGCTGAACCTTCCCTCAGAAACTTGCTAGACTCAGCCCATGAGCAGAACCCTCTCTATGTGCCCTTAGAAGCTCAAAATCACCACAAAAGGTATTAATACAGACCTCTTTGGATCTATTATTCCAAGATCAGTTTACAAGGAATTATTATTATCAATCAGACATCCTTTGATTATTACTCAAGTGCTTATAGAGAGATAAGAAATTGATTTTTGAAATAGTCTGTAGTAGTATTATTTATTTCTCAAAACCAATCAAACCCATTGAAGTTAGTCAAGCAAATTCACCCCGTCTGCTCCAAAACCCTTCCTATCTTTGCAGTATTTTCATGGGGAAGTGCTCTGAGTAAGTTTTTCATTTTTTTACTTGGCCATTGTGCTGTTTTTCCCAGCCATACCAGTGGATAATTCCTTATAAGGCACCCATCATTCATTCCAAGGTTCTTAAACTGCCTAAGGAGGCCCCTTGAATAGAGGTTGTCTGTCTATAAAGATCCCCATTAGTATAAAATTGTGGCCCCGCTTTTTTTAACAAATTGAAAAACCTTTCAACCAAAACAATTAAAACTTTCACCAGCTCTTAAAATATTTATTATTTGAGCTTTTTAAGTTTTTATCATTTGAATACTGTTATTGGTACTATTCAAGTATCTTCTATCACTCTCTGTAGCTAAAGTACTTCAAGGTTCCTGGTATCAAAGAGCTGACGGACACGCATGAGTCAGATTCAGTGCATGCAGGAGTAGGATCAACTGTGTGGGGGAATGTTGATGCAGGCATGGAATTCCGGTTCCTTTGATAATTTATGCATGCAGGAATTTTTTAGCTTTCTTTGCATGCAAGTTTCCTCAAAAAATTTATGCATGAAGGGGTGTTTTTGTAGTATACAGGCTGTATGCAGGGATGTGGGGCTGCGTGTGGGAATTTTGAAAAAACTAATTCTGCCTGTAGCTCCCAAACTATACACCACACCTCAATTCAGACAGAATTTCATTTTTGAAACGTTCATGTGACAATACACATACAATATTAAACTAGCCAAAAGTCACAATGGTGGTGCCATAATTTTTTGATTATCTTAATCATATTATTTTAATGTAATGAGGAGTGAGATTTAAAATTTGTCAGCTCTCTGATACCAGGAACCTTGCAGTCCTTTAGCTACAGAGAGTGATAAAAATGCTGGAATGATAATAATAATTATTATTCCAATAATAAACGCTTAGTAGCTCAAATAAATGATTTAATAAGAGCAGTTGCAAGGTTTAATTGGTTTGGTAGTAAATGGTTTTCAATATAATATAAAAGAGGGGCCACATTATTATACTACTGTGGAACTTTACAGACTAGCAACCTCTCTTCAAGGGGCCTCCTTAGGAAGTTTAAGAACCTTGGAATGAATATGGGTGCCTTAGAAAGGACTTATTGCACTAGTGGCCGGGCTTAACATCACAAACAGCCTAGACAGGAAGGGTAACACTCGCTCTGCGCTCTTTACCACGAAAATCCTGGAATAATTGGAAGGGTTTCAGAGCAGATGGGGTAGATTGCTTGACTAAACTTCAATGGTTGATTGGTTAATAAAGGTAAATAATACTACTACAGACTAAGTCATAAATCACTTGCTTATCTTCATATAAGCACTTGATTAACAATGACATGGTTTCTGATTTATAATAAATAATTCCTGGTAACTGATTAACTTCTGGAATAATGGATCCAAAGAGGTCTGTATAAATACCTGTTTGGGGTGATTTTGATCTTCTCAGGGCACTTAGAGAGGGTTCTGCTTGTGGGCTGAGGCTGTCAAGCCCGTCAGGGCCAGATTCGCACGTCCAATTGGCGCTGTCAATCAGCTGTCCTTAGATCTGCTGGATTTCTGCACTATTTTAGCCACAGGATCTGTTAATCTGTTATAGCGTAAATTTGATCATTCTGTACTCATCCTTCATTTTTACTATTTATATTGCTTCAAAGCGTGCAGATTTTGGATGTTTACTAATTTTCCATCATCTGCTGATAATGTAGATCATTTTTAATAATTTTTATGAACACTTCTTTTAGTGCTTTGTGGTCTTCAAAGATCAAGATCAGTGATTTACGTGGTAGTCCTTGATCTTTGATTTATTATTAAAAAATGTTTAAAAGTTAATTTTCATTAATTTTATTTAAGTTTTGATATTTTTAGATCATTAGTAATGCATATGTCCGTTTTTTACATATGCTAGGCAACCCTAACTAGGTTGTAGCTCTTCTGAGCGGTACCTGGTTGTCAGATTAGTCACAACTGATCCAGGCGCGGGGATCAGTTAGTACAGATGCCCACAGGGTAGGATCCGCTGCATGCGTGGCAGAATCAGCTGCGCGCGGGTCTCTAGTACGCGGGAACCTGCTGATACTAGTACATAGGGTTATGTAATGATGCGGGGCTGCGCGCGGGAATTGTGACAAAACACATTTGCGTGTGTAACTCCTAAAATATACACAACACCTCAATTCTGAGTGAATTTTAGGTGTAAAACCTATACGTGAAAATACGTGTGAACTATTAGAATGGCCAAAAAGTGCCATACAGGTGTTGTAATTTCTAGTACTTTTCTTTTTAATTATTTTAAAAATATATAGACTTGGAATCCAAGGGTGGGGTCAGTGAGTGACCCTACCTAATTTTTGGTGAGTAATCCATTCCTATAATAATTTTTATGGATTTCTCACTCCTTACTATGTTAATTGAGATATTCTTATTTTTAATAGTTTGTGTTACTATTTGACAGTTTTGCTTTGTATATAGTAACAAGCTGACAAAATGTGGGGCCAGTGATCAATACTACATAATGTTTTTTAGGGAATCTAAGTATTTCATGGTATTTGGGTTTTTTCATAAATTATTTTTTTTAATTTATTGTTTTTGGTACTTTGAGAGCTTGCTCTGTGTATATTAAAAATCTGTCAGAAGGTAAACAGCCCCTTTTTGCATAGTTGGGTAAATTTTTGGATTGATTCTGAAGCTAAAGGGGTGTAGATAGGTACCTGAGCTTATTGCAGCAACCATTCACAAAACAGAGATTCTTTTTGTGCTCTGGGTTAACTCTAAGATTGTTAATTTAAACAACAGATAATTTCAATGGGGACTCAATCCTTCATTTGAGAAAATTTACAGTTTTCATCTTGATACTATTCACAGACAAAAATTTCAAAGTACCACAAATAATAAAATATGGGAATAAATTGAAAAAAACATGAAAGAAGTAAAACAAAAAAAAAACAAATCTTATTGTAAATTTTCATTCAAAACCAAAATTTAGGTAGAGTCACTCACTAAGAGCATCTACCCTTGCCTCAATAAAGTCCTCTAACTTCATTGAAACTTCTTTAGGAATTCAAGGGTGGAAAACTTTCAAAGACTAGTTTTGCACCCTTGCTGCAATAAATTGGGCCTGAGAAACAGCTGCAGAGGAGTTGGCAAGGAGTACCAAAATTGTCTATTCTGCAAATCCCCACTCAATATGGTTTGGGACTGGTCCTGAACAGGGAAAAAAATATTTCTTTTGCATAATTTTTATTTTGAAAAAAGAAAAAAGAAAAGAGAAAAATTTGCAACAATGTCAAAAGGGTGGGTGTTTTCAGTTGAAATATTGAATTCCAAAGGGGGGAGTAAGGTAGGGTGTATTTCTGGAGGGGGAAGGCCCGTGTGGTGCTCCAAGCCTTTCCAATAGCCATCAGATTCACCTTTCTAGTATAAATATAATCCCAATCCTAAAGTTAACCTCATAAATAGACTCTAGTTCCAAAAAACCCATAGTAACTCAGGAAAAGTACCCCTCTATCCCTCATTGATTACAAGATACAACCCAAAAAACTGAATTATTTCCCAACCTTACTCAATCAGGGTTCACAGACCAGTGATGTCAGCTCTCTGATACCAGAAACCTGGCTGTCCTTTAGCTACAGAGATTTTTAAAAATTCTGGAATGACAATATTCCAAAAATAAACACTGAGACGGCTCAAATAATAATAAATTTAAGAGCTGGTGAAAGGTTTAATTTGTTTGGTTAGAACGGCTTTCAATATTTTGTAAAAAGAGGTGCCACAGTATCATAAAACTGGGGATCTTTACAGACAGACAACCTCTCTTCAAGGGGCCTCCTTAGGCAATTTAACAAGTTTGGAATGATAATGGGTGCCTTGTAAGGACTTATCCACTGGTATGGCCAGGAAAAGCAGCACAATGGCCAAGGCAGGAAGGGAAAAACTTACTCTGAGAACTATATCCCCAGAAAGCCTGCAAAGATTCAGGTAAAGGGTTTCAGAGCAGTTGGGGTTGATGGCTTGACTATACTTTAATGAATCAGGTTGATTTTGTTTTGAGAAATAATGATAATACCACAGACTAAGTCATAAATCACTTTCTTATCTCCTTATATGCACTTGATAAACAATGAGAGGGTTTCTGATTGATAATAGGGAATTCCTGGTAAACTGATAGGGAATAATGGATCCAAAGAGGTCTGTATAAATACCTTTTGGGGTGATAAAAAGCTTCTCAGGGCACAAAGAGAGGGTTCTTCTCATGGGCTGTGGCTGGTAGGCCAGTCAGGGAAAGTTTAGCACTTCCACTTGGTGCTGTCAATCATCTGTCCTCAGCTCTTATGGATTTCTGTAATATTTTAGCCACAGGATCTGTTAATCTGTTAATGGTGTAATTCCAATCATTCTGCACTTATGCTTCATATTTACTTTTAATATTGGTTCAAAATAGACAGATGTGGATATTCATTCATTTCCCATCATCTGATGAGAACTTAGGTCATTTTTCATAATTTTTAGGTCCAATCCTTGTAGTGTTTTGTGGTCTTCAAAGATCAGGATCTGTCTGTTTTGTGGTAACCTTCAATATTTGATTTGTTACTTAAAATATTTTTAAATTAATTATATAATCTTTTTATTTAGGTTTTAAGGCTTTCAGATAATTTATAATGCATATGTTACCTTATTACATATGCCAGCTAAACCCTACTAGGTTTTAGCTCCTGTGAGTGGTACCTGCTGTCAGATTTGTCACAACAGATCCTGACGCAGGGATCAGTCCATTCAAATGCGCATGCAGTAGGATCCGCTGCGTTTGTGGCAAAATTGGATGTGCGTGGGACTTCTGTACAAAGGAGGGTGATGCAGGGGGGTTGTATAGGGACGCGGGGCTGTGCACGGGAATTGTGACATAACACATTTCTGTGTGTAACTCCTAAAATCTACACAACACCTCAATTCTGACTGAATTTTAGGTGTGAAACACATACCTTAAAATAAATGTGAAATATTAGATTGGCCAAAAGGTGCCAGATTTGTGCCATGACCTTTTGGTCAATGTTTATTTAATTATTTAAAATATGAAGGAGTTGTGTTTCAAGGGTGGGGTCAGTGAGTGACCCTACCTTATTTTGGGTGAGACAACCATTTCTGCAATAATATTTATGGATTTCCCACTCCTTCTTAATGTTTTATTCATATATTTTTTTTTGTTACTTTGACAGGTTTCTCTGTACATAGTAGCAAGCTGACAAGTGAAAGACCTATTGAAATATTATGGAACCCCTCAAATACAATATACCACATACAGAATAAATGCACAACGAAACAAACTACCCAGCAGGAGACCAGAGGCTGTGTAGAATTCTACAGAATTAATCTATTGCGGAGGCAGTAAAACCAGTCTCAAACAGATCACCCTATCACATACAAGAAATACACATAAAGGAGGGTGTGCAGAAGTATAAAGAATTAATCTATACCAGGAAATAAATTTAGAACCCAACAATCTACCCATCAGGTGACCAGAGGCTGTGCAGAAGTATTCAGAATTAATGCATGCAGGAGAAGGCAAAACAAGACTCAACCAGATCACCTCATCAAATACAAAAAATGAATATACAGGAGGCTGTGAAGAATTATATGGAAGTAATCTATGCAACACACTGAATGCAGAAACAAAAAAATGACCAATCAGGAGACCAGAGGCTGCGCAGAAATATACAGAAGTAATGTATGCAAGGCCTTCAGAAATACCAAACTCACTCCAGTACTCCAAAGCAATAAATGCAGGCAGAATCAAGTTTTACCAAACAAACCACCAGTACAAACTTACGTGAGTACTGCACAGCAATATATGCGCAAAAAACCAAGTAGTACCAAACAAACCAACAGTATTGCAAATAAATATTTTCAGGTAGAATCAAGTAGAACCACAAAACCACCCTTACTGCAAAGAAACTTTCAGCCCACTAGATCCCAAGGAACTTGCTCCATCTAGCTACTAGATTTGATGAAAAGTTTGCAGTTAAAATAGGGAGAAATTACAGAGATATATTTTGTCTAAAAGAGTGAATTTTATTTATATATCAATAGAAATAGATTTGAAAGCAGGGTCCAAGACCTCATTGGAGTTTTTGAGCCCTCCAGGACAGAGGTACATGTCTTTTTATGACAATATAGGAGCAAATTTGGAGCCTGTGGGGTTGAAAAGGACTCTTTTAAAGAAGGTTGTGAATAATTTCCTTGGTGATTGGTATATTTGAAACTTAAAAAAACAGTTCAAGTCAGCAGGATCAATTACTAGGTGAAGATCTAGAATTATTGTTGAGGAATGGGCCAATATTCAAGGATTCAGGGTGCAGGAGGTTGGTACTGGGGCAGGCAGGATGGTTGAATGATAATTTTGCCAAAAAAAATAGGGATTTAAAAGTTTTCCTCTCATGTTTTATCAGAAAGTGGTCCAAGATCACACACTTATTTCTTATGAGGGTTTTATGGCTGAGAAAAGAAAATATCTGAACCAATAATGACTATATAACTGGGATGAATAAGCTAGAAATTGCTGGGGAAGGGGCCTTTATTGTTAAGTTGAGTTCATCTATTCATTGCAGTCATTCAGATTTAAAGAAACTCTTATAGAAACAAGTATATCTCTCTTAATTTGGCTAAACTAGCTGAACTTCACCATCCTAAGGGGTGTACAAGCAGTGGAAGAGAGGGTTGATGCTCCCCCTTGACTTTCCTGCCTTGGTGAAGTGTTGGTTTGAGGAGCTACAGGCTGTACGTCTGTTTGTCTGGACCTTGGGGGTGAGGTTACTTCTTCCTTCAAGGTTCTCCCTTCTTCACATTTGGCTTCTTTTTCTGTCCTATCTTCCATTTGAAAGGGCGCTTCCATCCACCTGCTTGGAGGGGAAACAGCTCCCTGTGCTCTGCTGCGGCTTCTGGACTCTCAGCAGGGGCACCACTGACATTTATTTATATTGTTTGGGTTCCCTCATGGTACAGGTCTTTTACCAGCCAAAGGAAGGTGAACCAGGATATTTCTGAGGCCAAGGAACCATCCATGTGTTTTCTTAGACCTTCTATATCCATTAAAGAAGTATTAAAATCCCTATGTGATCATACTTGGGGCTTGGTACATGTTTCCATGCCCTCAATGACCTCATTGTATCAGCCAAGTGCATGGTTTTTAATTAATATCTATAAATATAAGACATGGCTTTCTGAGCCCAGAGGCTTAGACTCATGTCTGGGGAACTTTTTCTAAAGGATGATTTTAATTCTGAGGACATTTTCTCCACATTGGTCTATTTACAGTCCCTTAGGTTGGTTGGTAGCCCCTTTTAGTTAAGTTCCTTACAGTTCCTTTATTTTCAAGGGGATACAGGGGGTTGTATGAGTGAATAGTGCTTTGAGAGCTAAAAAGAAAAAATCAATGCTCCAGATGATTCTCTGGATACAATCTCAGGGTTCTAAATCAACTAATATATCCCCTTTAGGCGTCCAGATTCACCTTACAGTCTCCACTACAGGGGCCCTGACAACCTTTGGTACAGTTCTGAAAAGGGTGCAGGGCCCATTTTCTGGGGTTTTTAGTTGTTTAGCTTGTCAAATGGGGTTCCTCAACACATTTTGACTCTTTCTGGGCCCCATGTGGTGTGGAACCAGGCTGTGGGGTGTTTATGGTGTACCCTACAGCCTGGTTTCTGCTTTGGAAAGCTGGGGCTGTCCTGGAGGCCGGTGGGTTGCCTTGTGAAATGGCTTGGCTAGTTGTTCTGGGCCCGCACAAGGTAGTTGCTTGACTACTGGCACAGCTGGCCTTCAATGACAAGTGCCTTTGGTCTGCCCAAGGTATTCTAGCAACTAATTGCAAGGCTGGTTTGTAGGAGCCAACTCAGGCCCATGTGAGGTAGTTAGGCAACTAATTGCAAGGATGGTTGGTAGCAACCACCTTAGGCCCATGTGTGGTAGTTGAGCCACAACTTGCAGGGCTTTTTCCTGGTAAAAATCATCTTGGGCCTGTGCAAGGTAGTTGCTTGACTACTTGTAGGGATGTTGGCTGGTAGCAACCATCTTGGTCCCACGCAAGTTAGTTGCTTGGCTACTTGTGGGTCTGGGGCTTGCCACAGGGTTGTGGAAAAAAGTGTTTTTGTCCATAACTCCTAAAACATACATGATTATGGGTTTCTGACCAAACTTTTTGTCAGAAACCCTTACTTGCCGGTGTGATGAGTGGGGTACATGGGTGAAAATGGTTCTACCTTAACAAGTGGAAATTTGGGGGTGGTGAAAGTGGGTGAACTTACCCAATTTGGCACCAGGAATCTGTTTTTTTAATAAAATTCTTCATTTGCTTACTACTTGAATTTTTCATTTTGTATTTTTATTTCAAGTTAATATTTCTGTGTTTTTCTTTTGTGTTTTAATTATTTATGGCTTAGTCAGTTGGTTCTGACTAGTAGCCAGCTGAAAGCAATATATATCATCTTCACTACACAGAAATTTATGAAGGATGTGCATAAATGAAAACCTTGTTAAAAATTCTTCCAACAAGCATAAATGCTTGATGTAACTGCAAAATATTTTTCCAACTGGCAGTAATGCCTCATGTAACTGTATCTCAATGTTCCTCACCAACAAAGGGAGAACCCTCAGAGGCAGCCTTGAGCACCCCCTGGGGCAGGATTTTTCTATTTCAGGAGGGCCTCTCTGACCTATCCAAGTTTTATTCTCATTTCTCCTAGCTCCAAAACCTCAGAGGCCCTTCATCACTTATCAAAACTCATAAATCCAAGGGTATCAACCCTAATCACTCACCTATCATCCATCTGTCATCTGTGGTAACTCACCCAGATAAGTCTTATCAGTAAAAAGGAAAAGTCTCAACCAAAAGCAAATTAAATAACAGAAATTATACCACTCACCTTTTTTAACATTAAAAATACCCCTTAAAAAACCCTTGACCATTCAATATTGGGATATTAGTTAAAGATCGCATATACCTTATCAAACCCTTACCAATAACCCAATCCCTCTGAAATATTCTTCAAAAAGTCTATCAATATTGTTCAATAATTCATCCAGGTATGATCTGAGATCTATTTCAAGTCTCAAAGAAACCAGAAATTAATTTAAATGAATTATTTTTCAGAATTACTATAGTACTAGGGGGCAGGCAATGTAAAACAACTATTAGTTTTTAATAATACTCTAAAGGAGTAGAAGTAATACTACATTCCCCTTCAAGGACTTCCAGAAAGCTATTTTCTAAATTCTTTATATCAAATCCCCCAGGATTCTCTAAGCCAGTGGGAGAAAATTTTCAGTGGGGCTCAAAAAGAATTTTCTTGTCAAGGAATTTTTCCAGTGCACAGCTATTGAGAACTATAAAGCCCACAATGGTGGCCCAATTGGGTAAATCCTTGCTGAATTAACTTATCAAGCAGACTTATCAAGACAGTTGTAGATTCTCTAAACCAACCTTTGAATTCTTACTCCTTGAAATATTAAAGCAATGGCCCAAAACTCACAGCATCATACTTGTACTTTTTGGCCACTTTGAAATTTTGATCATTTTGTGAAGTACAAGTTTCAAACCTGAAATTCTGTCAGAATTGTAAAGTTATTGATAGTGTGGAAGCTACTGACAAAAGAAGGTTATGTCAAAATTCCTGCCTGCTGCATCCACACTCCTTCCCACAGCACCTCTGATCAATCCTGCATGCAAGAACTGATAACCCACATGCAGCAGACCTGATCTTTGTGTCTAAGATCTGCAAACACAAATTTTTGGACATGTACTTCATTCAACCACTGCAACCTAGACAGATCATTCAGGCGTATGTAAAAAATTGACATATGGATAAAATAAGAATTCCTAAAAAAAAGCATAGGTCATTCAAAAATAAAAATCAACTGAGAGAAATAACATATCCAGATCCTTGAAAACCACAAAAAAAATAAGGAGATCTGTAAATAAGATTGAAACCATGCTGAAATGATAAGAAGATTTTTCAAAATCACTACTCACTAGGTACTGATCATTTTAGTCATATAGAAAAGGTACAAAGTAAATTATTTTTTGTATCAGAAAATTAAAAAATAAACACAAAGACTTATCCTGATCCAAAAATCATTCACTGATCCTAAAGATACAGGATAATCTTAGCTACAGGAGCAAGAAAAATACCAATTCAGCTCTGAATGGCTTCCTATCATCAGGAAACAAGCACTACCCTCTTTACATTCCCCAAGGAGGCTCCCTTAACCCCAAAAAGGTATTTTTATATCAACCTTTGGCCCCATTTCAACCCAGAATTCATCAGATATCATCCCAGAAACCGTTTAAACCATTATTAAGTGCTTATAGAGGGATAATCAAGTGACTTATGGCCTCATTCCGAATTACATTTGTTTTTTTCAACTACTATGGCTGTTTGGATTGAAGATGACTCTACAAGCAACCCTCTTAGATTTAGAACCCTTGAAGTGTGAACCATTGCAGGTAAACAGCAAGTGACTGCTTAAATTAGTAATTTATTTCCTTCCTGCTGTGGCCTGTGTACTGCCATACCCAGCAATACCACCACCTTAGTGGGCAATACTGCATTATTCTTAATTTTTAAGGTCCCTATCATTCCAGGGTACCAGATTCAAATTTAATCTGCCAAGGAAGAGATATTAAAGACCCCCAGTATTTATAAACTATGGCCCCTCTTTTTATTATTTATTATAATACATTGAAAACCATTGAGCCAAACCAATCAAACCTTGCATTATCACAAATAATATTGATCCTTTTAAAGATTGGAAATTGTTTATTTTTACAAATGTATTTATTCTTGACCTTCATCATTTCTAACAGCTAAAGGCCTGAAAGTTTCCTGGCATCAAAAAGCTAAAGACTGGGGCCCTGGCCAAGAGATTATCCAAAATAGTTATATTGAATTATTATTATCCCTTGGACCAGGAAATCTACCTAAAACTGAGCAAAGAAATTACTTATTTTAATTTTTTTTATCTGCTCCCTGAATAAACCCAGAATAGTAGGATTAGAATTTCAGATTGATCTGGTGCCTATAATTTGGATGATTATGTTTTTTTTTTGCAAATATATTCTAATGCAAACCAGCTTGCTTTATCCTTCAATTGGTGAGATTCCTTTGTTCTTAGGGATTCATTGTTGTTTTCCATAATGAATCCTCTTATTCTTTTCCAACCTGTTGTAGCTTAAAGGTAGCAAGGCCCTTGGGATCTAGAAGGCTGATATTCAGCTTTTAGACTCGTAACATCAGAGAGAAAAAGCCAAGTACAAAAAAAAATATTGATGAGGTCCCCAAGGTTTTTTTTTCTTGTTGTGCTGGCCCTGGGGGGTCCAAGCTGCTGCTGTTTGGATTAAACAAATTTGACAGCTGGTAACCAAAGGCAGAGGCGCATCACAGAAATCAAGCAGGTGGTCACACCCCAGTAAAATCGCTTCAAAAAAGTGGGGGATAAAATTCTCTCATCGGCAAGAAATTACACATCAGAAGTTTGAAATCTCATCGTAAACAGTGTCCAAATGTTTTAACCGTTAAGGCTTATTTCATGGAAAATGTTTTACCGAAGGAATGGCGCTCAACCCAAAGCCTTTGATTTATGGGTTTGTGTTTACGCCATTACCGCCGCCACCAGTGTTGGTTGTAGGTTTTGGAACGACACTGGCCATCTTAGTGGTTTGACTACCAGTTCCTCCTCCAGTTCCTCCTCCAAGCCCGCTCGCTGATTTGGGTTTGATTTTGGGTTTTGGAACACCACTGTCCGTCGTGGTGGTTTCACCACCACTTCCTCCTCCAAGTGCGCTCGCTGGTTTGGGTTCGTTTTTCTTGTCAGGCTTTTCAGGATTCTTCTTGGAAGCATGCTCTTTTCCCTGAAGTAGAGGAAAACAGGACGCGTTTGAGTTTTCCTCTCTAGGTCATGAAATAGGGACATCGGTTATCAAGTAAATTCAGTACCCACCTCTAACGTTTCCTCAAGTTTTTCTAGACCACTTTGGAGTTTTTTGAATTCCTTTTGAAGTTTTTTGTATTGCTTTTTTGCTTCTTCCAATCTTTTAGCTGCGTCGGTATCACCAGAGTTTTCCTTTTCTTTTTTTTTTGGTTTCGGGTTTTCTGTTTTTGGCTCTGTCGTTTTCGGTTTTGCTGGCGGAGGTTTTGTGGTTTGAGTTTCTTCTCGTTTGGTTAATAGCCCCCTCCTCTGTTTGAACAGCAAGGATGATGTTAGCGAAACCGCAATCGGAAGTGTGAAATTGAATTGCTATCAACGCAAGGAATGAAAGCTCACCTCAAACGACGGGACCAACGATTCGAAGGAGGTTATATCAGACGCCGAGGCGCTTCTTTGGTGGATCATAGAGTGCTCATCTCTACGAATCTGATCAAGAGAGGCAGCCCAAGTGGCGGAAACAAAAACGAGAGTAAAAACCTGGATCTTGCGGATAGCCATCTAGATTGATGTGCTTTTTGAGGGTGTGTTAATAGTAACTGTGTTGCCGGTCAGGTCAAGACTCGAGTCGATTTTTCTGTTTTGACCTCAAGTCAAAACGGCCACTGTGATAATCGCCGGTGAAACTATGGCGTTTGGGTATCGGAACTAGGTAGATGAGGGCCGGAGAAATTTAGGGGAAGGAATACCTGATTCCTGGAGGTACGACTGCTCAGGGTATGTGGGCACAATGGAGAGAGAAATGATCAAATCGCGCTGGGTTGCAGCATTCCTGAAGCGGTTGTGGTGCTGTTTTATAAAGGTCTGAAGCTTAATGTGCCACTACTCTTGGAAGACCTAGCATGCGACCCCAATGCTTTGTCATGAGTTTCAACATGAATCGATGATGATGTCAATGTCTCGGTAGCTTATGCCAAGTGGGATTGCCTGTTTCCTTCCCGAATAAGGTGCCCGCTGGATCCATCAAGTCCCATTTCGAGCGGACCTCCCGAGTTGGGAGCGCCATATTTATCCTTCGTCGTAGGGGTTTGCACAGTGCAGGGTCGTTTACTATGGCCACAGCCCTTGATAATCCTCGATTCCTGAAATGAATTCCAACATCGAGGGTGCGATTGCGGCGGGTGAGACCCAGGACTCCGAGGATTCTGGCAGTAGAGTGAAGGATACTCGCGTAACCAGTTAATGACTTCTTCGGTCCCACCTCAAGTCTTACTACTAGCTGCCACAAGTGACGATGAGTCATGATCGATCGCTCCTCAGGATCCGGGATTAGGACGCTAGCGCTATTAGTTCTGCGTAGTCGTAGCGATACGTGGAAGACCCCTTTGCGCTTCTTCGGTGCTACATCGAATTTCACTACTGCCACAAATGACTAGCCGCCATCGATCGCTCCCCAGGATCCTGAATCAGACCGTCAGCTCGTGTAGCCCTTGTAAAATTTACGATGATATTTATGGATTTCTCACTCCTTATTTTGTTAGTTAAGATATTTTTATTTTTCCATAGTTTTGTGTTGCTATTGACAGGTTGCTCTGTACATAGTAGTAAGCTGACAAACGTCGTGGCGTTGGCAATCCATGCAGATCCACGGTTGCAATAGAAATCAATAGGTTAGAAGCCGGCCAACCATTTTTCCTGCTCAATTACCTTGTCTCTGTAGTGCAAGATGGAAATTCCCCCAAGGGAAATAAATTTCATGAGGTGAAGACCTCTATAAATAATGTTTGTAAGTACATAATTGGGTTGTTGAGGAAAGTTAAGTACATATGTATGTGAGAAGTGATGCTCTAATTTGTTATTCTGTAAATACGTATTTGTCACTCTCAACCTTCCCCCCCTCAACAACCCTTAAACACAGGAACAGTGAAAAACCTAAAAAGAAACAGAACAAGACAAAACACAAAAAAAATCAAAGGACAAGCCGTCACCCCCGCAAAAAAATTGCCAAATCAAATGGCACCAGGGAGTTCAAAGGACAATCAAGATCCAGCATGCACGTTGGTAATATCTGGGTGCTCCAGAGGCCCCAGGTTTGGGAGGGGTGGCCAGGTTGATTGGAGAAGGAGAAACAAAAAATAATGCATCAGTGTACAATTGGAGTCAACAAAGGGGCCTCAGATGTGGGGCCACAAAATAGACGTACAATTGCGGGGGGTGCATGTGTATTGGAGCCACCCCATGCTTTCCCCCCATTACTTGCCAAGATAGTGTTAGGGGCCAGTAGCCCCGAATTCTGCACAAAGAGAGCAACTTTCTGCCAGCCAAGGGCCTTGGTTAGGATGTCAGCCCACTGTTCTTCTGTCCCAATCCACTTGATATCCACTTTGCAATGGTAAACCAACTTGTTTATTGCATTTAATTCACAATCAATGTGCCAGTAGTTCTTTTGGGTGCTGCAGTTTCTGCTGATCTGGACTGCTGCCCAGTTATGCAACAGAATAACCAGGGGCAACATTCAATGGAAAGGTGAGAGGATGGAATTCAACCAGATGGTGTCCTTTGAGGCAAAAGACAGGGCCATTTACTCCTCTTGGAAGGTGGATTTGTAAACACAAGTCTGTTGCTTGGAAGCCCAGTACAGAGGGCACCCCCATGAAAGGGTGAAAAAACCATGAGTGGATTGTGCCCCCTCACCACCCCAGTTAATGTCAACAAAAGTCTTCAGGCTATCCCCTGCCTGAGCTGGATCTTCAATAATTGGCAGTGAGTGGTGAGCAGTGAAGCAGAGGTATGAGATGAGAGGTCCCAGTGCAGCCCAATGGGAACTGTTGTAGAGACTCCTGTGGGATTATGTAAATAATTTAGCAAATATCTTTCTGGCAGTCCTTGAAGGGGAATTTAGTACTTATTTTACTCCTTTAGAGTGTTAGCAACACTAAGAGTGGTTTTGAATTGCCTTCCCTTCTAGTACTATAGTAATTCTGCACAATAATTTATTTAAATTAAAGGCTGGTTTCTTTGAGACTTAATATAGGTCTCAGATCAGACCTTGATTGGTTATTACTTGTTATTGGTAGGGTTGTTGAAGAATGGACCAGATGTATTGGCTTATTGGTTAGTGGTTGATCAGATATGTGTGGTCTTAACCAATATCCCAATATTAAAGGGTTCAAGGGTTTTATCAAAGGGGTGGTTCAGGAGAGGACCCAAGGATGGGTTTACCCACAGGGGGCTGGGTAGAGGAAAAAGGTTGGTAGTCCCTTTTTTTTTGTGCTCTCTTTCTTTGTAAGGGTTATTTATTGACTGAAGGGTGGTGCTTCTTTAATTTGGTGCTGAATATTTAGGTCACGGAAGAACCCTTATTCAAAGCACCTAATAGGGTGGTTTCAATGGTTGATGAGGTTATAAAATTGGTCTTTTGATTTCCCCTTTTTTTTGTTACACTGACAGTCTCCTTTTCTTTATATATCTGGGTAGAACCACAGATGGTTGGGTGGCAAATGGCTGATGAGATGGGGTGCTGTTAGTGGGGGATACAAGACAGTCTCCTTTTCTTTATATATCTGGGTAGAACCACAGATGGTTGGGTGGCAAATGGCTGATGAGATGGGGTGCTGGTAGTGGGGGATACAACCTGGATAGGGCAGAGAGGCCCTCCTTAAATAGAAAATCTGGTCCTCAGGGGATGCTCAGGGCTGCCCCTGAGGGTGCCCTGGGGCTTCCCCTGTTACAGTGGGATACAGGTACATGAGACATTTTAGCTGGTTGGACAAAAGACACTGCATGAAACTGAGGCAATTCTGCTGGTTGGACAAAAGAAACTGCATGAAACTGAGGCAATTCTGCTGGTTGGACAATAGACACTGCATGAAACTGAGGCAATTCTGCTGGTTGGACAAAGCTGGTACAGGGATTTCATGCATGCAGAGCCCTGCATAAACTGCTGTGAAGTGCAGATACAATATATTCCTGTGCAGTACTGGTGGTTGGTCTGGTGCTACTTGTTTCTCCCTACATGTGTTGCTGTGCATCTACTGGTGGTTTGTTTGGTGCTGCATGGTCTTGGTTGCTTGCATATATTGCTGGGTAGCCCTGTGGTACTTGTACTGGTGGTTTGTTTGGTATCACATGCTTCTGGCTACATAAATTGCTGTGTGGTGCTGAGGGTTGTTGGTACTGGTGGGTTGTTTGGTTACACATGGTCCAGGCTGCCTGCATGTATATTTCTGGGTAGTTCTGTGATGCCTTGTACTGCCGGTTATTTGGTTTACACATGGTCCAGACTACCTGCATATATATTGCTAGGTAGTTCTGTGATGCCTTGTACTGATGGTTGTTTGGTTTACACATGGTCCAGACTGCCTGCATATATTGCTGGGTAGTCCTGTGGTGCCTTGTAGTGCTGGTTGTTTGGGTTATACATGGTCTTGCATATGGTCCTGAGTATACAGATGAGGTGATTGGTTGTATGTTTGGTTGAGGTGTTATGGTGAGATGTTACTGGTATTTGTTTAGGGATTCCAACTATAACCATATGGCCTTTCACTAGTTTGTGATACCAGGGTGTGATATGAGCTTTCCACAATTTATTTTGGCTGTATCTTCTAAACCATGAGAGATAGAGGGGTAGTTTGGCTGGGTGAATATGGGTTATTTTTGGTTTAGAATCCATTTCTGAGGTTAAATTTTTGATTTAGATTATATTTATACTAGAAAATTGAGTCTGATGGCTATAGATCAGGTTTGGTCTACCACACCGTCTGGCCCCATGGAAAAACAAGCCAAGAAATTTGTGGCAAACGCAATGTCCAGCCTTGAACCCTGAGCAAGGTAAAGAATGGCCACCATGCAGGACATGTAATCAAGTTACATGACCATGCTGGTGTAAGAATGTAAAAATAACATTTATCCTCTGGGAATTGAAACCAGGTCTCTCATTTGCATGGAAAGTGTACTACCAACTATACTAAGGACACTTGCTTCCCATTGATCAAGATATTCTTGTAGATTTCAATGACAATGTTGCTTTATGAGGACATATGATGAATGAGTAACCAACTTCAAGCATGCAGGGACTGAGGTCCTGAAGACTGCATGAAAGCATTGATCATATCGCAACACACCCCCATGCTGAATGTATGGTGAAGGAAGCAAGGCAATGTCACACAGCCACCCCATTTACTATAGGGAAATCTTAGATGATTGTGAGCCCATAAGGAAGCTGAGTGCAAGGGCAAGTGCAAGGTAGCAAGGGCTAACTGCAAAGTGCAAACTTATGGTGGAGTAACTTAACACACAGCAAGAGGGATGAATGTTCCAATGGAAGGAAACCAAACCCAATTCTGATGTGATGACTGGATTTAGCAAATGCAAGAATGTATGAAATTAACTAACTGAGGCAACAATCCTCAGGAAATTGGAGTAGCCTTTATAAGGTAACCCAAAATGACTAGATACAACCTGTTGGATGTTCAACTAAAGTTTTGAGCAATGAGGCAATGAATGACATGGATAGAGTACAAAATGAAATGAAAGTATGAATCATCTGCAAGGTCTTAGCGTAATTGCAAGAAAATAGGGGACAAATGTATTGGAATGTAAGGGTTGAGCCATGAGGAAATGATTTCAGAAGCAATGCAAATATGAAAGTGTAGTTTATGCAGGGTAAGGGACTATTCCATTTGAAAACTATAAAGTTGAGATGGCTTGACTAGCGTGAGTGCAAACTAGCAATAGCATGTGACCAGAAATGGGAACCCAAGGGTTATTGATACCCAGGGTGAAAAGGGCAGAACACAAATGGATGTTCAACCAAGGTAGAGTTGACTGCAAGGTTTGCAAGTGGATGCTGGTCAGTTTCCAAGAATGGAAGTTTGTTAAGAAAGCCAGAGTTGATAAGCAGAAGGCACCATTGATGTTGTGTTTCTAGTTTTTCACGCTTATGGACTGAGGTAGATGGTACTTGAAGAAAAGAGTATGTCAAAGTGGGAGGACAATAACCCTTAAGCTGGAAGCGTGACAATTGCCTGGGTATAAAGACGCAAGCTCCTGCAATTGTTCAGAAAGTTTTCCCATCAATTCCAAAGTTGTAACAATTACTCTATACCCATTAATTGTTAATTCTTTGTTTTAAATAGATTCACAATTAATTTTGTCATCATTGTCATTCCTCCATTGCAAAAACTGCATTTGACAAAAAAAGCAATGTGTCCCTAGTACAGCCACACAAGGTATTTGAGACAAGTGAAAACAATGTTGCTTGCGCAAGGTTGCTTGTAAATTCAATATAAATAGTGAGCCGGTGGTCTATGTCCCAGCAGCGTCCGGAAGGGAGGTGCAAAGTCAAAGGTCTGGGCCGCAAGTCAATTATCATATGCCCCAGTGCCCGAGATTGAGTTCTTAGGTATTCAAAACCCTGGTAAGTCAAGGCTTAGAGACTAACACTAAGTAAAAAATAAAGAAAAGAGAAATGGAACTAATAGAATCTTTGTTGATTTAGTACTGCCACAATTCAGACATTATACCACTAACATGCCTCCGCTGCCACCGCAATATACTGGTTAGATTGGGTTGGAAGTGCAAAGTGAGTTGCAAAGTGAAGTGCAAACCAAGGAACCTCAGATAATCAAAGAGGCAAGGGAAGAAAGAATGGCTGAAGGGGAGGTGGAACCGGAGAAAAGGGAAAAAAATGAGGAAGAAGGAAATGGAATAGAAGGAAGGAGTGGAATGGAACAGGAGGTAGAGGAATGGGATGGAATGGGAAGAGATGATGTGGAAGGCCAAAATGAGGGGAACCAAGTGCAAGTCAAAGGACCAATTGAAAACAATGCAAGGCATTTGACTGGCAATGTTGGAGAGGGTTCTTCAAGGGGCCAAAGGAAGAGAGATCACAAGGAACTCATGGGGGAAGGTGGATGGAATAAACATCCAAAGAGGGTTTGGACTGCAAAGTGCAAGGAAATCTTTGAGAGAAATCTAGTGATACAAGTGATAATCTTGCAAAGATTGTCTTTTGTGGTAGATGACAAAGATTTGGAAGAATTTTGGTCAGTGGTAGAGGAATTGAATGAGAATTGGGAGGAAGCGGAAAGAGAAATAAAGGATAATCCGTAGAAATTTATATTTTATTTTTATTATTTTATTATGTTATTATTATATATATATATATATATATATATATATATATATATATATATATATATTTTTTTAGGGAAAATAGGATTCTTGATTTTGAAATGAAATGTGAAAGGATGAAATTTGTGAAAAGAAGAAAGGGGATGGTTAGGACAAAGGGAAATGAAATGAAATGAGGAAATGGGATAAGATTAATGGAAAGGAATGGGGTGGAAGTTTGGAATGGGATGGAAGTAATGGAATGGAATGGGAGCTACAATTGGCAAGGTTTTCAAGGATAACTCACATGGAATTCTTGAAACAAATCAGGAGAGTTTCAAAGGTGATGGGCTGGTTCCCACAAGGTGCAATCTTCATTGGACTGGAAGCCAGTCCATTCAACAAGGTTTTGAAGCTTTCCTTTGCGTAACCTGGAATCCAGGATACAACTTACTTACCATTCTAGCTGATCATGGACTCGGAACGGTTCAGGAGGGGGATGATTCTTGCCCGGGTATAGGACTTGAGCTGGCTCTAGGAGAGACATGTGAAAGACACGGTGGATACCTTTCCATTTTGCGGGTAAAATAAGTTTAAAGGTTTTCGGGGAGACTATTGATTCAACTTTGAAGGGGCCAAGCTTTCATTCAGAGAGTTTAAAAGTTGGGAAAGTACTGAAAATATTGCAAGCATGGAACCATACCCAATCTCCTAATGCAAAGGTTGGGGCCAAAGTGCAAAGTCAATCTGATTTTTCATTGAAGCACTGGTTTTCTTCTTTGAGGTTGGTTAGAAGTTGCAATTGAAGGGATTGGATGTGTTCAAGGTTATTGGTAGCAGGTTGAGAAGGTGCTACATGAAGGGAAGAGAAAGTCAGATTTTGACCATAAAGAGTCTGGAAGGACAACTGTTTGGTGGAGGAATGAGTGGAGTTGTTGTAGACAAATTTGGTTAATGGGAGCCATTGAAACCAGGTGTCCTGTTGGTAGGAGACGTAAATTCAAAGATACTGTTTGAGGATCTGATTGATCTGCTTGGTTTGTCCATCCCTTTGCAGGTGGAAAGCAGTTGATAGATTTCCTGTCAGCTTGCTACTATGTACAGAGCAACCTGTCATAGCAACACAAAACTATAGAAATAAGAATATCTCAATTAAATAAAGAAAGAGTGAGAAATCCGAAAATATTATTCAAGAAATGGATTCCTTGCCCGAAATTAGGTAGGGTCACTCACTGACCCCACCCTTGAAATCCAAGTCCTTACATTTTTAAAATAATTCAAAAGAAAAGTACTAAAAATTACAACACCAGTATCGCACCTTTTGGCCATTCTAACATTTCAAACCTGTTGTCATGTAGAGTTTTTACACCTGAAATTCACTCAGAATTGAGGTGTTGTGTATATTTTAGGAGTTACATGCAGAAATGTGTTATGTCACAATACCCGCGCGCAGCCCCGCATCATTACTTTCCCCCACGTAATCATAGTAGGATTTTCCCGCGTACTAGAGACCTGCGCGCAGCTAATTCTTCCACGAACACAGCGGATCCTACCCCCTGCGCATCTGAACTGACTGATCCCTGCTTCTGGATCTGTTGTGACTAATCTGACAACCAGGTACTGCTCAAAAGAGCTACAACCTAATTAGGGTTGACTGGAATATGTAACAATTTGACATATGCATTAGTAATAATCTCAAAATATAAAAACTCAATCAAAATTAATAAAAATTAAGTTAAGAACATTTTTTAATAATAAATTAAAGATCAAGGATTACCACGTAAATCATTGACTCTTATCTTTGAAGACCACAAAACACTACAAGGAGTGTTCATAAGAATTATTAAAAATTATCTAGGTGATAAGCAGACAATAGATAATTAGTAAACATCCAAATTTTTTCACTTTACAGCAATACTAATAGTACAAATGAAGGATGAGTGCAGAATGATCAAATTTACCCTATAACAGATTAACAGATCCTGTGGCTAAAATAGTACAGAAATCCAGCAGATCTAAAGTCAGCTGATTGACAGAACCAAGTGGACGTGCTAATGCTGCTTTGAATGGCTTGCAAGCCTCAGCCCATGTGCAGAACCCTCTCTATGTGCCCTGAGAAGCTCAAAATCACCCCAAAAAGGTATTTATACAGACCTCTTTGGATCCATTATTCCAAGATCAGTTTACCAGGAATTATTATTATCAATCAGACACGGTGTAATTGTTATTCAAGTGCTTATGAAGAGTCTAAGCAAGTGATTCATTACCAAGTCTGTAGTATTATTATTCATTTCTTAAAAAAAATCAACCCTTGAAGTTTAGTCAGGCAATCCACCCCATCTGCTCTGAAACCCTTCCCATTATTGCAGGATTTTTGTGATAAAGTGCTCAGAGTGAGTGTTTCCCTTCCTGTCTAGGCCAGTGTGCTGTTATGCCTGGCCATTAGTGGAATAAGCCCTTTCTAAGGCACTCATGTTCATTCCAAGGTTCTTAAACTTCCTAAGGAGGCCCCTTGAAGAGAGGTTGCTTTGTCTGTAAAGACCCCCAGTAGTATCATACTGTGGCCCCTCTTTTATATACATATTAAAAAAGTTTTATTACCAAACCAATTAAACCTTGCAACTTCTCTTATTATATTATTTATTTGAGCCTCTAAGCGTTTATTTTGGAATAATAATAATTATTATTATTCCAGTATTTTTATCACTCTCTGTAGCTAAAGGACTGCAAGGTTCCTGGTATCAGAGAGCTGACATTGGGAGTGATCTTCAAATGTTGACAAAGAAAGGTCCAGAGGCTAGAGACTAACAAAAATGCACAATCACTAATTATATTATCAGGGATACCATTTCTTGAGAATAAATATTCTGTCACCTCTCTGATACCAGAACCTTTCATTCCTTTAGCTACAGAGAGTGATAAAAATACTGGAATAATAATAATAATAATTATTCCAAAAATAAACGCTTAGAGGCGCAAATTAATAATATGATTAGAGCAGTTGCAAGGTTGAATTGGTTTGGTAATAAAAGGTTTTCAATATGTATATAAAAGAGGGGCCACAGTATTATACTACTGGGGGTCTTTACAGACAAAGCAACCTCTCTTCAAGGGGCCTCCTTAGGAAGTTTAAGAACCTTGGAATGAAGATGGATGCCTTAAAAAGGGCTTATTCCACTAATGGAAGGGCAAAACAGCAAACTGGCCTAGACAGGAAGGGAAATACTCACTCTGAGAACTTTATCACAAAAATCCTGCAATAATGGGAAGGGTTTCAGAGCAGATGGGGTGGATTGCCTGAGTTAACTCCAAGGGTTGATTGTTTTTGAAGAAGTAAATAATAATACTACAGACTTGGTCATAAATCACTTTCTCAGATTCTTCATAAGCAATTGAATAACAATTACACTGTGTCTGATTGATAATAATAATTCCTGGTAAACTGATCTTTGAATAATGGATCCAATGAGGTCTGTATAAATACCTTTTTGGGATGATTTTGAGCTTCTCAGGGCACGTAGAGAGGGTTTTGCTCATTGGCTGAGGCTTGAAAGCCAACCAAAGCAGTATTAGCATGTCCACTTGGTGCTTTCAATCAGCTGACTTTAGATCTGCTGGATTTCTGTACTATTTTAGCCACAGAATCTGTTAATCTGTTATAGGGTAAATTTGATCATTCTGCACTCATCCTTCATTTGTACTATTAGTATTGCTTGAAAGTGAACAGATGTGGACATTTAATGATTTTTTATCATCTGCTGATCACGTAAATAATTTTTAACAATTTTTATGAAAACTCCTTGTAGTGTTTTGTGGTCTTCAAAGATCAGAGTCAATGATTTACGTGGTAATCCTTGATCTTTAATTTATTATTAAAAAATGTTCTAAATCTAATTTTTATTAATTTTGATTAATTTTTGATCTGTTTAGATTATCACCAAAGCATATGTCAACTTGTTACATATGCCAGGAAACCCTAATTAGGTTTTAGCTCTTTTGAGCGGTACCTGGTTGTCAGATTAGTCACGACGGATCCAGATGCAGGGATCAGTCAGTACAGATGCGCGCGGGGTAGGATCCCCCACGTGTGTGGAAGAATTTAGCTGCGGGAGGGTCTCTAGTACGCGGCAAACTGCTACTATGAGTACATAGGTGTATGTAATGATGCGGGGCTGCACGCAAGAATTGTTACATAACACATTTCCGCGTGTAACTCCTAAAATATACATAACACCTCATATCTGAGTGAATTTTAGGTGTAAACCCTCTATGTGACAACACGTGTGAAATTTTATAATGGCCAAAAGGTGCCATACTGGTGTCTTAATTTTTAGTAATTTTATTTTTAATTATTTTAAAAATGTAAGGAATTGGATTTCAAGGGTGGGGTCAGTGAGTGACCCTACCTAATTTGGGTGAGGAATCCATTTCTTTAATAATTTTCATGGATTTCTCACTCCTTCTTTTGTTAATTGAGATATTCATATTTTTCATACTTTTGTGTTGCTATGACAGGTTGCTCTGTAAATAGTAGCAAGCTGACATATTCTATAAATAAATTAGCTAAGTCTTCAGAGGAGGCCATCAAATTACTGCAAACAAATAAAGCCATCTCTGAGAAGCAATCTACTATTACTAAAATAGCATCATAAACACTAGAAATAGGTAATCGCAAAATGAAATCCGTAGAAAGCAAGTGCCCAGGAATTGGGGGGAAGTGGCCCATACTTCCGGTGTTTTGAGGACTTGTTCCAATTTCAATCATAGCACGTATTAACATAGTCTTTTACTTCATTGGTAATACAAGGCCAATAGAAGTCTTGTGCAATCAATTTTTAGGTTTCATCATGCCCATAATGACCAGCAAGCAGGGAATCATGCCTTGACTCAAAGATATCTAACTTAATGCAAGGATTATCTGGTACTACTATAAAAATTTTATAAACTAAATAATCATTTCCTTCAATATTATAATCACTATCTAATAACTTTGCATTCTTCCAAAGTTTGCTACACCTAAGGTTGTCAAGTTGAGCTTTTCATAGTTTTGAATCCCAATCTCAAAGGTGAGTGTTGATTGAACTAAGTTTGGCAGACTGGGTTGAGAAAAGTGTCCTAAAATTTTCAGGATTGTTGTTGCAAAGGTGCTCCCCCCTCCTGGGTAAAGGTTGTCCCAACGTGACAAAGCATCAGGGACTACCACTTGTTTCCCAGGACGGTATGTAATTGTAAAATTGAAATTGGAGAGGTATTAGGCCCAAAGTACCTTTCTGTGTGTAAGGAATTTTGAGCTCATGAAATATTTCAAAGAATTGTGATCAGTTAAGACCTCAAAAGGTTCCATAACGCTAAAAAGGTATGAAAACCATTTTTTTGAAGCAAAAAACCATTGAAAGAAGTTCCTTGTCATGAATATTTTAATTAAGCTCTGCAGAAAGCAATTTGAAAGAATCAAAAGCTACGGGATGAAAAAGAGAAGAAGAGGAGGAAAACTGCAAGATTACTCCTGCAGTTGCATAGTCGCTTGGATCTGTTTTGACAATAGTGCAAGCTAGCTCATTGAAGTGAGTGAGTACTGGAGCAGTGGTAAAAACTTTCTTCAGAGCTTTGAACTCAAAAGGGGCTTGTTCTGTGAAAACAAAATGAGTGTCTTTTTGAAGAAGGTTAGTGATGTTCACATTTTTCATGGAATAATGCTGAATAAACCTCCTGTAAAAATTAATGAAACCAAGGAAAACTTGAAGGGATTTAATAGAGAAAGGTGGGGGCCAGTCCAATATGCGTTGGCTTTTGGCTGGGTCCATTGATAGTCCTTGCTGCAAGACTATGACACCTAAAAATTGAAGAGAAGGAGTATGAAATTTGCACTTGGAGGCTTTTGCAAACAGGTCATTCTTGCAAAGTTGGTGCAGAACCTCTTGCACATGTGAAATGTGATCCTCAAGAGTTTTTGAGTAGACTAGTATATTTTCAAGATACACTACAAGATATTTCTCTAAAGGGTCAGAAAAAATGACATTGAAAAAATGTTGAAAAGTGGAAGGAGCATTGCAGAGGCCAAAGGGCATGACAGTATACTCATAACTGCCAAACTGTGTTCTCATTGCAGTCAAATACTCATGGCCTTTTGCAATGCAAACTAGTTCAAAGGTGCCTCAAAGGTCTAACTTCAAGAAATAAGCAGCTCCATGGAATAAAGTGAGGAGATGCAACATAGGCGGTACTGGGTAGGCATTGTTCTGGGTTACCTGGTTCAGTTTTCTATAGTCAACACAAAAGCAAAGTTAACAATTTTTCTTTGGAACAAATAAGAGGGGTAAACCGGTGTTTAAATTTCTTGGTCAAAGAAATCCTTTTGATACATTTTTGGCAATGTATTCTTGAAGCGCAGTTAATTACTGCTTTAAGAGAGAGTAGACTGGTCCGGGTGCTGGTCGTGAGCCAGTAAGTTTGATCTTATGATTGCAATAACGGAATTGAGGAAGTTTATTTGCCTTTACAGGTGAAAAGACGTCAGAAAATTCATGATAAACAAAAGGTAAAGACTCTCAAATCATTTCTACATCTTCAATCTAATCATCTTCAAGCATGGGATTCAAAGTGATTGCATGATGCAAGAGTATTAGGGAGATCAAAATACACCGTTTGGTTGGTGCCTGTTTCTCTTTGAAGAAACGAGGAAGAGGTAAGTGAGACAAATAAGCAATAACTCCTAAAACTGAAGAGGGAACTTGGGAATGAAGGTCAAGATATTGCAAATCTCCTGGCGGAAAAGTGTCATCCAACTCAATGACAGTTTCAGGTAGACTGTTCAACTCCTGTTTGGCAGAAGGGTTAGTTTCCTGGGGCTGCAAGGTTTGAAGGTTAATTAATCCTTCTTTCCAATTCACCTCAGGATTCCAGTGGACTAGGAAATCATGGCCTAGAATGGTATCATCCATTCCAGGAATATCCAAGACAAATAAATCCCATTAAAAGCTGGGGAAATTGGAAAATGCAAAGGTCCATTTTGCCTTTTGGGAAATCCAATGAGACGGCTCAGTTGCACTACTTACTAAATAGATAGGGAACTTATCTATCTTGGAATGCATAAGTTTTTTGGAAATGGCAAAAGATTCACTTATAAAAGAAAAATGAGCGCCATAATCAAGTAAGACTCAATAAGGAGAGTTGTTGGAATGGAAAAGGACAAATCTCAAACTTGGAGCACCTAGTGACTTGCAAGTGCAAAGATTGACTTGCTGTAATTGAGATAATGTGTAGCCTTCCTTGCAAGTTTTAGAAAAAATACAAGATATTTTTTTGACTGTTTAGCCCCTTCACGCCCTAGTTGCTTTGCAAAACTATTGACTGTAGAGATGAAAAGAGCTTGGGCTCTGGTTAAATCAAAGGTAAAGAGAAATGAATGAAAGGAGCTTATAACATCAAGCGTAACAGATCTCAGGACAGGAGGAAATGGGCACTCCAGTTGGTTTGGTGAATGAACAGATGATGAATTCCACTTGAGAGCACCATGGTTCATATAGACTAAATACATGATTGGCCAAAAAGTGGTTGAGTACAAAATGAATAAGGAAAAATTAACATAAGCAGTTTAAGTGACATGGTAAGTGAAATTTTATGCTTGGAAAGTCTGACAATCACTACTGAGAACACAGCCTAGTTATATTTTAACCATTATTTTAATACTTCAATAACAACAATAATATAAATCTAATAAATCCAATCAATGATACTTCAAACTCCAGTGAAAGTCACATATATATAAACTCAAATTCTAACATTGACATCATGTTTACCTCCACAATACATACATAGCCCATTCTTTTCCCTCCTTAACCATTTCTCATTCTGGAGCATCCCAGTTTCTTTATCCAGGAACTTTGGAGTTTTGGAAACAGATTCTCCTTTTGGGTTGGAGTGCAAGGTTGGATTTGGTCTGTATTGCTTTGGATTTTTTGAAGATTGTTTCAAGGATTCATTTGTCTTTGCAGTTAAATTTTATGGTCCATGGTGGTTTTGTCAAGAGCGGTTCTTGTTGTGATAACCATTATCAAGCTCAATCACCTGGTCAATTAACTGCTGAAGGGAGGTTGTCTTTTGTCCCCCAACTTCAAGTTGTTTGATTAGGCGTGCTGTTAAACCTTTTCAAAAATGAAATAAAAGGTCTGCCTTGTTCCATTGGATGCAAGACTGCAGAGTTTGAAAATTTGAAATATAAACGGAAGCTCTGCTATTTTCCTTCATGACTAGATTATTGAGTTTGTATTTGGCGTTTTGAAATTCATTAACTTCATTAGGGTTGCCAAACATGGTGAAGAGCTGTTGCTCAAACTTTTCCCAATTTTTGAGAATAAAAGTGGGGCTATTTTTATCTAATAGTTTGAGGGAAGGTTCAAACCACTGCAAGGCTCTTGCACCAAGGAAGGAAGATGCATCAATAAATCTAAGTCTATCAGTAGGGAAATTGTGAGGATCGTTTGAGAAGATGATTTTTCAGGAGTGTAGGTATGATCTAAGCTTATGAGGGTGTTCCCCAGTAAATTGATCAGGCTGCTTCATGCCCAGGGTGCAAAAACTAGGACCACTCAGACCAGATTGCAAGGCAGTTTGATTAAGTTCCTGGATCAGAGTTGTTAGTAAGGTTGAGGCACTGGGTTTGGGAGCATTAGTGCAAGCACACAATCTACCACGAGTTGAGGTTTCATTGGAAGAGTCCTTGATTTCTTTGAGAGGGTCCACTTCCTCCCGCAAGGGAGAAAGGGGATCATCAACAGGTTCAGCCAAAGGAGATTTAGAAGAAGGGACAGGATCTAAAGGTTTTCTGGTCCAAGAAATGCTGGATCTCCCTACCAAATGGATATCATCATTGTAAGGGGTGGGGGAAGCGTTTCTGGTTGAGTGAGTATGTGACATCATAAAATAAATCTATTACAGGTTGGAAAGCTACAATAGATGAGTTGAGTTAGTTAATTTACTGTCACACGGCCACCCCATGTACTATAGGGCAATCTTAGATGATTTTGAGTGCAAAAGGAAGCTGAGTTCAAGGGCAAGTGCAAGGTAGCCAGGGCTAACCGCAAAGTGCAAACTTATGGTGGAGTAACTTAACACACAGCAAGAGGGATGAATTTTCCAATGGAAGGAAACCAAAACCAAGTCTGACGTGATGACTGGATTTAGAAAATGCAAGAATGTATGAAATTAACTAACTGAGGAGACAATCCTCAGGAAATTGGAGTAGCCTTTATAAAGTAACCCAAAATGACTAGATACAATGTGATGGATGGTCAACTACAGTTTTGAGCAATGAGGACATGAATGACATGGACAGAGTACAAAATTAAATCACAGTATGAATTGTCTCCAAGGTCTTAGTATAAGTGCAAGACAATAGGGGATGAATGTATAGGGAGGTAAAGGTTGAGAAATGAGGGAATGACGTCAGAAGCAATGAAAATATGAAAGTGTATTTTATGCAGGGTAAGGGACTAATCCATTTGCAAACTATACAGTTGAGATGGCTTGAATAGCATGAGTGCAAAATAGAAATAGCATGTTACCCAAAATGGGAACCCAAGGGTTATTGATAACCAGGGTGAAAAGGGCGGAACCCAAATGGATGGTTGACCAAGGTAGAGTTGACTGCAAGGTGTGCAAGTGGATGCTGATTCATTTGCCATGAATGGAAGGTTTTTATGCAAGTAAGAGTTGATCAGCGGAATGCACAATTGATGTTGTGCTTCTAGTTTGTCACGCTTATGGATTGAGGTAGATGGTACTTGAAGAAAAGAGTATGTCAATGTCAGCTTGCTACTATGTACAGAGAAACCTGTCATAGAACCACAAAACTATAAAAAAATAAGAATATCTAAATTAACAAAAGAACAAGTGAGAAATCCATAAATATTATTAAAGAAGTGGATGCCTCACGCAAAATTAGGTAGGGTCACTCACTGACGCCACCCTTGAAATCCAAGTCCTTAAATTTTTAAAATAATTAAAACAAAAGTACTAAAAGTTATGACACCAGTATGGCACCTTTTGGCAATTTTAACATTAAACAAATGTCATTAATTATAAGGTTTACACCTAAAATTCACTCAGAATTGAGGTGTTGTTTATATTTTAGGAGTTACATGCGGAAATGTGTTATGTCACAATTACCGCGCGCAGCCCCGCATCATTACATACCTCTACATACTTTTAGTAGCAGTTTCCCACGTACCAGAGACCCGCGCGCAGCTAATTCTGCCACGAACGCAGTGGATACTACCCCGCGCGCCTCTGTACTGACTGATCCCCGCGTCTGGATCCATTGTGACCAATCTGAAAACCAGGTACTGCTCAGAAGAGCTACAAACTAATTAGGGTTGCCTGGCATATGTAACAAGTTGACATATGCATTAGCAATAATCCAAAAAGATCAAAAATCAATTAAAATTAATAAAAATTAATTTTAGAAGATTTTTTAATAATAAATCAAAGATCAAGGATTACCACGTGAATCATTGACTCTGATCTTTGAAGACCACGAAAAACTACAAGGAGTGTTCATAGAAATTATCAAAAATTATCTACTTGATCAGAAGATAAAGGAAAATTAGTGAACATACAAATTGGTCCACTTTATAGCAATACTAATAGTACAAATGAAGGATGAGTGCAGAATGATCAAATTTACGCCATAACAGATTAACAGATCCTGTGGCTAAAATAGTACAGAAATCCAGCAGATCTAAAGTTAGCTGATTGACAGTACCAAGTGGACGTGCTAATATTGCTTTGAATGGCTTTCCAATCTCAGAACATGAGAAGAACCCTCTCTACATGCCCTGAGAAGCTCAAAATCACCCCAAAAAGGTATTTATACAGACCTCTTTGGATCCATTATTCCAAGATCAGCTTACCAGGAATTATTATTATCAATCAGAAAACGTGTTATTTTTAGTCAAGTGCTTATGAAGAATCTAAGAAAGCAATTTATTATCAAGTCTGTAGTATTATTATTTATTTCTCAAAAACCAATCAACCCTTGAAGTATAGTCAAGCAATCCACCCCATCTTCTTGGAAAACCTTCCTATTATTGCAGGATTTTTGTGGTAAAGTGCTCAGAGTGAGTGTTTCCCTTCCCAACTTGGCCATTTTGCTGTTATGCCCGGCCATTAGTGGAATACGACCTTTCTAAGGCACCCATCTTCATTCCAAGGTTCTTAAACTGCCTAAGGAGGCCCCTTGAAGAGAGGTTGCTTTGTCTGTAAAGACCCCCAGTAGTTAAATACTGAGGCCCCTCTCTTAAATACATATTGATAACCTTTTATTACCAAAGCATTCTAAACTTTCAACTGCCCTTATTATGTTATTTATTTGAGCCTCTAAGTGTTTATTTTTGGAATAATAATGATTATTATTATTCCAGTATTTTTATCACTCTCTGTATCTTAAGGTCTGCAAGGTTCCTGGTATTAGAGAGCTGACAGTCAAAGTGGGAGGAAAATAAACCTTAAGCTCAAAGCCTGACAGGCAACAGCTGGCATTAGATAAAAGGTTGGTGGATGCAAGGGGCCCCCTAGCGCAAACAGTGGAGGGATCCATGGCAAGTATCTTCTGTATCAGATTTGGTTGGTCAAAGCAAAAACCACTAGGAACCTCTAATATCCATATACCAATTACACAGGAGAGCAAGAGGTGCCATTTCAGATCAAGGACCAACAATAAGCCAGCACAGAGGGAAGCAATCAATTTGAGAGAGCTTGCTGTGAAGACATTGTCATCAAAATGGATCCACAAAAATGCCTTGCCGTCCACCCCATGGCACGCATATGTGGATTGTTCTTTGTTTGCAGTAAATCCAATAGTGGCAAGTTGCTCCTTCAATTACAAACACCAACACCAACCCGCTTGCTTGGTGCCATAAAGCACCTTCTTGAGTCTCAGAATGTAACCTTCAGGCACTATCATCCCCTTTGATGGCCACATGTAAATGTTGTGGTTGATTGGAGAGTGCAGGAAGTCACTCTGGACATCAACCAAAGCCACAGGCCATTGGAAACAAGATGCAAGTGTAAAGGTAGCCCATATTCTGGAAAAAATCAGGGTAGGCGCAAAGGTCTCTTCATAATTTATGCCATGGACCTGGAAAAAACCTTGCGCCACTGCCTGAAACTTGTGTCTCATAAACTCCCCCCTCCATTTTTTCTTCAGGGCATAAAAATACCGGCAGCCAAACACATCCATTGTGGGCAGTAAGGGGAAAGGCTCCCACACGTCCAGATCTTCCATCATTTGCAACTCCAGCTTGTTGGAAGCGTCCCAGGTGGGCCAATCCTTCACTTGCTTTGCATTGTTGTAGTTTGCCGGCCCATTGGAATGTAGGTGTGCCATAGCCAAAACAAAGCTGATGAACGCGTCCTGTACTTCAAACTTGCGCAAGAGATGGAAGTCTCCCAGCTGTTGGACTTGGAGAGAGTCAAAAAGGGCATTGAGAGACATAGAGGTGGTAACATGACAGGGCAGGTTACCTTCATCAAAAATGAAAAAGGCTCTGCAAACCACCTTGTTGGACAGAGGGTCCCACAAAAACCATCCATTAAAGCAGGACAAGAACCCCACAAGAATCAGAGCGTGGGAGCGTGGGAAAAATTGCTTTATGTCAGCTTACTGATACCAGGAACTTTTCTATCCTTTAGCTACAGCAAGTGTTATTGAGGTTAGAATAACAATTCCAAGAAAATTACATAAAATGCTCAAATGATTGATTTAGAAGCGAGTGAAAATTTTGAGTGGTTTGGTTGTATTAAATTGATTTCAATATATTTTTCAAGAGGGGCCACAGTTATTGCAAAAAGGGGATCCTTATTGGACAACAACCTCTCTTCAAGGGGCTCTTTTGAAGCGTGTAAAGACCTTGGAACAATGAGGTCCTAAGTGATTAATCCATAGGGGTTACTCAAGGTGATTGGGTGGAATGGCTGACTCACAGAACTTATTAATGAAGGAAAGGAGGGGATAACTTACTAATTTAAGCAGAAACGTCAAGAAACTTGTAGAAATTAATGGTTGAAAGGGTATCAGGACAATTGTTGGGGATTATTGCTGATATTCTTCAATGGAATTAACAATGGGTTAAAATTGATAATTAAAGTATCATTCTGAGGCCATAAATCACTTGTTTATCTTGAATGAACACTTGATCACGGATGGAAAGGGGTCTGAATTGATTACTGAAAAATTACTCAGGTTTAAACCATCTAAAAAGGGTTGGTTTATATACTTTTCTGGGGTAATAAGATCTTCTCAGGGAACGTAGAGGGGTTTGTGCTTGTTTTATGAGGCTTGAAGGCTAACCAGGGCTAGTTTGGCACGTATTCTTGGTGCTTTCAACTGGCTAGCCTTTCCTGTGTCATATTTCTATGTGAAATAATTGTCAGAAGGTATTTAAATATTTATTTTTTCTTTTTATGGTTAAGACATATTTCCTTATTTTTTATTACTTTTTTTTGAGTATAATGGGTAGAAGTGGGCATTTTTAGATTCTAAAACATCTTCTGCACATGTTAGTAATTTACAATTATTTTTTGGTATACTTCTTGGTGTGTTTTGTGGTTCATAAATATTTGGCAATCTTATTTAAGTGACAAACTTTATTACTGTTTCTCAGAATTTATTTGCTTTATTGTTTTAATTATCATATTTTTATTCAATTTGATTAAGTTTCAAAAATCCCCCTATTTGTCAGTCCACTTGTTACATATGCATGATGTATGTATGCAAGTTTTAGCATGTTCCTGCGGTATCTGGCTGTTGGAATTATCACAACTGATGTTGACGCGTGCAGGCTTGAGGGATGCATGGGGGAATCTGTCATCAGTCATTTTCATGCGGGTTTCTTGACATGCGCCTACATACTGATTGTCAGGCGTGTACCCTTGCTATATGAATTCAGGGCTGCACGCGTGAATTTTGACATAACACAAATCCCTCTGTAACTCCTAAAATATACAAAAAACCTCAATTCTGACTTAATTTTAGGTGTGAAACCTATACATGGCATTATGTGTGAAATATTAGAATGGCTGAAAGGTGCAATAGTGGTGTTGTGGTTTATTGGTCTTTTTCTTCTGAAACTATTTCAAAATATAAGGACTTGGAATTCAAGGGTGGGGTCAGTGGGTGACCCTACCTATTTTTGGTTGGGGAATTCATTTCTGAAATAATATATATGGAATTCCCACTACTTCTAATTTTATTATTTATTTTATTTTTTTGATCTTCTTTGACAGTTTTCTCTTTTCAACTAGCAAGCTAACACTATAGGTGTGTGGGATTGTGTAGGTAAGCTTGGCATCCAATGATTTGTATCATCTCCCCAGTGGGGGACTTGCCAAAGAGTAACTCATAGGGTGTAATCTGGTTTTTGGCATGGAAAAGGCAGTTAAAGATGTAGGCCAAATGGTCCAGCGCACAAGCCCATAAAAAATTCCAATTATTCTGCTCAACATGCCCATTCTAATGGTTTTTGTAAGGCACAGAAAGCTGATGTTTGATAACCTCCTGCACAAGAAAATCATTCAATTTCTTCAAGGTGAATTTGCCACCATTTTCTGACTAGATGGTCCTCATGGCATGTCTGGTGTCCCTTTAAAACTCCTTGATCCATACCTCAAGCTTCTCTGCCGCCTTAACTTTGCATGCCAGTCCATATACTGTGACAAAAAACAAGAAAGAGTCCAAGAAAACCAAGCCATAGGTGCTTCCGTCCAGTGCCGCCCCAAAAGGGCCCAAAAGGTCAACAGAGATTACCTCTCATGGCTTACTTGTCAAATCTCTTGGTGCCAACAGGATTGGCCAAAGGGTTCTTCTGGCCAGCAAGAATGAAAAATATGGATTCCACTCTTGCTTCAGTTTCTGGGTTGGGAAGCTGGGCAAGGGCAAAGATGTAATAGTCTTTTTCAGGAAGCGTATGCCAATGTGGCCTAGGCAAGCATGCCACAGGGAGGAGTGTAAGGAGACAAGAACTGCATTGTGGTCAAATCATGAAGGAGCAGCATGGAAGTGAAGAAACCAGCAATGTTCCCACTTTATTGAGTGAAATAACTTGGAGCTCTGGTGGATGCAGTTGCGTTCATTCCCATTGACATTGTCAAAACAGCCAAGCAAGATAACAGTGCCAGAAAACCTTGTTAAAAACAGGACATTTGAGAGGTGTAGTTCACCATTCTGTGTTGGTAGGATAACATCCTCTATTGAATTGGCTCAAAAAAGGTATTGGAATGGCACAGAGATGAAAAGATTGACATGTTTGATTTTGGTGAAAAAGGACTGGTTGAACATTACATGATGAGTTGCCCCACTACTGAAAAGCACCTCTCAAGCCTCAAATGGCACCATCAACATGGCAGCCACACTTGCCTGGTAGGAGACCAGTTTCCCAGACAATGTGCCTGACTTCTTTGAGTTCAAACCAGGGTTCTTGATCCAAGGGTTCTCCAAGGGTGGAAGATTTGACTTTGCTTGTGGGCAGTCAGAAGCCCAGTGGCCCCATTACCAACACACATTGCATGGGAACTCAGCCGTTGTGGTAAACTAAACCTGTTCTATAGCCATCAGACTCATTTTTTTTTATTAATTATTATTCTTATATCAAATTAAATTCAAGAAAATACTAAATAAATTCCAAACCCCTCATAAACTATACTCTAAACTCAAACCAACCTGAAAACCCAAATCATTACCAGATAAAACCCTTCATCAATATCAACAACTGTCACAAAAACAACCCAACACCTGGCACAGACTGGGTTATTTCACATGGATTAATGAAAAGTCTTAATTGAATATATAATCAATAGATTATGCTCAAAATAACCACACAACAAAACAACCTACCCCATACCAGCAGGACTTAAACCATATCAGTACCAATGTTACACTACAACCAGTACTATGAAAGCAAGTTACACTACTTTTATGGAACTTTCACCACAAGATAAGCCCTCAGAAGCGTCCTATCAAGCACTCTGATACTCAGTTTGCCACCATATCAACCATACAACACCTGCAAGCCACAATCTCAAGTCACCCAAGGGGACATGCGGTAAAACAGCATACCTCATATCTCCAAAACTAATTACATTGAAACAGCATGCAGGTAGTTCCTGCAACATTTTATACATGATAAGGGCTCAGAAGCGTCCTAGGAAACACCCAGCACATGACCTTCCACCACCAAACCCATGCAGGTCACACCATCCAAGCTACCAAAGAGGGCTTGCAGCTGCCAAGCATGTTTCATGCTTTTCCCAACCAGCAAAATTAACAAAAGCTGCAGGCAACTTCTGCATCATTTTTTATACAAGATAATCAATCAGAAGCTTCCAGATCACACCATTATTATCTCTTAAGATTTAACTAAAAAATACAGTTATCTCTCAGCCTGATTTACACGTTTTATCACCAGAATGACTTGTCTCATGTAACTGTACCCTCCTGTGCTTCAACAGTGCAGAGAGAGGCTCAGAATTGCACTCAAGGGAGGCCTGAACATCTCCCGAGGAAGTATTTTTCCATTTAAGGAGGGCTCTCTTGCCCTATCCAAGTTGTAAGCATGGCTTCTGCCCATTGTGGGAAATAGGGCATCAGCCTGACCAGTTACTTACCAGTACCCAGTTATAAGTGAACCAGAATCAAGTTAAAAGGAATCAAACAAAAAATTATTGTTGAAAATTTGACCAAACTCCTGGTGTCTTTCAAGAAGGGTTCTTGAGAAAAGGCCTGTTACTCAGCACCTATTTTTTTAAGAGGGAAAACCCCTTATTTTTGATTAGTAAATTCATAAAAGAGGAAGAGCGCAACAGAAGAACCAACCAAGCTTTTGTTTCCGCCCAGCTCCCTGTGAGCAAGCCCATTTTTGGGTCCTCCTACTGGTTAAACACCTTTTAGTCAACCCCTAAATCCTTTAAAAGGAATTGGAAAAATAGTCAGAAAAAGTCAAAAATTCTTGATTATTAATTGGTGGAAGCTTGCCAATAATCCAATCCAACCTGGAATAGTCTTGCAATTCCTGAAAATATCTATTAATAATGAATCTAGGTCTGATAAGAGACCTATTTTAAGTCTCAAAGAAACCAGCCAATAATTAAAAAAATTATTGTGCAGACTTATTATAGTTCAGAAGGGCAGGCAATTCAAAACCACCTTAGCTTACCTCTATCTATTCAAGAATAGTAGTAAACTAAATTCCCCTTCTAGTGACTGCCAGCAAGCTATTTGCTAAATAATCCCATTATCCCTTGGAGTCTCTACACCTTCAACCATTTCTTAGCCCAAGAGTCTGGCAGATGAGAAATTGGGCCACTTCCAGGCAAAGATACAGCCACTCCAGCCGCTTTTTGTTGGAACCCTTGGAAAAACTGCTGGAAACCCCCTCATCCCTGGAAGGGTGGGGATTTTTGACAAGCCAAAACAGCCCTTGTGTTGGGCATTGCTGCAGCAACCAAGGACTGGTGCATTCAAGATGCAAATTCTAGTACATCAGCATCAGTGATTGCAATTTCTGGCTTGATGGACACTTGAGCATCCAGGGCCTCAGCAATGGGACCCTTTAGGGGTACAAGTGACAGCTGGCTACTATTCAGAACCAACTGACTAAAGACCCCAGAAATAAAAATGAATACAAAAATACAGAAATAATGACTTAAAAACAAAAATGAGATAAAAAACCCTTAATGAGTAAGAAAAGTAGGTATATTATTGCAGAAATGGATTCCTGGTGCCAAATTAGGTAGGTTCACCCACTGGCACCACCCCCCAGTTCCTGCTCCTTCAGGTAGAACCGTGACACCCCTTTGTACCGTACCTCACATACACCCCACAGCCTTGTTCCACACCACATGAGGCCCAAAGAGAACTACCACGAGGTAGAAAAAAGCATGAGACTGCCAAAAAAAACAGAAAGTTTGGAAAAATTGGGCCCTGCATCCTTTTGAGAGCTGTATCAAAGGTTGTCAGGGTCCCCTGTAATGGGACTTGTACAGAAGTTTTGGGCCCAAAAGAGTACACAATAGGTACAGTAGCATCCTGAGAGGGTACACTGAGGATAAACAGAGGCCTAGCTTCGTGATGAATAGCCCACAAGACACCTGACACCTATACAACCTCCTCTTTACCCTATACAAGGAAGACTGTACGTAACTAGTCACAACCACTGGCTTAATACCCAATTAAGTAGATTTAATTAGACTAATATTAGTTACTATAGCACCCTGAGAGTGTGCAATTGGGATAAAAAGTAGATGAGGTTTGTCTAACTTGCTCACAATATACCAGGAACCCATAAAACCTCCCCTGTACCCTGTACAATGTAGACTGTATGTAACTAGTCACAACCAGGGGCTCACTCCGCAATTAAAGAAACCCCAATTAAGCAAATATGGAAAGAAGAGCCTCATACTTGAAATCAGCCCTCATAAAAAAGTCTCCTGAGCATGTTTTTAAGCCCCTGGCCTCAGGAGACCATGGATTATATTTAAAAATATTGATTGAATACAACCTCTTTGGCTGATACAGTGAGATCATTAAGGGTACAGAAACATGTACCAAGCCCCAAGTATGATGAAATAAGGCTCTCCATACTTCTGTAGTGGCTAGAGCAGGTCTACAAAAAACACACTGATGGTCCCTTAGCCTCAGAATTAGCCTTGTTCACTTTATTTTATTAATTGAATACTACTTCTTTGGCTGATAAAGTGAGGTCATTCAAGGTACAGAAACATGTATCAAGCCCCAAGCATGATGACATAGGGCTTCCTGTACCTCTTTACTCACCAGGGTAGGTCTACACGAACACAATGATGGTACCCTGGCCTCAGTAATAGCCTGGGTCACCCTCCTTTGGTTGGTAAAAAGACTGCACCATGAGGGGACCCAAAATGAAAAAAATAAAGGCTCCTCCCCCAGCCATTTCTGACAGATTCATCAAGTTATATAGTCATTATTACTTCAGATATTCTTGTCCTCAAGCCATCAAACCCTTATAAGAAATAAGTGTGTGATCCTGGACCAATTTTTGATAAAATTATAGACAAAAATCATGAATCCTTATTTTTGGCCAAAATCAGAATCAAGGCATTCAGCCTGCACCAGCACCCTGAATCCCTGCATATTGGCCCATCCATCAAGAATAAGCCCCGATCTAGGCCTATTAATTTATCCTGCTGACTTATATCCCTTTTTTTAGGTTCTGCATAACCCAAACCCCAAGGAAATTACACACAACCTTCTTGAAAGGAGTCCTTGTAAACCCCACAGGCACCAAAATGGCATCTATATTGTCCTTAACAGACATATACCTGTGTTCTGGAGGGCTCAACAACCCCATTGAGTTCTTGGCCCCTCCTTTCAAATTTATTTTTTTTATATATATAAAAATAAATTTAACCCTTTCAGCCAAAATATATCTCCAGCATTTTTCAACATGTTTTCTCTAAATTTTCTATCACCTCTAGTAGCTAGAAGGAGCTAGGTCCTTGGCATCTAGTAGGCTGAAAACCAGGCTGTGCATGAAAGGCCAAGGAAGCCACTTGATCAACGGTGTAAGACTCCAAACGGTGCTAAGCCGTGGCAGTTCTGTGGAGGGGAAAGGTGCTGTTTAGGCTGCCCTCCTAGGAGTTACAATAATATTTAAATGTAACCGGAATCAAGGTCCAGAACCTTATGGATGAGAAATCAAAGTAAGGGAAGAGGATAAGAGTTGTTGGTAGCGATGGAAACAACACTATCTGAGGCAAGATGGTGCAGGTAAAGACTTGAACAAATAAGTCAAGGTTTGTTCAGAGTTCAATAGAACAAGGCAGTTGTAAGTAACAACGCCCAAAAGCTAATAACTCTGGTTGTCAGCAGCTGATTAGGAAAGATCAACTCAATCCCAACCAACCTCCAGGTTCTCAATGAACCTGCCCAACTCTCCGCAATCAAGCGCTTGAAGGGTACCAGATAACTGTGGGAGGCTGAACAAAACAAAAGCAATTTGTTTATGAAGCTCTAGAAGCAAATCAATAACGAATTTGAGCAAGAATATCCCAACACTTCTCAAGGGACTCAAGAATAGCGTGGCAAAATTCAACCTTAAAAAAAAGAAGGGAGGTATAACACTCCAGGTTTTAAGCTTAATAAAATCTCTTCAATCAAACATGATTTCCTCCATAAAGATGATCAAGGAGAGATCAAGACCAGTATGGTCGGAAAAAGGGATCAGAGTGGTATAACACAACCAAGAATTCAGACAGACAGGAATTCTTCTTCAACCAGCAAGGCTATTGGTTGGTGATAAGGATCAAGGTCACAAGGGACAGAGTTTGAGTATGGAGGCTCAAAGGATCAAGGGGCAATCATGGATATACCCGGATAAATTGCTCAGATAAGTGGGAAGGATGCCCACGGATAAGTTGATTTCTGATGATGGTCTCATAGGATGGATGCTGGGATCCTGGGCCAAAAGGCAGGGGAGAGCCCCTCCTTTTATAGACATGAGACCCTGTATACTATGTACAAGTGATACTACAAATAGGTGCGGGAAAATGAAAACATAAAAAAAAATAACATGAGAGGAAGAAAAAAAAAAGAAAGGTCACCCGCGTCAAGAATGACCGCAGGAAACCAGATGGACACGCGCGACAGCGGTCGCGGGTATTGACAACGGCTGTCTTTGCCCGATTGGCGGCAACAACAGGGTGAAGGTTCCGACGGCCGCGAGCGGTCGCTTGCAGTCGTCAGTCGGATTGGATGATGGGCGATGGATTCAAGTAGATGGTTTGGGGTGGATGGGTGGAAAGGATAGATCAAATGGAAGATGATCAAGAGAAGATAGGATGGATGCGTATTCTCGAGCAGAGGTGACAGTCGGATGGATCGGGGGAAGGAGAGGATTTAGCACCAGAGGAAGATCAACGAGTCAGTGAATATAGTCAATTGTCCGAGTCAAGGGGGTCAAGGCGAGCAGGGCAGGCAGGGATTTATTGAGATTGAAATGGAAGGAGCATTGGGATATTGAGCCGAGCCGAGCCAAGCGGGAGTAGCGTCGATCAAGAGAGAGAGTTGCTGTTGCCGTTGCCGTTGCCGTTGCCGTTGCCCATAAGACTAGGATCGCGATAGCTGGGCTGGCTGGGCGGGTTTTGATCTAGGATTGAGTTTTGCAAGTTGAATACAAAGGGTCATTTGGTGGGCTCAATGGGTTGGATGAATGGCATGATGGGAGCCAAGTTCTGAGTGGCTGAGGTAGAGGAACGATCAGATGAGGAGGTGGATGACATGTTGGGAAGAAGTCTGAGAGGTGCAGTCTGATGGGGGGAAACAAAGGTACCCATAGGCGTACAACTGACAAAGATATATATTTTTTTTTTTTTTTTTTTTTTGCCTGTGGTGTCCCGGATTGGTCACCACTTCTCTCCCCAACTTTCAGACTGTCCCTAGTCTGCATCTAAAATTTGAAGAGATTAAAAAAAGGCAGGGAACAAAGAAATTGAAGCAAAGATTGGCCATTTCTTGATCTTGAGAGCAATTGAAGAGTTGAGGAAAATATCTTGATTCTTCCAAATGAGCCCTAGAAGCGGCAGGAATAGAACAAGGAGGGCGTCCCAGGTGCTCACATATGTGGCATGCAGTAGAGTTTTAAAACCAAAAACGCAGCAAATGACCCTGGTAGTGCACAATTGGGAGGACTTACTTCTGAGATAAGTTGCCCCCACGACAATGAAACTTCTTGACTTGATCAGCAGAGAACCTTCTGGCCAACCAAGTACCATCCAGCTCCTCCAAAACATAAGATCCACCTCTAACTTGATGAACCACTCGATAAGGGCCATTCCAACGATTAGAAAAAAGCTTTCCCCGCTGGGTCTCCAAAGATTGATTATAAGCTAAAACTAGGTCACCAGAGTTCAAGGGCTCCCTGACTCGATTAGAGTGCTTGTCCTCCCAATACTGGACGGATTTTGCTCTGGACTCCATCATCTTTTGATAAGCTTCATCACGAACGTCTTCACTTCGCTCCAGTTGCTTGGATCTAGCAACTAACAGATCAGTGGTTGAGGACACCTCTTCCCAAGAGATACCCAAGAAAGATTCCATTTCCAGATCCAAAGGAAGGAATGCCCTTTGACCAAAGATGATTTCAAAAGGTGAGTAGCCAGTAGTTCTTTTGGTTGAGATTCAATCAGAGAAGAGAACAAGAGGAAGGAATTTGCGACAATTCTTGCCACTTTCACCAGCCAGTTTAACAAGTGCAGCCTTCAAAGGGGCATGGCCTCGTTCCACCATGACTTGGCCTTCAGGATAATAAGGAGTAGTAACTCTATGTTTTCCAGGAAGGGATCGGATCATTTCAGCAAGCTTGCCCCCGAATTCCGAGCCACCATCAGTAGAGTAAGATCAAGCCAGGCCATAACACATTGTCCAGGTCTTGTAGAGGAAAGCTGCCACTGATTCAGAGCTAAGGTTCTTAAGAAATTTTGCTTCAACCCATCCGGAAAAATCATCTCTAGCCACAATGAGGTACTTAGCACCACCTGCCTTAATATGTACCACATCCATAGCAATCCTTCCAAAGACAGTGGACTCCCCAGTAGGATAACAAATTTTGGCTGGGCGCCTAAGATCACGTTTTTGACAAACTTCACAACTCTTGCACCATTGGGAGACAGATTTCTTCAAAGATGGCCACCAGAATTGTTTGGATAATCGTCGATAATTTTTGGTTTCCCCACAATGACCAAGGCCTTCATGGAGACTTTCAAGGATAGAATATTGTTTAGAGGGAATAGTAACAACAATAAGAGCACAAGGATTGCCCCTCTTCATAAGTCTAGAGCCTTGAACAAAAAAATTAGAAGACTTTCGTTTAAGAGATCAAAATTCCTTAGCAGAGAGATCAGGAGGTTTTTGAAGATTTGAAAGGTACTGCTCTAATTTAAACCAGAAGCCTTGTTGAAAGCCAGAATAATTTTGAGAAGAAAAAGAGAAAATAGGTTGGATTAAAGGTTCCTCTTCATTGAAATTGGTTCCAACATCAGATTTGTTGTCCACAAGAGGTTGTCGAGATAAACCGTCAGGCATGGTGAAAGATTTTCCCGGCCTGTGAAAAATATCAAAAGAGAAAAGCTGGATAAAGGCCACCCAACGAGTCATAGGAGCATTGGGAAGACTGGGAGCGTTGATCATTTCAATGATGGATTGAGCATCAACTTGCAACTCGAAATGTTGGCCCCAGAGAACTGTTTGAAGTTTCTTCATCATTTGAGCCACACCACAGAGTTCCAGTTTGGGCTGGGAGTATCTAGATTCTACATCTGAAAACAACAAAGATTCATAAAGAGCAGGACGGTCCCAACCATTTTCATCTTCCTGAGTAAGGACGGCCCCAACAGATTGATAACTAGAATCGACAGCCAGCTTGATCTTGCCAGCTCCAGGTCCATAAGAGATCTTTTTCAAAACTATGTCTTTACCAACTATCCTTTTGAGTAGCTGGAAAGCACATTCACATTCTTGGGTCCAAATCCATTCAGCATCTTTTCTGGTTAGACAACGCAAGGGTGCACAGATTTTGGATAAAGATGGGATAAAGATTCTAACATAAGTGACAACACCTACAAAGCCCCTAACTTCAGTTGGATTGATTGGGGTAGGCCAAGAGATGATCTTGTTGACTTTGGCTGGTGCCATCCTTCTTCCTTCCTTGCAGACTACATGACCAACAATTTCCAGAGCAGGAACACAAGCCGCCAGTTTGGATCCAGAGACAGTAAGGCCAGATTCCTCAATTCAAAACAGAATCCTCTCCAAGGTAGTAGCATATTCCCAGATAAAACAACAAATTCCTGAATGCCAAGGTAAGAGCTCATTATCATAGTCAGATACTGGACCTTTAATTTCTCCATTGTCAATAGAGATACCAGCATGATCAGGGATTTCATCCTGGAGGATCCACATCATCTGAGCCTGATAGACTGCAACCAAGTTGGTGGCTCCTTGAGGCAATCGAGTAAGTTGAAATCGACCAAGAGGAGTATCAAAAGTAGCGAGAGGACAAGAAATAGGATGTAAGGATCGTTCATCATAGCCACCCATAATATCCCCTAGACCATAGCAAGCTCTTCCCGCAAAGGATTCAACAAATTCTTCAGTAGCAGGAGGGATACCAGAGTCTTTAATAGTAACTTTATTAAGATGTTGAAGATCATGAACTATTCTAAGTTTACCATTACTCTTGAGGACACAGAAGACGGGGCTGGAGTAACTAGAAGTTGACTGTTCATACAGGCCAGTTCAAACTCGTTCCCAGACCAACTTGATGAATTCGTCAACTTTAGAGGCAGGGATAGGGATCTTCTTCTTTTGCCAAGGATCATGTTCAACTAAAGGGATGATATAAGGGAAGCCATAGGATTCCCGCAAGAGACCTCTCTCTTCTTCACAGAAAGCAATAGATTTTTCCCTTAGAGATAAGACATTTTTGATTGTATTTAACTCATCAGGAAGAAGCCATCCATCTGGACCAAAGTTGACCACCTTCAGACGTTCTTCAGTGACCCGTTCATTAGGCACAAAGGGACCAGTAAGAGATTGAGGAAGACCACAGTAAGGATCGCGAGATAGAGGAGGACGCATAAGGGGAGGATTGAGGTTGAGAGGCATAGGCTGGTTGACTGGTTGGATCTTCTTAGCAACTGGTTTATACTTAGTGGCAAAAGAGAGAAGTTCTTGTTTCCTCCAAGAGTTGACCAGAGAGACTTGATTACAAAAGCTGAGTCCAAGTTCCAACATCTTCCAAGTCCAATTTTCTGAAATATCCTTGAAGGGCGCCTTTTCCATAAAAGGAGAACCAGGAGATAATACATTGCTCACATGTGTGGCACAAGGGAGGGTTTCAAAAATGACGGTAAAAGATTGCCCTGGCAGTGCACAATTGGGAGGACTTACTTGTACCCCAAATTGCCTCCACTGAAGCCCATATTCCTTCATACCAAAACCACCAAAAACGGAATTGCAATTAGGATCTAGTTTAGACTCATTGCGGAGATTCAAACCGGAACTGAGAGAAGATTGATCAGACTCAAAAGCAGAAGGAAAAGAAGACACAACAGATCCAGAGAGAGAAGGAGATGGAGAAGAAATATTTTTGGTTTTTTCTATTTTGATATGTTTTTGTTTTTTAATATTCTTGAGATCAGAAGAGAATGATGAAAGGAATGAAAAATAAGCCTGAGGGATGGGATTTGACCCTTGAGTTGCAGTCTGAGGCTGAAAAGAACTACAACCATTAGTAGGATCAACTATTCCCCTAAAAAATGAGAGGAACTAGAGTTATCCTTCTGCTTCCCCTTAAAAGATGATTTGGGAGAATGACCAGGAAAATCTCTTTCCCAACGACCAGAATCCAAAGAGCAAAGAGGAACTTCAATTTTCCTGCCATCAGCATCAGGGAGAAGAATTCTCTCCCCAACTTGATCAGAAAACATCAGGGTTGCACCAAAGTTGATTAAGAAGGGTTGTCCCAAGATCATAGGACTGTCCAAACAAGTAATCCAAAAGTGGCAGGTTCCAACAATATTTCGACCAATCCTGACCGGTACATCTTCAGCACTACCAACAAGTTCACAAGCTTGATTTCCTATCCCATACACTGCAGAGTTGAAGCTGACCCTAGGACTAAGTTTGAGCTTGCAGGCCATAGCATCCAAGATTAAGTTAAGCTGAGATCTAGAATCCACAAGAGGAGAAACAGTTTTAGCTGAGTCACCAAGATAACAAGGAAGAAAACCCAGGGGACAGGAATAAAGGTTGGAGTCTAAAGAAGGACTGGTTCCGCCAGAGTCCTCCATTAAAGTGCCAGAGGAGACTTTGAGTTCTTCAGGGCCAATTTCCACACGTCGACAAGAGACCCATTTCTTCATTCCTTCAGCAACAGATGGAGAGATTGATAGGAGTTCAGCCACAGATAGATCAGGAATTTTGAGATCAGAAATTTTCTTTAATACTTCCTCCACAGCATTGGGGTGATCCTTGGAGATGCCCCTTTCAAATCAAACTTTGGGCTGGGTGGAGGGAGGAAGTTCAGGTGACGCAGAATCTAAGATAGAATTAGAAGGTTGAGGTGGGGGAGAAGGATCAGGGTGATCTGGGAACCTTTCCATGAGTGGTTCCTTTTCCACCTCCATTTCTTCTACATCAGAGGAAGGAGGCTCAAGTGATGATTGACGTTTAACGGGTTTTTGAAGGATTGAAGTTGGCAAGGAAGGAGCCTTATGAGGTTTAGGTTCCTCATGTCGTTTCCTGGCTGGATCAGATTGATAAGTAGTCCCAGCAAGACTAGAGGAAGAAATAGCTGGAGGATACCGAGGTTGGAGGGTACCACAGGATGATCAAAATTCAAAGGAAGCAAGAGATTCTTTCACAGGAGGTGATGGCTGGTAAGAGGCTAACACTTGTCGGATAGGACGAGACGAGTCAAAAGGGATTAGGGCACCATTAGGGAGGAAGTAATTGTTCCCCCTCTGCTCTACCAACTTTTCCTTTAGGTCCTTCTGAAGTTCTTGGCATCGTCCGGTTCCATGGCCTTCCCTATGACAGTAGTAACAGACCAGAGTTGATTTGGGGACAGAAGAAGGAGTTTGAGGCGTAGCTAGCGAGGAAATCTTTTGATCTATTTTGTTCTCAAAGGCTCTAAGTAACTTGGTGATTTCATCTATAGTAGTAGGTTCTCGATTGGAATTAGGATCTGCTTTAGGCCTACGATCTGCCTCCATTTTAATCATAATATAGTTTGACTCTTTAAAAGAAGGAGCATGGACCAGTTCAGTAGTTGTAGGCTTTTCAAAGGTAAGAGCAGTTTGACCTTTCATGACTTTATCCACAGTACTCCTAAGGGTAAGAAAAACAGGGAGCTTGAATCGATTATCCCTGGTGGTAATCATGGATCCAGATTTGACCAGTTCTTCTTTAATCCTTTCCTGCACAGCTGACAAAAAAGATTGGAAGAACTTTGCTCGAATTTCGTCCACTATGTCAATGTGATTGTTTCGGATAAGATAGTTTTGAATGGGATCCCAAGACTTCCTAAAAATCTGATAGTCAGAGGCTGAAGAAATACCACCATTGGAGATCCACTGAGAAACCAGAGCATCCAAATCCTGCAGAGTAAACCTAGCCACATCTATTTTACCCCAGTATGCCAACATAGCCTCCCTGAGAAGCGTCCAGTTGTGGGATTCAAATCCCTCAAAAGACTCAATTACCTCCATGACTTCATCAGAGGAGATAAAGAATCGCAACTGATAAGCCATATCAAATTCACTAGCTCCATCCACTTCAGCAGCCATTTTGTAGGAGTCCAAGAATCGCTCAACATTTGTACCGTTGAAGCCTAAGTTCTTGTTCTGAGGTTTGATCTTTACCATCTTAGGTCGGACAGGGGTGGTTGGAGTAGTGGAAGATGCCATATTGAATAAAAGAGTTCCTAGGGGATCCAAAGAGCAGATTTCCAAAGTGGCTCACAAGTGTGGCAAGATTAGGGTTTCGCCAAAAATAACAAGTATCTTGCCCAACCGGTGCACAAATTGGGAGGACTTACTTCTAGGATAAGTTGCCTCCACGGATCAGATTTGAGAAGAGAAAAAAAAAATAGGAGAAAGAAAAAAAAGATTGGATTTCGAGGTTGATTTTAAATGTCTTGGGACTGTAAATCCCAAGGTTGCTGGTTTGATCCCGGCCCGGGGGACCAAATGTAAGACTCCAAACGGTGCTAAGCCATGGCATTTCTGTGGAGGGGAAAGGTGCTGTTTAGGCTGCCCTCCTAGGAGTTACAATAATATTTAAATGTAACCAGAATCAAGGTCCAGAACCTTATGGATGAGAAATAAAAGTAAGGGAAGAGGATAAGAGTTGTTGGTAGCAATGGAAACAACACTATCTGAGGAAAGATGGTGCAGGTAAAGACTTGAACAAATAAGTCAAGGTTTGTTCAGAGTTCAATAGAACAAGGCAGTTGTAAGTAACAACGCCCACAAGCTAATAACTCTGGTCGTCAGCAGCTGATTAGGAAAGATCAACTCAATCCCAACCAACCTCCAGGTTCTCAATGAACCTGCCCAACTCTCCGCAATCAAGCGCTTGAAGGGTACCAGATAACTGTGGGAGGCTGAACAAAACAAAAGCAATTTGTTTATGAATCTCTAGAAGCAAATCAATAACGAATTTGAGCAAGAATATCCCAACACTTCTCAAGGGACTCAAGAATAGCGTGGCAAAATTCAACCTTAAAAAAAAAAGAAGGGAGGTATAACACTCCAGGTTTTAAGCTTAATAAAACCTCTTCAATCAAAAGTGATTGGCTCCATAAAGATGATCAAGGAGAGATCAAGACCAGTATGGTCGGAAAAAGGGATCAGAGTGGTATAACACACCCAAGAATTCAGAAAGACAGGAATACTTCTTCAACCAGCAAGGCTATTGGTTGGTGATAAGGATCAAGGTCACAAGGGACAGATTTTGAGTATGGAGGCTCAAAGGATCAAGAGGCAATCATGGATATACCCGGATAAATTGCTCAGATAAGTGGGAAGGATGCCCATGGATAAGTTGATTTCTGATGATGGTCTCATAGGATGGATGCTGGGATCCTGGGCCAAAAGGCAGGGGAGAGACCCTCCTTTTATAGACATGAGGCCCTGTATACTATGTATATGTGATACTACAAATAGGTGCGGGAAAATGAAAACATAAAAAAAATAACATGAGAGGAAGAAAAAAAAAAGGAATGTTGCCTGCGTCAAGAATGACCGCGGGCAACAAGATGGACACCCGCGACAGCGGTCGCGGGTATCGACAACGGCTGTTGTCGCCCGATTGGCGGCGACAACAGGGTGAAGGTTCCAATGGCCGCGAGCGGTCGCTCGCGGTCGTCGGTCGGATTGGATGATGGGCGATGGATTCGAGTAGATGGTTTGGGGTGGATGGGTGGAAAGGATAGATCAAATGGAAGATGATCGAGAGAAGATAGGATGGATGCGTATTCTCGAGCAGAGGTGACAGTCGGATGGATTGGGGGAAGGAGAGGATTGAGTGCCAGAGGAAGATCAACGAGTCAGTGAATATAGTCAATTGTCCAAATTGAGGGGGTCAAGGCAAGCAGGGCAGGCAGGGATCGATTGAGATTGAAATGGAAGGAGGATTGGGATATTGAGCCGAGCCAAGCCAAGCCAAGCTGAGCCAAGCGGGAGTAGCAGATTAGGATGGAGAGAGTAGCGTCAATTGAGAGAGAGAGTTGCCGTTGCCGTTGCCATTGCCGTTGCCGTTGCCCATAAGACTAGGATCGCGATAGCTGGGCTGTCTGGGCGGGTTTTGATCTAGGATCGAGTTTTGCAAGTTGAATACAAAGGGTAATTTGGTGGGCTCAATGGGTTGGATGAACAGCATGATGGGAGCCAAGTTCTGAGTGGCTGAGGTAGAGGAACAATCAGATGAGGAGGTGGATGACATGTTGGGAAGAAGTCTGAGAGGTGCAGTCTGATGGGGGGAAACAAAGGGACCCATAGGGGTACAACCGACAAAGATATTTTTTTTTTTTTTTTTTTTTTTTTTTTTTTGCCCGTGGTGTCCCGGATTGGTCACCACAACGGTTGGTCTCCCAAATTGGCTCTCAAGGTCAGCAAGGTAGTCTTTCATCATACAATGATGAGAGGCAAGCGCCAATGGTTGCAGAATGGCTGATGTGATGAAGGACCATTGATTCAGCATCAGAAACCAGGTTTTTTTGGAAAAAGTGTACCGGAGGGACATCCAAGCACCCTGCGCCATCAAAACCACAATGGAAGATTGCAGAGCCAGATCCACAGAGTTCTTGATGAGCAGGAACTCACCAGTGTTGGTGGCAGCCTCAAAACCAGACCAATAAATGCTAAAATAATCCTGAACCTGTATGGTATGTACAACAACATGCCTCAAAGCCACTGACCAGGACAGATAGTTTCCCCAATCCACAGCAAGTGCTGGGCTAATTTCCTTAGACGTCTTTATCCAATGCAAACAATCCTGGATGAAAGAGGAAATTTCCATGGAGGCCAGCAGGAACTTGGCCAGCATATCCCTAACAAGGTTTCTGTCCAAGTTCTCTAGGGGGTTACCTGCTGGCGCGGGGTCCCAAGTCCATTGCTCTGGACCAGGGGATTTGGGTTCAGGCAGAGTGTAGGTTGAAGCCCCAGAAGGGGGTTGGAGGAGGGAGGCTGGATCCATAGAGACCCTGGCAGTGCAGGAGGTGCAAAAGGAGTGCAAAAAAACACAGTGGGAAGCAAGGTTAGATCAGACAAGTTGGATGATTGTTGAGAAGTTTGGGAGTGCAATTGCCAAGGGCAGCTTGGTTGGGAAGAGAAGGGGGTGGAAGGCCGTCCTATCTCCCCTTGATGCAAGTTTAACATTAAGATGGAAGCATGAAGTTCAAATTTCTAGATGTTGGTAAGGTGACAAAATTAAACCTCCAAATATGAAAGAAGTATGTGGGGGGGCACAGTGATGAACTAGAATATCAGAGAAAGCTGACTAATTTTCAGGCTCATAAACTATAGTTCAAGATGGAAATTCCCCCAAAGGAAATAAATTTCTTGAGGTGAAGACCTCTATAAATAATTTTTGTAAGTAAATGAGCAGTCCAACCATAAATTTCCTACTAGAAATAATCAATAAACTGCAAGCCTGCCTTGAAAGGTCCAAAAATAATCATTTGTCCCAATTAACATCCCAGATCAACAACCTCCAGAATGTCAATCAATCACCAAGAAATTTATCAAAGATCCTATGGCAATCCAAAACAAAATGAATACTAATAAGAAATTCCTCCTGTCAGCTTACTGATCCCAGGAAATTGGCAGTCCTTTAGATAAAGCAAGTAATATTGGTTTTGGAAAAATAATAACTCCAATAAAATAAGTAAAATTCTTAAATATATTGATATAATAAGAGAAAGGGAAAGGTTTGGAGTTTGGTTTAGTTAGAATGGTTTAAATATATTTTTAAAGTGGGGCAAAAGTTTATAGAATACTAGGGATCTTAATTGAAACAAATTCTCTTCAAGGGACTCTTTCAAACCGTGCAAAGACCTTGGGACAATGAGGTCCTGGGTGATTGCTCAAAAGGGGTTTACTCAAGGGTAATGGGTGGACTGGCTGTCTCATAGCACTTTACCTGGAGGCAAGGAGTATGTAACTTACTATTTTAAGCAGAAACTCCAAGATACTTGCAGAAATTCAGGGTTTGAAAGGGTCTCAGGAAAATTGATGGGATTTTTGCTCATATTCTTCAATGAAATTAATGATTGGTTTTAAAATCAATAATTATACTATCAGACTGAGGCTATTAGTCTCTTTTTTATCATTCATAAACACTTAATCACAGATTGAAATGGATATGAATTGATCAATTAAAAATTCCTAGAGTTAAAATCATCTAAAAAGGGCTCTATATATACCTTTTTGGGGTAAGAGTATATTCCCAGGGCACGTAGGGGCAGTTGTGCTTGTGGACTAACACTAGTGGACTGGCCAGGGCTAGTTTGGAACATAATATTAATGACATCAATCAGCTGGACCTGTCTGTGTCATCTTTATGGGTGAGATAATTATCAGAATCTATTTTAATTTAAATTTTTTATTTTTAAAGTTCTGGTATATTTCCTAATTTTGTATTAGTTTCTTTTGAGTGAAATGGTCAGAAGTGGGTTTTTTTGGATTTTAAGCCATCTTCTGAAAATTTTGGTAATTTTTAATAATTTTCAGGCAAACTCCTTGGCACGTTTTGTGGTTCATAAAGATTTTATAATGTTATTCAGATTTTAAGACTCCAAACAGTGCTGAGCCTCAGGAATTTCTGTGGAGGAGAAAGGTGCTTTTTAGGCTGCCCTCCGGAGATTTAAAAAAATATTTAAATTTCACTGGAATCCAGGTCCAGAAACTTATGAATGAGGAATCAATGGGGAGGAATAAGTTTGATGGTAATTGGTAGGAATAGAACAACACTATCTGAGGCAAGATAGTTCATGAAAGGACTAGAACAAAAAAGTTAAGGTTTTTTTCAAGAGTTCAATAGAACAAGAAAGTTGTAAGTAACAACCCCCACAAACTAATAACTCGGGCAGTCAGCAGAAGATTAGAAAAGATCAACTCAATCCCAACCAACGTCCAGGTTCTCAATGAACCTTCCCAACTTTCCCCAATCAAGCGCTTTAAGGGTGCCAGATAACTGTGGGTGGATGTAAAAAACAAAGAAATTTGTTTTATGAAGCTCTAAAAGCAAAGAAATGACAGATTTGAACAAGAATAACCCAACACTTCTCTAGGGACTCAAGAGTAGCATGGCAAAATTCAACTTCATGGAAAGAAAGGGATGTTTAGCACTCCAGGATTCATTCTTAAAGAAACCTCTTATTCAAAAATGACTGGTTCCAAATTGATAACCAAAGAATGCTCAAGACCAGCATGGTCAAAAAAGGGATCAAAGAGTGGTATAACACACTCAAGAATTTAACCAAATGAATTCTTCTTCAACCAGCAAGGCTATTGGTTGGTGATAATGGACAATTTCACAGAGGGACAGATCAAAGATTGATTATTGAGGCTCAAAGATCAAGGGGAAACCATAGATATACCCAGGACAAAGATGATAAATGGCTTGCATAAAGGGGAAGGGCCTATGGAGTTATTGATTGCATACAGTGATAATGGGGCAAATTGCAGGGGATATCCCCTAATTTGATGGGAAAGAGGCCCTTTAGACTACTTTACAAGAGATGAAACAATGAGAGCAAAAAAATATATACATTTTTTTTTTGAGTAAAATGGAATAATATAGGAAAATAGTAATGAAAAAAAACCCAAAAGCAACAGGAAGATAGTGACATTGGGAAAATTTTTTGAGAAAAGAAGGAAACCAGCCTAGCACTGGAGATGATTGGCAGGTATATGAACATCTATGGCTTTGCAGAAGCAAGGCCGTGACAGGCAACAGTTGAGCAGACGGTGATTGGACCTGAGATGAGCAAGTTCCAAGCAGTTGCTGATTGGGGCTGGAGGATTAGGCAACAAGGATGAGCTGGCAGATGACAGATGGCAGCTTTCAATAACTCCAACAGCTTCAAGCAACATCTTGGGGTCCGTTGGTTGATAGAATGAGGGGATTAATTGCTGATGGGCGCGTGATGGCGCAAGTGATGGCTTCAACTGTTAATGCTGGTCTTTTTTGTTTCTGCCAGTGAGAATGATGGATGGGTGATTGCGGGGACTGATCAAGGGATGATGGGTTTCTAATGGAGATGAAATCAGTTGGATGAGTTGGATTTGCTGTTGAAGCTTGAGAAATGATGAAAGGCAATTGCCACAAGGCAACCATTTTTGATCCAACCAACAAGTTGTCAACGGCCCAGGAAAAATGATTGGGAGGGTTCATTGGGAAATAATTCAAAAGCAAGTATGATTGTTGGCAGCAGTTTCCATCACCTTGATCTCAGTGCAGTATGATCAATTGATTTTGCGTGCTTGGCCAAAAACTAATTGGGTGCCAAGTGTAAGGAGGAGGAATTGAACAGAGTATCAGGGGATTCGGAATTGCTTGAGAGCCCTTCCTAGACCGCTAGGACAGGAGGGAGCTGGGAAACTGGAAAAAGGAAACAGTTTCCATGGAGATACAGAATACATTCCCTCTTTTTTTGATTATTGTCAGATGGAAGTTTATGATAAAAAAAATTAAAAAATTTTTCCCTTTTTCTGAAGTGTCCCAAATTGGTCAGCACATCTCTTTCCAAATTACAGAATGTCCCTAGTCTGCATCTCAAGTTTGAAGATATTAAGAAATTGAGACAGAAAAATGGCCATTTCTTGATCTTGAGAGTGATTGAAGAGTTGCAAAATTTCTTGATCCATCCAAAAGAGCCCTAGAAGTGGCAGAGGAAGGTGTCCCTGGTGCTCATGTATGTGAAATACAGTAGATTTTCACAAAAAAAATGCAGAAAATGACCCTGGTGGTGCACAATTGGAAGGACTTAATTCTAAGATAATTTGCCTCCACAACAATGAAACTTCTCATCTTGATGAGCAGAGAACCTTCTGGCCAACCAAGTACAATCCAGCTCCTCCAAAAGATAATATCCACCTCTAAATTGGAAAACAACCCAATAAGGACCATTCCAGTGGTTTTAGAAAAGCTTTGCCACTGGGCTTCCAAGGATCAATTGTAAGCTAAAACTATATCACCAGGATTTAAGCAATCCCTGATTTGATTTAAGTGCTTATCTTCCTAATACTGAACCAACTTTCATCTTAATTCCATCATCTTCAGATAAGCTTCATCACAAACATCTTCATTTTGCTCCAGTTGCTTGGATCTAGCAACTGATAGATCAGCAGTTAATTAAACCTCTTCCAACAAGATAACCAAGGAGGATTCCATTTCCAGATCCAAAGGAAGAACTGCTCTTTGAACAAAGATGATTTCAGAAGGTGAGTAGCCAGTGGTACATTTGGTTGAGATTTGATCTGAGAAGATAACAAGAGGAAGAAATTTGCAACAATTCTTGCCACTTTCACCAGCCATTTTAAAATGTGCAGCCTTCAAAGGAGCATGGCCTTGTTCCACCATGCCTTGGCCTTCAGTATAATAAGGAGTATGAACTCTATGTTGTCCAGGAAGAGATTGGATCATTTCAGCAAGTTTTCCACCAAATTCAGAGCCACCATCAGCAGAGTAAGATTGAGCCAGACCATAAAACATTTTCCAAGTCTCATAAAGGAAAGCTGCTACTGATTCTGATCTAAGATTGTTAAGAAATTTGGCTTCAAACCATCCAGAAAAATCATCTCTAGCCACAATGAGGTACTAAGCTACACCTGCCTTAATATGAACCACATCCATAGCAATCCTCCCAAAGACAGTGGAATCCCCAGTAGGATAAAAAAATTCATCTGGATGCCTAAGATCATGTTTTGGACAAACTTCACAACTATTGCACCATTGAGATAACAATTTCTTCAGAGATGGCCACCAAAATTGTTTGGATAGTTATCAATAAGTTTTGATTTCCCCACAATGACTAAGAACCTCATGGGGACTTTCAACAATAGAATATTTTTTAGAAGGGATAGTAACAAGAATAAGAGCACAAGGATTCCCTCTTTTTATAAGCCTAGAGCCTTTTGAAAAGAAATTAGAGTGCTTTCTTTTAAGGGATTTAAATTATTTTTCAGAAATATCAGGGGTTTTTGAAGATTCAAAAGGTAATTCTCTAATTTAATCCAGAACCCTTGTTGAAAGCCAGAATAATCTTGAGAGGACAAGGAGAAGAAAGGATGGATTAAGGGTTCTTATTCATTTAAATCCATTACAACATCAGATTTTTCATCTCAAAGAGGACATTGAGATAAACCATCATGCATGGTGAATTATTTTTCAGGCCTGTGGACAACATCAATATACAAAAGCTGTATAAAGGCCATCCAACAAGTCATAGGAGAATTTGGGAGGGTTTCAGCATTGAAAATTTCAATGATAGATTGAGAATAAACATGTAATTTGAAATTTTGACCCCAGAGGACAGTTTGGAGCTTCTTCATCATTCCATTCACACCACAGAGTTCCAGTTTTGGCTGAGAGTATCTAGATTCTACATCTGAAAATAACAAAGATTCATAAAGAGCAGGAAGTTACCAACCATTTTCATCTTCCTGAGTAAGAACATCCCCAACAGATTGATAACTAGAATTAACAGCCAGCTTTATCTTGCCAGCTCCAGGACATCCTAAATTTTTTTCAAAACTATGTCTTTACCAACAAGCATTTTGAGAAACTGAAAAAAATTTTCAAAATCTTGCGTCCAAATCCATCCATTATCTTTACCGGTTAGACAACACAAGTGTGCAAAGATTTTGGATAGATATGAGAAAAAGATTCAAACATAAGTTACAAAACCTAGAAATACTCTAACTTCACTGGGATTGATTGGGGCAGGCCAATAGATTATCCTGTTGAATTTGGCTGGTGCAATCCTTCTCCCTTCCTTTTTGACCCACTGACCAACAATTTCCAGAGCAGAGATACAAGCATCCAATTTGGATCCAGAGAAAGCAATACCAGACTCCTTTATTTGAAACAGAATACTTTCAAAAGTGGTAGCATACTCCAAAATGAATCAAAAAATTCCTGAATGTGAGGGTAAGAGCCCATTATAATAGTCATAAACTGGAACTTTAATTCTTCCATTGTCAATAAAGATAGCAGCATGATCAGGGTTTCCATGCTGGAGGATCCAAATCATCTGAGCCTGATATACTGCAACCAAATTAGTGGCACCTTGAGGCAATTTAGTAATTTGGAATAGACCAAGAGGAGTATCAAAAGTAGTGATAGGGCAAGAGATAAGATGTGAGGATTGTTCTTCATAGCCACCCATAATGTCCCCTAAAACATAAAAAGATTTCCTAGAGAAAGATTCACCAAATTCTTCAGTGGCCGGAGGAATACCAGAGTGTTTAATAGTAACTTTTTTAAGAGGTTGAAGATCATGAACTATTCCAAGTTTGCCATTACTCTTAAGGAAACAGAAGACAGGGCTGTAATTAATAGAAATTGATTGTTCATATAGACCAGTACAAACTTGTTCATGGAACAACTTGATAAATTTGTAAACTTGAGCAGCAGGGATTGGGATATTTTTCTCTTGCCATGGATCATTTTGAACTACAAGAATGATATAAGTGAGGCCACAAAATTCATTCAAGAGAAAACTCTCTTCTTCACGGAAAGCAATAGATTTTTCCCTTAGAGATAAGAAATTTTTTATCAAATTTAAATCATCAGGAAGGAGCCATCAATCTGGACCAAATTTGACAACTTTCAGGATTTCTTGAGTGACGCATCCATTGGTCACAAAGGGAAAAGTAAGAGATTCAGATAAACCACTGTAAGGATCACAGGATGAGGGAGGATGCATGAGAGGAGCATTGAGGTTGAGAGGCATAGGCTGGTTGACTGGTTGTACCTTTTTGAAAGTGGCTTATACTTGTAAGAACAAGATAGAAGTTCTTGTTTCCTCCAAGAGTTGACCAGTGAGGCCTGACTACAAAAACTGAGAACAAGTTCCAAAACTTTCCACATCAAATTTTCCACAATATCCTTGAAGGTTTTCCATAAAGGGAAAACCAGGAGATAACACTTTTCTCAAATGTGTGGCTGTGGAACTAGGTAGGGTTTCAAAAAAAAAATTAGAAGATTGCCCTAGCGGTGCACAATTGGGAGGACTTACTTCTACCCCAAATTGGCCCATTGAAGCCCATATTCCTCCATACCAAAACCACCCAGAATAGAATCAAAAAGAGGATCTTGTTTATACTAATTGCTGAGGTTCAAACCATAACTGAGAGAAGATTGATCAGCCTTAAGAGTCAAAGGAAACAAAGACACAACAGATTTAGAGAGAGAAGAAATGTTTTTGGAATTTTCAATTTTAGGGTGTTTTTGATTTTGAATACTTTCCAGATTAGAATAAAATGAGTAGAAACAAGAAAAATTAGCCTCTGGAATGATCTTTGATCCTTGAGTTGAATTTTGATGCTGGAAGAACTAATTAAACTATCAGTAGGATCAAATTTTCCCAAAAAAAAATGAGAGGAATTATAATTATCCTTCTTCTCCCAATTTAAAGACAGTTTAGGAGGATGAACAGGGAAATCACTTTCCAAACAACCAGAATCCAAAGAAAAGAGAGTAACTTCAATTTTTCTACCATCAGCATCAGGGAGGAGAATTCTCTCCCCAAATTGATCATAAAGCACCAGCATAGCACCAAAATCCATTAAGAACCGTTGTACCAAGATCATAGGACTGTCAGCCTTGCAGATGCCAAGACCCTTGCTATCCTATAGAATAAATAATAAATATATTATTTAATAAATGCAGCAAAAATCCATAAAAAATTTGGATTAAGCTTTTTTGCAAGGTTAATTGGTTTGGTTATAGTTAATTGTTATAAATCAATATGAATAAATTTATTATTGAATATTTTTAAGGAGGGGCCACAATTAAATTGGGTGTCAGCTCTCTGATACCAGGAACCTTGCAGTCCTTTAGCTACAGAGAGTGATAAAAGAACTTGGAGCAATAATATTCCAAAGAATAAACACTTTAAAGCTCCAATAATGGTACGGTAAGAGCAAGTGCAAGGTTTATTTGGTTTGGTTATAAATATTTTAAATATAAAATATAAAGAGGGGCCACAGTATTATACTACTGGGGATCTTTACAGACTAGCAACCTCTCTTCAAGGGGCCTCCTTAGGCAGTTTAAGAACCTTGGAATAAATATGGGTGCCTTATAAAGGACTTATTCCACTAATGGCCGGGCTTAACAGCACACGTGGCCTAGACAGGAAGGGGAAACACTCACTCTGAGTACTTGACCACGAAAATCCTGGAGTAATTGGAAGGGTTTCAGAGCAGATGGGGTTGATTGCCTGACTAAACTTCAATGGTTGATTGGTTAATAAAGGTAAATAATACTACTACAGACTAAGTCATAAATCACTTGCTTATCTTCATATAAGCACTTGATTAACAATGACACCGTGTCTGATTGATAATAAATAATTCCTGATAACTGATTAACTGATTGGAAACAGGAGGGCAAAAGAGCCTGTTTAAATATTCCTTTTTGGGTGCTTGAGGACCTCTAGAAGGGGTACTAGCCATGGGCTGAGGCTAGGGGGGCAATCAGGGCAAGATTGGCCCGTCCTCAAGGTGCTGTTAGCCTGCTGGCCTTAGATCTGTCAAGGAACAGCTCCTTTTTAGCTGCAGGATCTGTTAATCAATAGATTAGTCATTTTGCTGATCCTGCACTGATCCTTAATTTGTACAGTAAGTACTGGTCCAAAGTGAGCAGACGTAGATTTTTATTGATTCTCCATCCTCTGCTGATCCTGTATGTAATTTTTAATAATTTTTACGACCACTCCTTATGTAGTTTCGTGGTCTTTGAAGGTTCTGATCAACTTACTTCGTGGTGAGTCTGGATCTTTATTTAATTAATAAAAAATACTAAAAATTAGTTATTAACTAATTTCAATTGATTTTTAAGGTTTTTGAACCTTAATCTGTGCTCGTGTGTTGGCTTTACATATGTAGTGTATATCCTACTATGTTGTAGCTTCTCTGAGCGGTACCTGATTGTCATAGGAGGCGCGGGGATCAGTCCATTCAAATGCGCGCGGGGACTGATCCGCTGCTCAGATGCGCGCGGGAGTTCAGCGCTGTAGGGACGCGGGGCTGCGTGCGGGAGTTGGCGTACGCGGGAGTCCAATGCTGTAGGGACGCGGAGCTGCGTGCGGGAATTCAGCGTACGCGGGAGACCGGAGCTAGGGACGCGGGGCTGCGTGCGGGAATTGTGACAAAACACAATTTCCCGTGTAACTCCTAAACTACACACAACACCTGAATTTCGACTGAAATTTAGGTGTGAAACCTATACATGACATATCATGTGAAATATTAAAATGGCTAAAAAGTGCCATACTGGTGCCGTGGTCATTTACCATTCTGTATTAAATTAATTAAAAAATATAAGGAGTACGAATTCAAGGGTGGGGTCAGTGAGTGACCCTACCTTATTTTGGGTGGGGAATCCATTTCTGCAATAATATTTATGGATTTCCTACTCCTTCATTTTATAATAATTTTATTTATTCATTTATCTTTATTTTGTTGATATTATTATTGTTGCTGCTTTGTCAGGTTGCTCTGTGCTAAGTAGCAGGCTGACATTCCCCCACTCCAAGATATGACTATATCTGAAAAAAAATTTTGGGGTTCAGTGTCTTTTACTGGCTCTGTAGTTTCTCAGGTGTATAGGTCCATCTGGGATGTTGTTCTCAGGTAGCCATTCATCTTTATCAGCTGATTCTCCTTTGTATCTGACTAAGTAAAGTCTAACATCTTTTCCTTGGATCCTTTCTTTTTTATCTTTAAGGATTTTACTAACTTTTCCTTTGTCCTTCTCAGGCTCATCTAAGACTGGTATTTTAAGTGAAGGGGTCTTTTCTCCTTCTCTGGGATGGTAGTGTTTGACAAGGCTAACTGGGAAGACTGGGTGTTTCCTAGAGAGTTCATTACTGAGGATGACTTCTACGGCATTTTTCCCGTGGAGTTTCTTGATAGTGAAAGGTCCAACAAAGGCTGGTCTGAGTTTTCTGTTTCCAGCCAAATTGTTGAAATTGGCGGTTGAAATTAGAACTTGATCTCCTATTCTGAAATCAGGTTCTTTGTGAGTTTTATCCCACCTCTGTTGGTTGTATTCAACAGCATCTTGTACACACTTAGCAGCGTGCTTGTTTGCCATATCTATCATGTTTTTGAAGTCCAGTGATGTTGGATGGATATTAGTCAACTCCTGATTGAGGTTATCTTTGGGCAATTTGGGGATCCATCCTCTTTCCAGTATGTAAGGAGCTTCTTTGGTAGTAGAGTGTTTACTACTGTTATAGGCCATTTCTAGTGCAGGTAAAAGGCTAACCCAGTCATGGCAATATCCGTCTGTATTTTTGTACTCCATCCCAAAGCAACAGAACCTTCTGAGCATATCCTCTAGAGTCTGGATCATTCTTTCAGCTAATCCGTCTGTCTGAGGGTGATAAGCTGTAGAAAAGGCTAAGGTAGTTCCTAACATATCATGGAGGTTTCTCCAGAATTCAGACGTGAATTTGGGGTCTCTATCACTGATAATAATCTTAGGGATTCCTACATCAGCAATTAGTCTGTTCCAGAAGAGTAAGGCTACTTCCATAGTGGTGTCTTCCTTATGGTTAGGTAGAAACTTGGCTTTCTTAGAAAATCTGTCTACAATGACCAGGACTGAGTTGTAAGAGTAAGCTCCACCAGGGGGCAGTCCTGTTACGAAGTCCATGTTGATAACTTCCCATCTTTTCCTGGGCTCAGCTATCCTTTGGAGTAGTCCAAACCTTTTCCCAGTGGTCCTGTTGGACTTCTGACAGATTTCACAGCTTGAAACATACTTGATAGTGGAGTCTCTCCAGTTGATCCACCAGGCAGTCTGTTTTACTTTATCTAGAGTTCTATCAATAGACAGGTGACCCGAAGAGCAATTATCATGACATTCAGCTAAAACAAGTTTGATATGCTCTGCTTTGGTCAAGACTATAACACTGGAGTGTTTATGCCGGTAATATAGTATCCCATCCCACAGTGTGAATCTTCCTTCTTTATAGGACTTCAGTAGGGGTTCAGGTAAACTGTTTATGAGTTCAGATGGAGGGGAAGTACTTTCTATGATGTTAATCAAAGTCTTCATGTCAGAGTTGTATGCTTCTCTGATGGAGCTGAACAGTGATTCTTCTAGTTCACATATGTGAATTCCTATGATGGGAGCTTCCAGATTAAACAGATTAATGTTTAGTATAGGAAATATATCATGATCTTCTGGGTCATGAGCAGGATTGCTAGTATCATTTGGTAGAGCATTTCTGCTAAGACTGTCAGCATTCTGATGTTTAACTCCAGCTTGATGGACTATTGTCATCTGACCTCTGTACTGTTGTATGGCTATCTGCCATCTTAACATATGCCTGCTAGGAGTTTTCATGTTCATGAGAGTCCTAACAGCATTGCAATCAGTGATTACCACGAAGTTTGTACCTTCCAAATAATAGTGGAGTTTTTCTAATGCCCATACTAGAGCAAGGCATTCCATTTGGCTGGCACCATATCTCTTTTCAGTATCTTTGACTTGTCTAGATATGAAGAGTATAGGTTTCTCTACTGGTTTATCCTCTTCTATTACTTCTTGGTGTAATGCAGCTCCTAATCCTTCCATGCTAGCATCTATGTAAAGTTTGAAAGGTTTAGAATAATCTGGTTGTATCAACACTGGGGCAGTAGTCATAGCTACTTTGAGTTCCTCATAATTCTTCAATCTTTCATGAGTCATTTCGAACAAAGTGTTGTTGTTGCAGATCTCATATAAACACTTGGTGAGGTTAGCAAATTTAGGTATGTACTTCCTGTAATAGCTGCAGAAGCTTATAAAGGATAAGAGTTCCGTTTTGTTCTGGGGCATAGGTCTGTTCATTACTGCTGCTATCTTACTTTGGTCAGCAGTTAAGGTTAGTCCAGAAACAATGTGTCCTAGAGCTTTAAGTTCTCCGTATCCAAAGTTGCACTTTTTCATAGATACTTTTAATCCTACTGAAGCAATTGTCTTAAGGACTAGCCTTACTTTGTCCATGTGAGTATCCCAATCGTCTGAATAAATGATAACATCATCTATGTATACCATCATCCAACCTTGCCTGATGAACATTCCTAAGACTGTATCCATCATTCTTTGGAAGTGGGAAGGAGCATTTTTAATACCAAATGGCATTCTGAGATACTCATATATGCCTAAATGACATATAATTCTCATAAATTTCCTACTATCCGGACTGATAGGTATTTGGTGAAAGCCTTTCAACATGTCCATAGTAGTAATGAACTTAGCTTTAGATAGATTATGTAGAGCGTGGTCAATCCTTGGGATAGGATAATAGTCAGCTTGGGTGTAGTTGTTGAGAATTCTAAAGTCTCCAACCATCCTAGACTTATCATTGTGCCAAGCTATTATCACGGGGGTAGTTACGTCTACTTGCTCATTATGCCCTACTTTCTGTAAGACTTGTAAGTCCACTAGTTCTTGGATGTGGCTTTCTAGAGCAGTTCTAGATTTTGGACTAGAAGGGTAAGCTGGTCTCCTGAGGTTAGGAGGGTAAGGAGGCTTAATAGTCAAAGTTAAGACCATATCATGACCTTTGATATTACCAATGGGATGATCTTTAGTGCAAAAAGCATTCTGGTTCTCAAAGCATGCTTGGAGAATATCTCTTTTCTGATTTTCACTAAGCTGGGAATTCAAGGCAGCTTGGGAAAAGTATTCCTGGTTAAAAGTTTCTAAGTGTCTCTCATAAGTGGAATCAGCAGCTTTAGCATTGATATGGCATATTTGGAACTTCTTGTTCCAATCTCCTCCTATAGTGAAATATCTCCCTTTACTCTGGAAGACATCTATCCCGTACAGGCAAAGAGAATCATTTCCTATAATAAAATAATCACATACTCCATTCTGAAGTACTACAAATTCAATCTTTATCCTGATTGATCCTTTAGAGTGGGGGAGTATGATTTCTGTTGGCCATACTCCAATAGCATTGAGAGGTGAGTTACAGCTGCTAAACTTGGCTCGAGGTACAGGTAGTAAGTTTTTCTTCCAGTTGGAATCCTGTTTATCTAAGTAGTCAGTTCCAACACAAGAGCAGAAGGCTCCACTGTCTAGAAGTAATTTTACGGGGGTACCTTGTATCAAGCCAGTGGCATAACAAGTTTTACCACCGGTGTACCCTTTTCCAATAGAAGGTTTGAGGGTTAAGGTCTTAGCTTCAGAAACATGTTGGATTTTCATGTTGGGTGTCCATTTTTGAGGCAAGTTGCTATCTTCATTAACAGGGTTAATATCTAGGGAAGATTCTATGTTGCCTTCGATGACATTAATGGGATTAGTGATAATTAGGTCACATTCAGAGATGGAACCATCAGTGTCATCTAGTTGAGGGTCAGGATTAGTGTCATCCTCTTCTCCTTCAATAGGATTAATCTTTCTCCTGGGTAAAGGACAGTCAGGTCTTACATGCCCTGTTTGGTTGCAATTCCAACATGTCTTTTCTTTGGTCACCAGAGTATTCTTGGCTTCTGAGTTGTTAGGTAGAAGTTCTTTGTTCTTGTTATTATAATCTTCCTTATTCCTAGTAGTTGGTTCTCTGGGTTTATTAGGCTTTTTGTCTAAGCCATTCATGTCAATAGTTTCTTCTAATACTCCTATGAGAGTGGAAAGGTCAGAGTTCATGGGCATTCTGCACCTTACGCTATGGTTAAGTTGTCCGGGACATAGGTTGAGGAGTCTTTCATTGACTTCTTCTTTATCAGCATTTGGGTAGAAGCAGTCTAGTCTTCTCTTCTGGTCAAGGCACCATTTGTGAGGTTTGTCCTTAGATGGATCAAACAAAGAAGTTTCGAAAGTTTTCATCATTTTTCTTTTCCAAATTCTGGTACCAAATTGTTCCTTAATCAAATCTTTCCATGAATTCCATGACAAAGATCCTACCTCTTCTCTCTTATTAATGAACCAGTCAAGGGCTACTCCTTCAAATAGTCTAGGTAGTCTCACTACGGCTATGTTATCAGGAAGTTCATAAGAGGCCAGAGTATAGTCAATAAACTTAATAAAACTGACATGATTGTATTCTCCTTCTCCGGAGAATTTAGGCCACTCAGTGATAGGGGGAAGTAATTTTAATGCTTGTTCTACTTCAGGAGTGGGACTAGGTCTGAAAGACTCAAGCCTTGTTAGTCTTGGTCTAGAAGGTAGTTGGGGCGTACTGTGGTACCTGGAAGGTCTGATTTCATCAGAGTCTGCAATGGGTTGAGATAAGTTTATCTTTAGATCTCTGAGATCGTTCTTAATCATACCTAATTCAAGGTCAAGTTTGTTACTTAATGAATCAATTTTATTAATAATATGAGTGGGTGAAGTGTGGTCTGTTTTATTAATACTTTCTTTGATTTGTTCAATAGATAGAAGAATTTCTTCTTGGATAGCTGAAGTATTGTTTTCTAGGTAATTTATTAGTTCTCCTTTACTCAAACTAATGCTGTCTCTTATTTGTTTTACTTCTAACTCATTGATTTTGATCAAGTTGGATTGGGATTGCATGACTTTACCAAAATTGGTATTTACTTTATCCAATTGCTCATATACTTTATCAAAACATTTGCCAATGATATCAAAGTTATGAGAAACATTTATGGAAAACAAATTGAAAGTTTCTACGTCTAATTGCGGTAAACTTTCTTCCATTTTCTTGCCAAAGATATTATGTTGTCCCATTCTTTGGGACTCTTTAACTTCTGATGGGCTAGAGATCTCTTCTTCTTGTTGTTGTTGTTTCCTCTTAAGGAAACTAATTGGTCCCAAGGATTCCAATTCTTCACGTAACTTTCTACTTCTTTCTTGGGAATTAACTTTTGGAGGGTTATTTGAGTCTTCTTTGCCAAATATATGGCTTTTCTCATACCCTGATGGTCTTCCTGGGTCTGAGCCTGTTTGAACAGTTCCCAATGACCCACGTGCTCTTTCACTAATACCTTTATTTTCTCCTCCTTGGAGGAGTCCGGCTGGGGTGGCGTAGGTGGAACGGTATCCTCCGGGGATTTCACGTTCAACAAGGGACGACCCTCCAACGGTGAGTTGGTCGAGTCGGCGGCCGCGGTCGTTGTTACGGTCGCTCGGATCGGAGCGATCACTGGCTCAATCCTCATTGCGGTCGCGACTGGCGTCCTTGCGCACACGGGTTCCTCCGGGCAAAGATCCATATGATGGGGCGCGTCCACTGGCACGGGTGTTGCGTCTGTTTTGAAGCATTTTAAAGGTTATATAAGTTTTTGTCGAAACTTTATAAAAATAATTTTCTTTCGAGTAATATATTTTTTTTTTAAAAAAAATATTTCTTACTTATATGAAGGTTTAAAGGCACTAAGTCCTTGTTGGGGTCAGGTCCGTCCTTGGAGGGTATTCCAACGGGATCTGAGTGGGTTCCAATTAAATCTTGGGACAAGTCCAAGGGTCCACAGTCTGGGACGTCCTCTAAGAGGTCTTGGTCAATAAGATCACCAAAGACAAAATCCACTAGAAAGGATTAAATAATAAAAAATATAAGTTATATATTTATTTATTTTATAATAATTTTTATTATAATTTTCGAGTTTTTGTGATTTTTTTTATAAAAAAATGAAAAGGAGATCAAAGCTCACTTTTATAATTTGGATACCGTCTCTTAAAAGCAGAAAGCTTTCTTTGATAGGTTTTCCACTCTTTGTGCTGTCTTAACAAGGAGTTAAAATTGATAATTCTTTCTAACTCTTGTTCCTTTTCTTTTGAGATTTGTTCTCTATAATAAAGAAGTCTCTCTTGTTTCTGCTCAGGAGTTATAACAACAGGCACAAAGTTACGTAATTTTTCTTCTTTTTTTCTGTTTAAGAAGATTTAAATAATAATTGATCAATTCTCCGTTGGTTTTTAAATCCACTGGACGAATTAAAAGATCAAGATAAATGATAAGTATTTCTACTTATATAATTTTTATATAAATAACTGGTCCAGGAGACAATTAATTAAATAATTAATTATTGAGGATATTTCCCGGCCAGACCCCCAGTTGTCAGCTCTCTGATACCAGGAACCTTGCAGTCCTTTAGCTACAGAGAGTGATAAAAGAACTTGGAGCAATAATATTCCAAAGAATAAACACTTTAAAGCTCCAATAATGGTACGGTAAGAGCAAGTGCAAGGTTTATTTGGTTTGGTTATAAATATTTTAAATATAAAATATAAAGAGGGGCCACAGTATTATACTACTGGGGATCTTTACAGACTAGCAACCTCTCTTCAAGGGGCCTCCTTAGGCAGTTTAAGAACCTTGGAATAAATATGGGTGCCTTATAAAGGACTTATTCCACTAATGGCCGGGCTTAACAGCACACGTGGCCTAGACAGGAAGGGGAAACACTCACTCTGAGTACTTGACCACGAAAATCCTGGAGTAATTGGAAGGGTTTCAGAGCAGATGGGGTTGATTGCCTGACTAAACTTCAATGGTTGATTGGTTAATAAAGGTAAATAATACTACTACAGACTAAGTCATAAATCACTTGCTTATCTTCATATAAGCACTTGATTAACAATGACACCGTGTCTGATTGATAATAAATAATTCCTGATAACTGATTAACTGATTGGAAACAGGAGGGCAAAAGAGCCTGTTTAAATATTCCTTTTTGGGTGCTTGAGGACCTCTAGAAGGGGTACTAGCCATGGGCTGAGGCTAGGGGGGCAATCAGGGCAAGATTGGCCCGTCCTCAAGGTGCTGTTAGCCTGCTGGCCTTAGATCTGTCAAGGAACAGCTCCTTTTTAGCTGCAGGATCTGTTAATCAATAGATTAGTCATTTTGCTGATCCTGCACTGATCCTTAATTTGTACAGTAAGTACTGGTCCAAAGTGAGCAGACGTAGATTTTTATTGATTCTCCATCCTCTGCTGATCCTGTATGTAATTTTTAATAATTTTTACGACCACTCCTTATGTAGTTTTGTGGTCTTTGAAGGTTCTGATCAACTTACTTCGTGGTGAGTCTGGATCTTTATTTAATTAATAAAAAATACTAAAAATTAGTTATTAACTAATTTCAATTGATTTTTAAGGTTTTTGAACCTTAATCTGTGCTCGTGTGTTGGCTTTACATATGTAGTGTATATCCTACTATGTTGTAGCTTCTCTGAGCGGTACCTGATTGTCATAGGAGGCGCGGGGATCAGTCCATTCAAATGCGCGCGGGGACTGATCCGCTGCTCAGATGCGCGCGGGAGTTCAGCGCTGTAGGGACGCGGGGCTGCGTGCGGGAGTTGGCGTACGCGGGAGTCCAATGCTGTAGGGACGCGGAGCTGCGTGCGGGAATTCAGCGTACGCGGGAGACCGGAGCTAGGGACGCGGGGCTGCGTGCGGGAATTGTGACAAAACACAATTTCCCGTGTAACTCCTAAACTACACACAACACCTGAATTTCGACTGAAATTTAGGTGTGAAACCTATACATGACATATCATGTGAAATATTAAAATGGCTAAAAAGTGCCATACTGGTGCCGTGGTCATTTACCATTCTGTATTAAATTAATTAAAAAATATAAGGAGTACGAATTCAAGGGTGGGGTCAGTGAGTGACCCTACCTTATTTTGGGTGGGGAATCCATTTCTGCAATAATATTTATGGATTTCCTACTCCTTCATTTTATAATAATTTTATTTATTCATTTATCTTTATTTTGTTGATATTATTATTGTTGCTGCTTTGTCAGGTTGCTCTGTGCTAAGTAGCAGGCTGACATTGGGGATCTTTAACACCTCTGTTCAGGGATTTCAGTATGAAAACACATATTACTGGTTACTTTGGGCTCTTTATTTTAAAGGATATTTTGCCCAAAGATAATATGTATATAAAATACGTGGTGGAGTGGCAGGGCCTTGTAACCAAGCTTCCACAAGAGAGAAAGGACAATAAAACTCACTGTTTTATTATTAAATACTTTGGGTATCTGTTTGGGACGTGCACTGATGGGTTCAACCTGTATACTGGGGTTATAAGGTTGTTCAGCAGTTTTAATTGATGAAAAAGAGGTTGAGGACAGATATTATTGATCAGACTTAGCCATAAATCACTTAATTATCTCTTATAAGTACTTGATTACCTTGGCACGGTGTCTGGATATTACTATAACTGGGTCTCTGCCCATCAATATCCTCAAAAGAGCTCTTTATTTATAGCTTTTGGAGTCCCAATACTATCCTTCTGAGGCGCACAGGGGCTCAAAGGGATGGACAATAAGGCTAGCAGGGTAACCAGTGGTAGCCTGTCACTTGTTCTTGGTGCTATAGCACGGGTAGCATCTATTTCCTCAGGGTATGGGAATTATTCTCCTTTATAATAGATATTAGGGCGTGTGAATAACACTAATCTGTCCGATTTATGTATTATCTAATTAATTATCCTTAGTAAATGTTCAAATTAATTTAATAATTATTTAAATAGAAATTTCTATGGACATCCTGTTTTCAGGTGAGTTCTCATTATGTCTTAAATAACTGGAGTAAAGTCATGATATTGAGTTTACTCATTATTTTAAAGTTTCAGTTGATTTACTAAAATAATTACTTAAAAATATAACTCATGGGAATTCATGTAATATTTTTAAATCATTAGTTTTCTTAGTATGTCACAAAAATATTGATGTCTAGAAATTCTCATCAAAGTATATTAAAGTATTTTGATATATTTTTAGAAGTTGTCATTGTCTTATTTTTGAAATTCTTGGTACTTTGAATTATATTTAGTAAAAAATACGTATAAGGGTTATTTAAATATTTTTATATAATAATTGGAATTTTAGACTATCTACTATCCACGGGAACATTTATTACATATGTAGAATCTTCCTGTGTGGGTTGTAGCATGTTTATGCGGTACCTAAGCCCCTCAGGCCGCCTGTCACTCTGTCAACCCGTAGTCCCAGGGCTGCGTACTTGTCAGAGGCCTGGGGCTGCGTGCACAACCTAGACGGAATGACAGGGCTGTATCTCAGCTGCGTGCAGGTGCATTGGTTGCCGCAGCTGCGTGCGGGAATTGTGACAAAACACATTTCCGTTGGTAACTCCTAAAATATAAACAACACCTCAATTATGACTGAATTTTAGGTGTGAAACCTATATGTGAAAATATGTGTGAAATATTTAATTGACCAAAAGCTCAATAGTGGAGCCATGGTATTTTGGTCTTTCTTTCCTTAATTATTTAAAAATATAAGGAGTGGGATTTCAAGGGTGGGGTCAGTGTGTGACCCTACCATATTTTGGGTTGAGAATCCATTTCTATAATAATATTTATGGTTTTCCTACTCCTTTGTAGGTTAATTATATTATTATTATTTTTATGTTATTTTTTTTACTTTTGAAGATTGCTCTGCAATAGTAGCAAGCTGACAAGGACCTTCCAAACAAGTGACCCAAAAGTGACAGCTTCCAAAAATATTTTGACCAATTCTAACTTGGAAATCCTCAGCAATACCAACCAATTCACAAGACTGATTCCCTATCCCATAAATCACAGAAATGAAGCTGACCCTAGGACTAAGCTTGAATTTAAAGGCCATGGAATGCAAAATTAAGTTGAGCTGAGAACCAGAATCCACAAGAGGAGAAACATTTTTAGCTGAATCACCAAGATAATAAGGAAGAAAACCAAGAGCACTGGAGTAAATTTTGGAATCTGGGGAGGGAAATTTTCCACCAGAGTCCTTCATCAAAGTGCCAGAGGAGACCTTTAATTTTTCAAAGTGCCAGAGGAGACCTTTAATTTTTCAGGACCAATTTCCACAGGTCCACAAGAGACCCATTTCTTCATTAATTCAGCAAAAGATGGAGAGATTGAAAGTAGTTCAGCCACAGATATATCTGTAATTTTGAGATCAGAAATTTTCTTTAATACAACTTCCACATCATTGGGGTGGTTGTTTGAAATTACCCTCTCAAACCAAAATTTGGGATGGGTGGAGGGAGAAAGTTCAGGAAAAGAAGGAACAGGATCAGAAGGTTGAGGAAATTAACATGAAGGAGTCGGATCCAAGTGATCTAGAAACCTTTCCATGAGTGGCTCCTTTTCCACCTCCATGTCTTCAACATCAGAGGAAATAGGCTCAGATGAAGATGAACTTTTAACCATTTTTCAAAGAATTAAAGCTGGAAAGGAAGGAGCTTTATGAGGCTAAGGCTCCTCATGTCATTTCATAGCTGGATCAGATTCATAAGCCCCAGAAAGACTGGAGGAGGAGTTTCCTGGAGGATACCAAGGTTGAAGGGTACTACAAGAAGAGAAAAAATAAAAAGAAGCCAAAGATGCCTTCATAGGGGGTGGTGGCTGATAAGAAGCCACCACATGAAAAATAGGGAGAGATGAATCAAAAGGGATCAGAGATCCATTAGGAAGAAAAAAATTGTTCCCCTTCTTCTCCACCAACTTTCCTCATTATCCTCCTTAATTTAAAGATATTGAACATTTCCATGACCTTCCCTTTGACAGTAGTAGCAGACCAGATTGGATTTAGGAACAGATGTTGAGGGTTTAGGAGTAGCAAAACAAGAAATATTTTGATCTATTTTGTTTTTAAAATCTTGGAGTATCTTGGTGATTTTTTCTATAGTGGGAGATTCCCAGTTTTACTGAGTATTTGATTTAGGCCTACAATCTGCCTGCATCTTAATCATAATTTTTTTTGTATTATTTAAAAGAAGGAGCTAGGAATGGTTCAGTGGTTCTAGGATTTTTGAAATTTCAAGAAATTTGACCTTTCATAACTTCATCCACAGTACCCCTAAGGACAAGGAAAACAGGGAGCTTGAATTGATTATCCCTGGTGGTGATGATTGATCCAGAATTGACCAATTCATCCCTAATCCTTTCCTGAAATGCTAGCAAAAAAGATTGGAAAAATCACACTTGAAATTTGTCCACTGTGTCAATGTGATTTTTTTGGATAAGATTATTTAGGATTGGATCCCATGACTTTCTAAAAGACTGAAATTCAGAGGCTGAACAGACACCACCGTTGGAGATCCCCTGAAAAACAAGATGATTCAGGTCCTGAAAATTAAATTGAGATACATCTATTTTCCTGCAATATGCCAACATTGGTTCCCTTAGAAGCATCCAGTTATGGGATTCAAATCCATCAAAAAACTCAATTAATTCCATGACTTCATCAGAGGAGATAAAGAATTTTAACTGATAGGCCATACTTTGTTCACTTGTCCCATCCACATCAGCAGGCATTTTAAGAGTCCAAGAACCGTTCAACATATACCCCATTGAAACATAAGGTCTTAATCTGAGTTTTGAACTTGACCATCCTACGTCCAACATAGATGGTGGGAGTACCAGAAGATTCCAATTTGAATAAAAGAGTTCCTAGAGGATCCAAAGAGCAGAATTTCAAAGTGGCTCACAAGTGTGGCAAGAGTAGGGTTTCAAAAAAAAACTACAAGAATCTTGCCCAAGGGGGGCACAATTGGGAGGACTTAATTCTGAAAAAAGTTTCCTGCATGGATCAGATCTGAGATAAGAGGGAACAGAAAAGGGAAAAAAAAACATTGGATTTCAAGGTGGATTACAAAACTCTTGGGAATGTAAATTCAAAGGTTTCTGGTTGGATCCCAGCCTGGGGGACCAAATTTAATACTCCAAATGGTACAGATCTGCAGGAAATTCTTTGGGGGGGAAAGGTGCTTTTTAGGCTTCCCTCCTGAGTGTTACCAAAATATTTGAATGTGACCAGAATCAAGGCCCAGGACCTTATGAATGAGGAATCAATGGGGAGGAATAAGTTTGATTGTAATTGGTACCAATGGAACAACACTATCTGGGGAAAGATAGTGCGGGATAATACTTGAAAAAACAAGTTAAAGTTTTTTTCAGATTTCAATAGAAAAAGGCAGTTGTAAGAAAAAACACCCAGAAGCTAATAACTCTTGTTGTCAGCACAAGATTTGGAAAGATCAACTCAATCCCAACCAACCACCAGGTTCTCAATGAACCTTCCCAACTCTCCGCAAACAAGTCCTTGAAGGGTACCAGATAAATGTTGGTGACTTTAAAAAACAAATAAATTTGTTTTATGAAGCTCTAGAAGGAAAGTAATGACAGATTTGATCAAGAATAACCCAAAAATTCTCAAGCTACTCAAGAGTGGTGAGGTAAAATTAAACTTCAAGGAAATAAAGGGATGTTTAACACTCCAGGTTTCAAGCTTGAACAAACCTCTCAGTCAAAAATTACATTTTCTGGATTGATAATCAAAGAATTATCAACACCAGTGTGGTCAAAAAAGGGATCAAAGAGTGGTATAAAACACTAAAGAATTCAATCAAATGAATTCTTCTTCAACCAGAAAGGGTATTGGTTGGTGATAACGGACAAGATCACAGAGGGAAAGGTCAAAGATTGAGTATGGAAGCTCACAGATCAAGGGGCAATCATAGATATACCCAGGATAAGGATGATGAATGGCTTGGATAAAGGGGAAGTGCCCATGGATTGGTTGATTGCATAAAGTGATGATAATGAGGCTAAATGCAGTGGAGAGGCCCTCCTTTAATGGGCAAGAGGCCCTGTAGACTACTCCACAAGAGATGACACAATTAGAGCAAATAAGTTTTTTTTTGAGGAAAATGAAATGATAAGGGAAAATAATAATGAAAACAACACACAAAAGCAACAGGAAGATGGTGACATGGGGAAAAATTTTTTGAGGAAACAAGGAAACCAGCCTGGTGCCAGAGAGGAGTGGCAGGTGGATGAATGTCAGCAGCTTTGCGGAAGCCAGGCCACAACAGGCAACAGTCAAGCAGACAGTGATTGGACGTGAGATGAGAGAGGTGCAAACCGTTGCTGATTGGTGCTGGAGGATGAGGCAACAAGGATGGGCAGTGGAGGATGAGCTAGAGGATAACCAATGGCAGCTTGCAACAGCTTGCAGTCTTTTGGTTGAGATAATAGGGGGATAAATTGCCAGTGGGCACATGACGGCGCAAGAAATGGTGTCAACTGTTGATGGTGGTGTTTGTTTTCACTGCCAATGAGAATGATGGATGGGTAATTGCGGGGAACAATTGAGGAATCAAAGGTTTCTAATGGACATGAAATTTATCAGATGAGTTGGATTTGCTGTTGAAGCTTGAGAAATGATGAAAGGAAATTCACATAAAACCAACCAACCAGTCATCTACGGCGCAGGCAACATGACCTGGAGGGGTTTTTTGAAAATTCTTTGACAGCAAGGATGATTGTTTGCGGTGTTCACTGTCACCTCAATCTCAGTCAAGCATGATTGATGGATTGTGTGCGCTTGGCCAAAAATGAATCCAGTGCCAAGTGCAAGGAGGAGGAATTGAACGGAGTATCTGGGGATTTGGAAGCCCTGGAGTTCCCTTCCTAGACCACTAGGACAGGTAGGAGCTGGGAAAATAAAAATGGAAGAGTTCTCTTCAAGATACAGAAAATATTCTCTCTTCTGATTCTTTTTTTTTCTATGATGATGGTCAGATGGAAGTTAATAATAAAAAAATTAAAAAATTTCCCCTGTTTACAAGGTGTCCCAAATTGGTCAACACAAAGTGAAAACCTTTATTATTATTTTCCCTATGTTTTCTGTCTTATTATTTGAATTTCATACTTTTTATTCAATATTCAGAGGTTTCAGAAATCCCTCTATGCATGAGATACGTTTTTACATATGCATGATGCATGCATTTGGGTTTTAACCTGTTCCTCCTGTACCAGGTTGTCAGGAGTTATGCATTTAATTTTTAAGCGCGCATCCCTGAAAGCTGGGTGCGGGAATCCAGAATCCACAGCCAGCAGTATATTGCATGCAGGTTATTTGACAGGCAACTACATTCTGGGTTTCAGGCCCATGTAGCCTTGCTGTAGGGATGGGGGGATGAGCGCAGGAATTGTGACAGAACACAAATACAGCTGTTACTCCCAAAATATACACAACAACTCAATTTCAAGTGAATTTTAGGTGTGAAACCTATACATGAAACTACATGTGAAACACTAAAATGGCCAAAAATTCCATAGTGATGCTGTGGCATTTTGGTCATTTCATTTTTAATTATTTTGAAAATATAAGGGGTTAGAGTTCAAGCATGGGGTCAGTGAGTGACCCTACCTTATTTTTGGTGAAGAATTCCAAATTTGTAATTAAATTTCAGGATTTCTCATTATTTTTTATTTTCATGATTTTAGCAAGACCCAATTGCTGTCACAAGCTAGCTGTTTTCCCCCTACTAGATTCCATGGACCTCACTTCTTCTAGCTACTAGAGGTTATGAAAATTTTGGAGTTGAAATAGGAAAAAATGCCAGAGATATATTTTTCTTAAAAGCATTAAATTTGTTTATATTTTTATAGAAATAAATTAAAAAGGAGGTTCTAGGACCTTATGGGGGTTTTTTAGCCCTCTGGAACACAGGGTTTTTTCTGTTTAGGAAAATAAAGGAGAAATTTTGGCGCCTGTGGGGTTGAAAAGGACTCCTTTCAAGAAGGGTGTGGATAATTTGCTTGGTGATTGGTTTATTTAAAACCTACAAAAAGAGTTTAAGTCAGAAGGAATTCTTAATAGGTCAAGATCCGGTCTAAGTTTTGAGAAATGGGCCAATATTCAAGGATTCAGGGTGCTGGAGGTTTGTACTGGGGCAGGCTGAATGGTTGAATGATGATTTGGCCAAAAAATAGGGATTCAAGGGTTTTGGTCTAAACTTTTATCAGAAGGTGGTTCAAGATCACACTCTTATTTTTTCATAAGGTTTTTATGGCTGAGGAAAAAAATATCTGAAGCAATAATGATTATATTACAGGAATAAATGAGCTAGAAATGGCTGGGGGAGGGGCTTTTATTTATATCATTTGGTTTGCCTCATATTAAAGGTATTTTACCAGCCAAAAAAAGGTGAACCAGGCTAGTCCTGAGGCAAAGGAACCATCCCTGGGCTCTTTTAGACCATCTCTATTCATTAAATAAGTATGGAAAACCCTATGTCATCATACTTTGGGCTGGATAAATCTTTCCATGCCCCATGACCTCATTGTACCATTCAAGCAGGTGTTTTTTAATTGATATATATATAATTATAAGCCATGGCTTCCTGGGGCCTGGGGCGTAGAAAAAGTTTATGGGGACCACTTTTGTAGGGGGAAATTTGATTCTTGGGGTTGTTTGTCAATATTGGTTCTGATTACCCTCTTTCAAGTGAGCCACCACACCCTGTAGTTAAGTTACAGTTTCTCTTTTGCAAAGGGAATACAGGAGGTTTAGTGGGGTGATTAGTGCCTTGAGAGGAGCTTAAAAAAAACTGAGCATTTGCTTAATACCTATTCCCACTCTCCGGGTGCTAAAGTAGCTAATTTGGTCACTTTTGTGGTGTTGATACACCATACAGTTCTCATTACAGGGGCCCTAACAACCTTTGATACAGCCCTCAAAAGGGTGCAGGGCCCAATTTTTGTGGATTTTTTGTTTTTTGGGAAGTCTCATGCTGTTCCCCAAAAATTTGAAGTTCTCTTTAGGCCCCAAGTGGTGTGGAAAAGGGCTGTAGGGTGTATGTGAGCTACCCTACACCCCTGTTTCCATTTTTGGAAAGGGGGGGGTTCTGTAGGCCTTCCAGTTGCCTTATGCAACAGCCTGGCTGGGTTTTCTGGGCCCGCACAAGTTAGTTTCTCAGAAAACAGTCCGGCAGGCTGTTGGTAGCAACCATCTTGGCTTGTGCATGGCAGTTTCTTGACTACCTTCTGGGATGGTGGTTGGTAATGACCATCCTAGCTGCGCAAGGTAGTTTCTTGACTACGTGTGGGGCTGGGGCCTGCCATGACCCTTGAAAATGACTGGCCTGGCCAAAGAAAATACACGCAGGGGAGGCAGTTGTTTGAAGCAGGAATTGGCTGCCTGACAGCTGGTGGCGGCTCCTGTGGCCTATGGGAGTTGCATGTGTGGCTGCGCACGGGGTTGTGGAAAAATAATTATTTTTGTGCATAACTCCTGAAGTAAACATAATTAAGGGTTTCTGACAAAATTCTTGGCCAAAAACCCATACCTGCGGATGTGATGAGCAAAGGTACACAGGGGAACCATGGTATTACCTGAAGGAGTGGGAATTGGGCTGTGGTGCCAGTGGTTAACCCTACCTAATTTGGCACAAGGAAAACATTTCTGCAAGTATTTTCTTGATTTTCTGACTAATTCCAGTTTATTTATTTATTTATATTTTGTATTTATTTTTGATTCAAATTTTTGTATTTTTTTATTATTTGTTTTTTTTTAATTATTTGTGGCTTAGATAGTTGGTTATGAATAGTAGCCAGCTGAAAGCTATCATCGATTGTATACTTGTGGTAGTAAACAAAAATTCTGGCTTGGATGAACTTTGGATTGCAGGTTGGCATAAGATAATAGCTGATCTCACCAGGATTGAAATGTCTCTTGAGAAGTTCTACAGGCTTGTTGTCCATGCAAGTACTACCCCACCCCCCAGGGTTTACTCCCAGAATTTTGGATATGTGATCAGACAGAGCCTGGACAATTCACTGGTCCTGCTGTAGAGAATCCTGTGGGATCTGATATAAATAATCTAAAAAAAAGCTTTCTGGAAGTCATTGAAGGAGAATTCAGTATTACTTCTACTCCTTTAGATTATTAGTAAAAACTGAGGCTCTGTTCAGTAACCAGGGTGTATATTGCGCTTCTGCACCAAAAAAAAGTTACACCATGTATGACACAGATATGGAATACAGGATCATTTGAAAAAGTGTATGTGTGCATGTGCATTGCCATGAAAACTGTATCTTTTTCATCTTGCTACCATTTACAGAGAAATATGTCAAATTAACAAAATAAAAAAAATAAAACAAAGTATTATTCAAACCAAAAATGGAGTATGAACTCTATGAATATTATTAGAGAAATCAATTTCCCAACCAAACCTAGGTAGAGTCACTCACCAAACCCATGCTTGAATCCCTACTCCTTCATATTTTAAAGAATTTAAAAAATTTTTTTTCAAAAGCCACAATGCCACTACAGTAATTTCTTGGCTATTTTAATATTTCCTGTGTATTTTCACATGTAGGTTTCAAAACTAAAAATCAGTCAGATTTGAAGTTTTGTGTATATTTTAGGAGTTACAGGGGTATTTGTGTTTTTTTCAGAATTCCTGCACGCAGCTTGCATCCACTCAATGAAAGCTGTGCCCTCTGTGGAAAAAAGAGGAGGGAAACTCCCTGAGTTTTCCGCAAGTTCCAGTTATAAATGATCCTAGCATCTGTAAGGATAAGGATGCTCTGGTTTCAAGAGAGAGAGAGAGATTACTTTCCTTCCTTTCCTCCGCTTTCCATATCCTTCCCTTCATCCATCTGTATATGTGAATATAATATGAATTGATGAGATGAGATAATCCAATTCAATGAATGAGATGATATGATAAATCTCTTCAAGCAGGGGTTGAGAGCACAGACTTTATACACACACCCACAACCCTAACCTAAGTACAAACGCAATGACATCCCAAAAACAAATAGGAAAGAAACCCTCAAAACCAGAACCCTAGCCCAACCCTAACCCTTTTCCATACTGCAATCACCCCCCAGCCCGCCTACCCTTACACAATTTGGGTTTGTCCTTCCCATGACTTGGCCCTCCCCGCGCCATACTCAGAGCCCCCCGCGTGTTCTGTATCCACCCGGCGCTCCGCCTGATTTCCTGCCCTGTGGTTTGGCCCATGCTTGAGCATTCCCAGCCCACTCCTATAGCTTTTTGCATACCGCAACCACCATCAAGCCCACCTACCTTTTATCTGTACGCGCGCATCTGCAAATCCCTTGAACTGCGGATCTGTCTCCACCTATGCTTGCACAGACCTCCCTGGTGTAAGACTCCAAACGGTGCTAGGGTGGCAGTTTGGTGGAGGGGAAAGGTGCTGTTTAGGCTGCCCTCCTGAGTGTTACAAAAATATTTAAATGTAACCAGGATCAAGGTATAGAACCTGGTAAATGAGGAATCAAGGAGTAGAGGATAAAGATGATAATAGTTTGGTAGCAATGGAACAGCACTATTGGAGACAAGATTATGCAGGGAAAAACTTGAAAAAAAGAAGTTAAAGTCCTCTTAGAGTTCAAAGAACAAAAGCTGTTGTATGTAAACAACACCCACAAGCTAATAACTCTGGTTGTCAGCAAAAGATTGGGGATGATCAACTCAAAACCAAGCAACCTGCAGTTTCTCAATGAACCTGCCCAACTCTCTGCAATCAAGGGCTTGAAGGGTACCAGATAACTGAGGGTGGCTGTACAAGAAAAAGCACAATTTTTAAGAAGCTCCAAAGCAAACAGTAAATGATTTGAAGCAAGGAAAACCTCAACACTTCTCAAGGGACTCAAGAATAGGCTGGCAGAATGCAACTCCAAAGAAAAAAAAGGGAGGTATAACACTCCAGGTCTTAAGCTTAATAAGACCTCTTCAATCAATCGTGATTGGCTCCAGAAAGGTGATCAGGGATCAGGACCAGTATGGTCAGAGAAAGGGATCAAGGAGTGGTATGACACACTCAAAAATTCCAACAGACATAATTTTTCTTCAACCAGCAAGGCTATTGGTTGGTGATAAGGATCAGGCCACAGAGGGGCAAAGACTTTGGGTCAAAAAAATGGATCAAGGGGCAATCAAAGATATACCCAGGATAAGGATCAGGATTAAATTTCACAATGATGGGGGGACACAGGCAAACACCCCTATGGATGATTCTATTGACTGATGATCTGATGTCTGATCTGATATGCTGCAAAAAAAGCAGGGAAGAGCCCCCCCTTTTATAGACCAGAGGCCTGTGGACTATTTAAAAGAGAGATTTACAAATGGGAGCGGAAAACTTTTTTTTTTTAAGGATCAAGATCATGAGAAAACAAAAGAAAGAAGAAAAAAAAATAAACAAACAGTTACTCGGAGAAAAAGAAACCCAAAGAGGGACGCCCGCGGGCATCCTGATGGGCCCAGGCGACTGCCAAGGCCGCCGATGACCGCTGGCATGTGTCCGACGGGCCCAGGCGACTGCCGTGGCAGCAGATGACCGCGGGCCGGTGTCTGACGGGCACTGGAAACGTAAGAGACCTGCGATGACCACAAGCTAGGAGGGGAGGAAGAGGTTTGACGGTGAGGTGGTGATGGGAATGAGATCAGAAGCTGGTCGGTAGATAGTTGCACGAGGAGCAGGTGAGAGATGTGAGGGAATCCAACTGGTCAGACCGGCACTCTGAAAATTGGCAAGTTGAGAGAGATGAGAGGAATTGATGGAGTGAGGTTGAGTAGGTTATTTGGATGGGTCATTCAAGTTACTGGTCTGCTTGGAGATACCGTTGATAGGGTTATAGACGCTACCCCTGGTTTGAGCCCATTGATAATAAGCTGGCCATTTTCTTTGGAGGTCGACAGCACTTTTCCGGAGGTCTTTGAAGTAGGCTTGACACAGGTTTTTGTGCTGTTGGGGGTCTAACCAGAAATCAAGAGAGTCCTTGGCGCGTTCATGTTGTAGGTAGAGATAGAAGCAATAAAGATCAACGGGTGGTCTATTTTGATGAGCAAGTACCTCTTGTTAGGTAGGTAATTGATTCCTGGACATCTTGGATGACTTGGGTAGGGCAGTGGTAGTAGGATGAATGGTTGATCTGAGTGGTGGTTTTTTTTTTTTTTTTTTTTTTTTTTTTTTTTTTTTTGATAATGATACCTATGAATGATGATAAGGAAAACATTAAAATCTCCGCACTGGCCAGGGTTTCCAGGATGGGACACCACATTTCTCCCCAACATACAGACTGTACCTAGTCTGCTCCGAAGTTTGATGCCATAAAAAAAAGAGAAAGGAAAGAAAGATGATTGAAAACAAGGAATGGCCATTTTATTGATCTTGAGAGTGAAAAAAGAGTATGTCGGTCCATCCAAAGGGAAATCCTAGAAGTGGCTGAGATGAAATGAAGAAGGCGTCCCAGGTGCTCACATGCGTGGACTGAAGTAGAGTTTTGAAAATGACAGTAGTAGAAGCCCCTGGTGGTGCACAATTGGGAGGACTTACTTTTGGAACAAGCTGCCCACACAAGAATTAAATTTCTTGACCTGATCAGCAGAGAACCTTCTGGACATCTGGGTACCATCCATTTCCTCCAAAACATATGATCCACCTCTAACTTGACAGACCACTTGGTAAGGACCATTCCAGTGGTTAGAGAAAAGTTTTCCCCACTGAGTTTCCAAGGAACAATTATAAGCCAATACCAGATCACCAGGGTTTAGAGGGTCCCTGATTTGATTTAAATGTTTATCTTCCCAATACTGAACTGATTTTGCTCTTGATTCCATCATCTTCTGATAAGCTTTGTTACAAATATCTTCAATCCGCTCCAGTTGCTTTGATCTGGCAACTAATAGGTCAGTAGTTGAGGAAACTTGTTGCCAAGAGATGCCCAAGAAAGACTCCATTTCAAGATCAAGAGGAAGAACAGCCCTCTGACCAAAGATGATTTCATAAGGAGAGTAACAAGTGGTTTCCTTGGTGGAAATTTGATCAGAGAAGAGGACCAAGGGGAGAAACTTCCAACAATTCTTACCACTCTCACCAGCCAATTTGACAAGAGCAGCCTTCAAAGGAGCATGGCCTCTTTCCACCATGCCTTGGCCTTCAGGATAATAGGGAGTAGTAACTCTATGTTGTCCAGGGAGCAATTGGATAATTTCAGCAATTTTTACACCAAATTCCGAGCCACCATCTGTAGAATAAGATTGAGCCAAGCCATAATGCATTTTCAAAGTCTCATGAAGGAAAGCTGCTACTGATTCAGAGCTGAGGTTCTTAAGAAACTTTGCTTCAACCCATCCAGAAAAATCATCTCTAGCCACATTGAGGTACTTAGCTCCACCAGCCTTAATGTGAACCACATCCATAGCAATCCTCCCAAAGACAGTGGACTCTCCAGTGGGGTAACAAATTTTGGCCGGGCGCCTAAAATCACATTTCTGGCACACTTCACAACTCCTGCACCATTGAGCAACGGATTTCTTCAGGGATGGCCACCAAGATTGTTTGGATATTTGTCGTTAAGTTTTGGTTTCCCCACAATGACCAAGGCCTTCATGGAGATTTTCCAGGATCAAATCTTGCTTAGAAGGGATAGTGACCACAACAAGTGCACAAGGAGTTGCTCTTTTCATAAGCCTATAACCTTGGACAAAGAAGGTGAAGGACTTCCTTTTAAGGGACCAAAATTCTTTGGCAGAGAGATCAGGGGGTCTTTGGAGAGTTGAAAGGTACTTCTCTAACTTAAGCCAGAAACCTTGCTGGAAATCAGAGTAGTTTTGGGAGGAGAAGGCAAAGACAGGGCGGACCAAGGGTTCTTCCTCATCAAAATCCATTCCAACCTCTGATTCATTGTCTCCAATAGGTCGTCGAGATAAACCATCAGGCATGGTGAAAGAGTTCCCAGGCCTGTGAACAATATCAAAAGAGAGAAACTGGATGAAAGCCACCCAACAAGTCATTGGACCATTTGGGAGGCTGGGGGCATTGATCATTTCAATAATGGATTCTGCATCAACTTGTAACTCAAAGTGTTGACCCCAAAGGACAGTCTGAAGCTTTTTCAACATTTGGGCCACACCGCAAAGTTCCAGTTTTGGCTTGGAGTACCTGGATTCCAAATCTGAGAAAAGAAGAGATTCATACAGAGCAGGACAATCCAAACCATTATCATTCTCCTGGGTAAGGAAAGCACCAACAGATTGATAACTCAAGTCCACTGCCAGCTTGATCTTGCTGTCTCCGGGTCCATAAGTGATCTTTTTCAAAACAATGTCTTTCCCAACAATTGTTTTGAGCAACTGAAATGATTGTTTGCAGTCTTGGGTCCAAAGCCATTCAGCATCCTTCCTTGTTAAGCAACGCAAGGGAATACAGATTTTGGATAATGAGGAAATGAAGATCCTGACATAAGTTACGACACCTAGGAAACCTCTAACTTCCGGCAGATTTATTTGAGTAGGCCAGGAGATGATTTTTTTGACTTTAGAGGGTGCCATCCTTCTTCCTTCCTTGCAGACTATTTGATCAACAATTTCCAAGGCAGGGACACAAGTGGCAAGTTTTGATCCAGAGACAGTAAGGCCAGATTCCTTGATTTGAAACAAAATTCTTTCCAAGACAGTAGCATACTACCAGATAAATTGTTGGATTCCTGAGTGCCAAGGTAAGAGCTCATTATCATAGTCAGAAACTGGACCTTTGATCCCACCATCATCAATAAAGATACCCGCATGATCCGGGATTTTGTCCTGGAGGATCCACATCATCTGAGCCTGACAGACTGAAACCAAGTTGGTGGCACCTTGAGGCAATTGAGTCAGCTGAAATCAACCAAGGGGAGTATCAAAAGTAGTGAGGGGACAAGAAATAGGATGCAAGGATCGTTAGTCATAGCCACCCATAATGTCACCTAAACCATAGAAAGCTCTCCCAGAGAAGGATTCAACAAATTCTTCAGTGGAAGGAGGCACGCCAGAGTCTTTAATAGTAACTTTATTAAGAGGTTGGAGATCGTGAACTACTCTAATTTTACCATTACTCTCTAGAACACAAAAAACAGGACTGGAATAGCTAGAAGTTGATTGTTTGCATGAACTGGTTTGGACTTGTTTGCGGACCAAATTGATGAATTTGTTGACTTTAGCAGCAGGGATTGGGATATTTTTCTTTTTCCAAGGGTCATGTTCAACTACAGGGATGATGTAAGCGAGACCATAGGATTCTTTCAAGAGACCTCTCTCTTCTTCACAGAATGCAATAGATTTTTCCCTTAGAGACAAGATATTTTTGATCAAATTTAACTCATCAGGAAGAAGCCATCCATTTGGACCAAAGTTGACCACTTTCAGACGTTCTTCAGTGACCCAACCAGAAGGAATAAATGGACCAGTAAGGGATTGAGATAGAACACAGTAGGGATTGTGGGATAGAGGAGGATGCATAAGAGGAGTATTGAGTTTGAGAGGCATTGGTTTGTTGACTGGCTGGACTTTTTTTGCAACTGGTTTGTACTTGGTGGCAAGGAGAGGAATCCTGCTTCCTCCAAGCATTGACCAGTGAAGCCTGACTACAATAACAGAGGCCATATTCCAACATCTTCCAAGTCCAATGTTCTGCTGCGTCCTTGGAAGGTGCCTTCTTCATAAAAGAGGATACAAAAGGTAACACATTGCTCACATGTGTGGCACAGGGTAGAGTTTCAAGAACAACAGTAGTAGAAGCCCCTGGTGGTGCACAATTGGGAGGAGTTACTTCTACCCCAAATTGCCTCCACCTAAGCCCATACTCCTCCATACCAAAGCCACCAAGAAAAGAATTGAGATCACAATCTAGTTTAGACTCATTGCGGAGATTCAAAACAGGAATAGAGGATGAGTGATCAGGCCAAAAAGAAAAAGGAAAAGAAGATACAACAGATCCAGACAGAGAAGAAATATTTTTGGATTTTTTGGATTTTTCATGTGTTTGATTTCTGATCTTATTTGGATGAGAAGAAAGTGATGAGGAAAAAGAAAGATGGGCCTCTGAGGTGGGAGTTGGTCCATGAGTTGAATTCTGAGGCTGAGAAGAACTAAAACTATCAGTAGGGCCAACTATTCTGCTAAAGAATGAGGATGAGAGGAATGAGAGTTTTCTTTCTGCTTTCCTTTCAGGACAGATTTGGGAGGATGACCAGGGAAGTATCTTTCCCAACAACCAGAATCCAGAGAACAAAGAGGAACTTCAATTTTTCTGCCATCAGCATCAGGGAGGAGAATTCTCTCCCCAACTTGATCAGAAAACATCAGGTTAGCTCCAAAGTCCATTAAGAAAGGCCTTCCCAAGATCATGGGACCATCCATACGAGTGATCCAGAAGTGACAGGTGCCAACAATATTTCAACCAATTCAAACAGGGATATCCTCAGCAATACCACCCAGTTCACAGGACTGATTCCCAATTCCATAAACCGCAGAATTGAAACTGACCCTTGGGCTAAGTTTAAGCTTGCAGGCCATGGAGTCCGAAATCAAGTTGAGCTGAGAACACAAATCCACAAGGAGAGAAACTGTTTTAGTTGAATCACCAAGGTAACATGGAAGAAAACCAAGAGGACAGGAATACAGGTTGGTATCTGAAGAGGGATCTGTTCCACCAGAATCCTCCATCAGAGTACCAGAGGAGACCTTTAATTTGTCCGGACAAATCTCCACACGTCAATGGGAAACCCATTTCTTCATCCCTTCAGCCACAGTTGGAGAGATTGACAGGAGTTCAGCCACAGATATATCAGGTATTTTAAGATCAGAAATTTTCTTTAATACTACTTCCAAAGCATTAGGGTAGTCCTTGGAGATGCCCCTTTCAAATAAAACTTTGGGATGGGTGGAGGGAGGAAGATCAGGTGAAATAGGTGCTGGAAGAGGATCTGAGGATTGGGCAGGTTGAAGAGGGGGAGGATCAGAGTTGTCCTGGAACCTTTCCATAAGCGGTTCCCTTTCTACTTCCATGTCTTCCACATCAGAGGAAGGAGGCTCAGGTGAAGATCAACGTTTAACTGGTTTTTGCAGAATTGAGGATGGAAAAGGAGGAGACTTATGAGGTTTTGGTTCCTCATGGCGTTTCCTAGCTGGATCAGATTGGTAGGTGCCAGGGAAGCTGGAAGAAGTGATAGCTGGAGGATACCAAGGTTGCAGAGTTCCACAGGATGATTGAAAATCCACAGAGACCAAGGATGCCTCCTTAGGAGTTGGTGGTTGGTATGAGGCCACCACATGACGGATTGGTCAAGACGAATCAAAAGGGGACAAAGCACCCTTGGGAAGGAAGAAATTATTTCCCTTCTGCTCTACTAACTTCTCCTCCTAGTCTTTCTGGAGTTCAGGACATCTACCAGTACCATGGCCTTCCCTATGGCAATAATAACAGACTAAAGTAGATTTAGGAACAGAATTAGCAGGTTTAGGAGTGGCTAAGGAGGATATTTTCTGATCTATTTTATTCTCAAATGCCTGAAGTAATTTAGTGATCTCATCTATAGTAGGTGTCTCCCAGTGGGTCTGAGGATTGGGTTTAGGTCTGCGATTGGCTTCCATCTTATTCATGATTTTGTTAGATGCTTGAAAAGAGGGGGCAAGGACTGGTTCAGTGATTTTAGGTTTTTCAAAGGTGAGAGCTGTTTGACCTTTCATCACTTTATCCACATTATTCCTAAGAACAATGAAAGCAGGGAGCTTGAACCAATTGTTGCTTGTTAAGATCATGGATCCAGATTTCACCAATTCATCCTTAATTCTTTCCTGCACTCCTGGAGAGAAAGACTGAAAAAATAACACTCAAATTTTGTCCAACGTATCAATGTGATTGTTCCGGATAAGATAGGACTGGATAGGGTCCCAAGATTTTCTGAAAGTCTGATAGTAAGAGGCTGAGGAGATACCACCATTGGAGATCCATTGAGAAACCAGGGCATCCAAGTCTTGCCATGTAAATCTGGCTACATCTATTTCTCCCTAATAGGCCAACATAGCCTCCTTCAGGAGCCGCCAGTTGTGAGTTTTTGATCCCTCGAACTATTTGATAACCTCCATAACTTTTTCAGAAGAGATAAAAAATTGTAACTGATTAGTCATATCATATTCACTGGTACCATCCACTTCCGCAGCCATCTCATAGGAGTCCAGGAATCGTTTGACATTGGTCCCATTGAAGCCTAAATTTTTGTTCTGAGGTTTGATTTTGACCATCTTGGCCCAAAGAGATAAAGAGGATCCAGCAGATTCCATGTTGAAGGGTTCCTAAGAGATCCAAACAAGCAGAGTTCCAAGATGGCTCACAAGTGTGGCAAGAGTAGAGTTTCACAAAAAGGACAAGGATATTTCCCAGATGGTTCACAATTGGGAGGACTTACTTCAGGACCAAGTTGCCTGCACAGATCAGATCTGAAAAAATAACAAACAGAAAAAGAAAGAAAAGAGAAAAATCAGATTGGATTTTGGAGTTGATTCTTCAAGTTGTTGGGACTGTAAATCCCAAGGTTGCTGGTTTGATCCCCGCCCGGGGGACCAAATGTAAGACTCCAAACGGTGCTAGGCCATTGCAGCTCTATGGAGGTGAAAGGTGCTGTTTAGGCTGCCCTCCTGAGTGTTACAAAATTAATTTAAATTTAACCAAGATCAAGGTCCAGAACCTGGTAAATGAGGAATCAAGGAGTAGATAATAAAGATGATAATAGTTTGGTAGCAATGGAACAGCACTATCTGAGACAGGATTATGCAGGGAAAAACTTGAACAAAAGAAGTTAAAGTCCTCTTAGAGTTCAAAGAACAAAAGCTGTTGTATGTAAACAACGCCCAGAAGCTAATAGCTCTGGTTGTCGGCAGAAGATTGGGGATGATAAACTCAAACCCAAAGAACCTCCAGGTTCTCAATAAACCTGCCCAACTCTCTGCAATCAAGCGCTTGAAGGGTACCAGATAACTGAGGGTGGCTGTACAAGACAAAGCACAATGTTTAAGAAGATCCAAAGCAAACATTAACTGATTTGAAGCAAGGATAACCTCAACACTTTTCAAGGGACTCAAGAATATGCTGACAGAATGCAACTCCAAAGAAAAAAAGGGAGGTATAACACTCCAGGTCTCAAGCTTAATAAGACCTCTTCAATCAATCGTGATTGGCTCCAGAAAGGTGATCAGGGATCAGGACCAGTATGGTCAGAGAAAGGGATCAAGGAGTGGTATAACACACTAAAAAATTCCAACAGACAGAATCTTTCTTCAACAAGCAAGGAAATTGGTTGATGATAATGATCAGGCCACAGAGGGGCAAAGACTTTGGGTCAAAAAAAATGGATCAAGGGGCAATCAAAGATATACCCAGGATAAAGATCAGGATTAAATTTCACGATGATGGGGGGACACAGGCACACACCCCTATGGATGATTCTATTGACTGATGATCTGATGTCTGATCTGATATGCTGCAGAAAAAGCAGGGCAGAGCCCCCCCTTTTATAGAACAGAGGCTTGTGGACTATTTACAAGAGAGATTTACAAATGGGAGTGGAAAACTTTTTTTTTTTTTTTAAGGATCAAGATCATGAGAAAAAAAAAGAAAGAAGAAAAAAAAAGAAACAAACAGTTACTTGGAGAAAAAGAAACCCAAAGAGGGACGCCGGCGGCCATCCTGATGGGCCTGGGAAACTGCCGAGGCCGCCAATGACCGCTGGCAGGTTTCCGACAGGCCGGGGCGACTGCCGTGGCCGCTGATGACCGCCAGCCAGTGTCCAACAGGCACCAGAAATGTAAGAGACCCGCGGACGACCGCGAGCTAGGAGGGGAGGAAGAGGTTTGACCATGAGGTGGTGATGGGAATGAGTTGGAAGCTGGTTGGTAGATAGTTGCACAAGGAGCAGGTGAGAGATGTGAGGGAATCGGACTGGCCAGACCGGCTTTCTGACGATTGGCGAGTTGAGAGAGATGAGAGTAATTGATGGAGTGAGGTTGAGTAGGTTTTTTGGATGGGTCATTCAAGTTACTGGTCTGCTTGGAGATACCATTGATAGGGTTATAGACGCTACCCCTGGTTTGAGCCCATTGAAAATAAGCCGGCCATTGGCTTTGGAGGTCAATGGCACTTTTCTGGAGGTCTTTGAAGTAAGCTTGACACAGGTTTTTGTGCTGTTGGGCGTCTAACCAGAAATCAAGAGAGTCCTCGGCGTGTTCACGTTTTAGGTAGAGATAGAAGCAATAAAGATCAACCGGTGGTCTAGTTTGACAAGCGAGTACCTCTTGTAAGGTAGATAATCAATTCCTGGAAATCTTGGATGACTTGGGTAGGGCAGTGGTAGTAGGAGGAATGGTTGATCTGAGTGGTGGTTTTTTTTTTTTTTTTTTTTTTTTTTTTTTTGATGATGATACCTTTGAATGATGATAAGGAAAACATTCAAATCTCCGCACTGGCCAGGGTATCCAGGATGGGGCACAACACCGGTGCGTGTAAACACACTATTGCCCCCTCCTGCTTTTCAAGTAAGCCCCCGGCAAACTTGGTTGGGCTGGCTCCATTCTTGGGTCTCCAATGTCCAAGCGCACTGACTCCAATATCCAAGCACTGTAAGACTCCAAACAGTGCTAGGCCATGGCAGTTCTGCAGAGGGGAAAGGTGCTGTTTATGCTGCCCTCCTGAGTGTTACAAAAATATTTAAATGTAACCAAGATCAAGGTCCAGAACCTGGTAAATGAGGAATCAAGGAGTAGAGGATAAAGATGATAATAGTTTGGTAGCAACGGAACAGCACTATCTGAGACAAGATTATGCAGGGAAATCTTGCACAAAAGAAGTTCAAGTCTTACTAGAGTTCAAAGAACAAAAGCTGTTGTGTGTAAACAAAGCCCACAAGCTAATAACTCTGGTCGTCAGCAGAAGATTGGGGATGATTGACTCAAACCCAAGCAACCTCCAGGTTCTCAATGAACCTGCCCAACTCTCCACAATCAAGCGCTTGAACGGTACCAGATAACTGAGGGTGGCTATACAAGACAAAGCACAATGTTTAAGAAGCTCTAAAACAAACATTAACTTATTTGAAGCAAGGATAACCTCAACACTTCTCAAGGGACTCAAGAGTAGGCTGGCAGGATGCAAATCCAAAGAAGCTAAGGGGAGGTATAACACTCCAGCTCTTAAGCTTAATAATACCTCTTCAATCAATTTTGATTGGTTCCAGAAAGGTGATCAGGGATCAGGACCAGTATGGTCAGAGAAAGGGATCAAGGAGTGGTATGACACACTCAAAAATTCTAACAGACATAATTTTTCTTCAACCAGCAAGGCTATTGGTTGGTGATTAGGATCAGGGATCAAGGGTTGAGTATGGAGGCTCAAGGATCAAAGGTGTGCTGATTTCATTCTGGATCATTCCATGTTCTGATGATTACCAATGATGATCAAAAAGGCAGGGGAGAGCCCCTCCTTATATGGGCAGGAGGCCCTGTTAGACTATATACAATGGATTCTACAAATAGAGCAGAAAAGGGAAGGCAACCATGTGGTTACTCGCTTCCGTCTGTGGATGGGCGCGCGTAACAATACCAGAGTCACCCACCCCTTGTCCAATGGCGGAAGCGGGTGGGAGAGAGAAATGAACCAAACCGCCGCGGATGTCCGCGGGCGGTTGTTGGCACTCTTCCAAAGGCGGAAGCGGGTGGGAGAGTCCCAGGAAAGGTGACGGATGAAGTCCATGAGAGCGCGGATGGGCGGATTGGAGATTGGTTTGAGAAAGTTGAGTAAATCCTGACAGCCTTGAGATCCACGACTGATAGATCAAGTGCAATGGGAGGTCTGATGGATCCAAGGATTTGCCAAATGCTTGGGGGTGCGGTTGGGATGGATTCAGTAAATCATGGATGAGTGCCGCGCGACGGTAGCAATGAGGATATTGGGATGCGCGACGACAAAGATGAAGACACGCGACAACAAAAATGAGGAAGTGCTATGACAACGGCGGAGATTACAAGCAACATGGATAAAGGATGCGCGACGCGCCCGGATGAAAGGAGCGCGGCGCGCGACGTGGATAATGCAAGCGCAGCGCGCGTGGGTAAAGGAAGGTTTGGATGAGCCTGAGGATAAGTTGTTCAGCCGGACGGTACGTTTGCGCAACAGTTTATGGATTGAGGTCTTAAGGCAGCCAGGGCGTCCAGGATGGGGCACCACATCTCTCCCCAACTTAAAGACTGTCCCTAGTCTGCTCCCGAGTTTGGTGCCATAGAAAAAAAGAAAGGAAAGAAAGATGATTGAAACCAAAGAATTGCCGTTTGATCTTGAGAGTGGTTGAGAAAAAGTTTTTTGATCCAAGCAAAAATCCTAGAAGTGGCTGAGATAAAATGAAGGAGGCGTCCAAAGTGCTCACACGCATGGCATGAAGTAGAGTTTTCAAAAAACTACAAGGATCTTGCCCAGATGGTGCACAAATTGGGAGGACTTACTTCCGGACCAAGTTGCCTCCACAAGAGTGTAATTTCTTGATCTTATCAGCAGAGAACCTTCTAGCCATCTGAGTACCATCCAGCTCCTCTAAAAGATATGATCCACCTCTAACTTGACGGACTACTTGGTAAGGACCATTCCAGCGGTTAGAGAAAAGCTTTCCCCACTGAGTTTCCAAGGAACAATTATAAGCCAATACCAGGTAACCAGGGTTTAAAGGGTCCCTGATTCAATTCCAGTGTTTTTCTTCCCAATACTGAACTGATTTTGCTCTTGATTCCATCATTTTCTGATAAGCTTTGTTACAAATATCTTCACTCTGCTCCAGTTGCTTTGATCTGGCAACTAATAGGTCAGTAGTTGAGGAAACTTGTTCCCAGGGGATGCGCAAGAAAGACTCCATCTCAAGATCAAGAGGAAGAACAGCCCTCTGACCAAAGATGATTTCATAAGGAGAATTACCAGTGGTTCGCTTGGTGGAAATTCAATCAGAGAAGAGGCCCAATGGGAGAAACTTTTGACAATTCTTGCCACTTTCAACAGCCAATTTGACAAGAGTAGCCTTCAAAGAAGCATGGCCTCTTTCCACCATGCCTTGTTCTTCAGGATAATAGGGAGTAGTAACTCTATGTTGTCCAGGGAGCGATTGGATCATTTCAGCAAGTTTTCCACCAAATTCTGAGCCACCATCCGTAGAATAAGATTGGGCCAGCCATAATGCATTGTCCAAGTCTCATGAAGGAAAGCTGCTACTGATTCAGAGCTGAGGTTCTTAAGAAACTTTGCTTCAACCCATCCAGAAAAATCATCTCTAGCCACAATGAGGTACTTAGCTCCACCAGCCTTAATGTGAACCACATCCATAGCAATCCTCCCAAAGACAGTGGATTCCCCAGTGGGGTAACAAATTTTGGCCTGGCGCCTAAGATCACGTTTCTGGCACACTTCACAACTCCTACACTATTGAGCAACGGATTTCTTTGGGGATGGCCACCAGAATTGTTCAGATATTTGTCAATAAGTTTTGGTTTCCCCACGATGACCAAGGCCTTCATGGAGATTTTCCAGGATTTAATCTTGCTTGGAAGGGATAGTGAGCACAACAAGTGCACAAGGAGTTGACCTTTTCATAAGCCTAGAACCTTGGAAAAAGAAGTTGGAGGACTTCCTTTTAAGGGAACAAAATTCTTTGGCAGAGAGATCAGGGGGTATTTGGAGAGTTGAAAGGTACTGCTCCAACTTAAGCCAGAAACCTTGCTGGAAACCAGAGTAATTTTTGGAGGAGAAGGCAAAGACAGGGCGGACCAAGGGTTCTTCCTCATCAAAATCCATTCCAACCTCTGATTCATTGTCTCCAATAGGTCTTCAAGATAAACCATCAGGCATGGTGAAAAATTTTCCAGGCCTGTGAACAATATCAAAAGAGAACAACTGGATCAAAGCCACCCAACGAGTCATGGGAGCATTTTGGAGGCTGGGGGAGTTGATCATTTCAATAATAGATGGCGCATCAACTTGTAACTCAAAGTGTTGACCCCAAAGGACAGTCTGAAAAGTCTTCATCATTTGGGCCACACCGCAAAGTTCCAGTTTTGGCTGGGAGTACCTGGATTCCACATCTGAGAAAAGAAGAGATTCATACAGAGCAGGAAGATCCAAACCATTTTCATCTTCCTGGGTAAGAACAGCCCCAACAGATTGATAACTTGAGTCCACTGCCAACTTGATCTTGCCGGCTCCATGTCCATAAGTGATCTTTTTCAAAACAATGTCTTTCCCAACAATTGATTTGAGCAACTGAAATGATTTTTTGCAGTCTTGGGTCCAAATCCATTCAGCATCATTCCTGGTTAAGCGACGCAAGGGAATACAGATTTTGGATAATGAGGGAATGAAGATCCTGACATAAGTTACAACACCTAGGAAACCTCTAACTTCCGTTGGATTTATTGGGGTAGGCCAGGAGATGATTTTGTTGACTTGAGAGGGTGCCATCCTTCTTCTGTCCTTGCAGACCATATGACCAACAATTTCCAAGGCAGGGACACAGGCGGCAAGTTTTGATCCAGAGACAGTAAGGCCAGATTCCTCGATTCAAAACAAAATTATCTCCAAAACAGTAGCATACTCCCAGAAAAATTGTTGGATTCCTGAGTGCCAAGGTAAGAGCTCATTATCATAGTCAGAAACTGGACCTTTAATTCCACCATCATTGATAAAGATACCCGCATGATCCTTGATTTTGTCCTGGAGGATCCACATCATTTGAGCCTGATAGACTGAAACCAAGTTGGTGGCACCTTGAGGCAATCAAGTCAACTGAAATCAACCAAGGGGAGTATTGAAAGTAGTGAGGGGACAAGAAATAGGATGCAAGGATTGTTTGTCATAGCCACCCATAATGTCACCTAGACCATAGCAAGCTCTCCCATGGAAGGATTCAACAAATTCTTCAAAGGCAGGCAGCATTCCAGAGTCTTTAATAGTAACTTTATTAAAAGGTTGGAGATCATGAACTACTCTAAGTTTACCATTACTCTTTAGAACACAGAAAACAGGACTTGAATAGCTAGAAGTAGATTGTTTGTATAAATCGGTACGGATTTGTTTGCCGAGCAACTTGATGAATTTGTCAACTTTAGCAGCAGGGATCAGGATCTTTTTCTTTTGCCAAGGGTCATGTTCAACTACCGGGATGATGTAAGGGAGACCATAGGATTCTTTCAAGAGACCTCTCTCTTTGTCACAGAATGCAATTGATTTTTCCCTTAGAGAAAAGATATTTTTGATCAAATTTAACTCATCAGGAAGAAGCCATCCATCTGGACCAAAATTGACCACTTTCAGACGTTCTTCAGTGACCCAACCAGAGGGAATAAATGGACCATTGAGGGATTCGGATAGACCACAGTAAGGATCGTGGGATAGCGGAGGACGCATAAGAGGAGGGTTGAGGTTGAGAGGCATTGGTTAGTTGACTGGCTGGACCTTCTTTGCAACTGGTTTGTACTTGGTGGCAAAGGAGAGGAATCCCTGATTCCTCCAAGCATTGACCAGTGAGACCTGACTACAAAAACTGAGGCTGTGTTCCAACATCTTCCAAGTCCAATGTTCTGCTGCTTCCTTGAAAGGTGCCTTCTCCATAAAAGAGGATCCAAAAGATAACACATTGCTCACATGTGTGGCACAGGGTAGAGTTTCAAAAATAACAGTAGTAGAAGCCCTTGGTGGTGCACAATTGGGAGGAATTACTTCTACCCCAAATTGCCTCCACCTAAGATTAAACTCCTTCATACCAAAGCCACCAAGAAAAGAATCAAGATCAAGATCTAGTTTAGACTCATTGTGGAGATTCAAAACCGGAATAGAAGATGAGTGATCAGGCTGAAAAGAAAAAGGAAAGGAAGATAGAACAGATTCAGACAGAGAAGAAATATTTTTGGATTTTTCAAATTTTTCATATGTTTGGGTTTTGATCTTATTTGGATGAGAATAAAGTGATGAGGAAAAAGAAAGATGGGCCTCTGAGGTGGGAGTTGGTCCATGATTTGAAGTCTGAGGCTGAGGAGAACTACAAATATCAGTAGGGCCAACTATTCTGCTAAAAAATGAGGATGAAAGGAATGAGAGTTTTCTTTCTGCTTTCCTTTCAGGAAAGATTTGGGGGGGTGACCAGGGAAGTCTCTTTCCCAACAACCAGAATCCAAATAACAAAGGGGGACTTCAATCTTTCTGCCATCAGCATCAGGGAGGAGAATTCTCTCCCCAACCTGATCAGAAAACATCAGGGTAGCACCAAAGTCCATTAAGAAAGGCCTTCCCAAGATCATGGGACCATCCAGACGAGTGATCCAGAAGTGACAGGTGCCAACAATATTTACACCAATTCAAACAGGAATATCCTCAGCAATACCAACCAGTTCACAGGACTGATTCCCAATTCCATAGACTGCAGAGTTGAAACTGACCCTTGGGCTAAGTTTAAGCTTTCAGGCCATGGAGTCCAAAATCAAGTTGAGCTGAGAACCCAAATCCACAAGGAGAGAAACCATTTTAGTTGAATCACCAAGACAACATGGTAGAAAACCAAGAGGACAGGAATACAGGTTGGTATCTGAAGAGGGATCTGTTCCACCAGAATCCTCTATCAGAGTACCAGAGGAGACCTTTAATTCGTCCGGACCAATCTCCACACGTTGACGAGAAACCCATTTCTTCATCCCTTCTGCCACAGATGGAGAGATTGACAGAAGTTCAGCCACAGATAGATTGGGGATTTTAAGATCAGAAATTTTCTTTAATAATCCTTCCACAGCATTAGGGTAGTCCTTGGAGATGCCCCTCTCAAATCAAACTTTGGGCTGGGTGGAGGGAGCAAGATCAGGTGTAATCGGTGATGGAAGAGAATATGAGAGTTGGGCAGGTTGAATAGGGGGAGGATCAGTGTTTTCCTGGAACCTTTCCATAAGCGGTTCCCTTTCTACTTCCATGCCTTCCACATCAGAGGAAGGAGGCTCAGGTGAAGATTGTCATTTAACGGGTTTTGGCAGAATGGAGGATGGAACAGGAGGAAACTTATGAGGTTTTGGTTCCTCATGGTGTTTCCTAGATGGATTGGATTGATAGGTGCCCAGGAAGCTGGAAGAAGTGATAGCTGGAGGATACCAAGGTTGCAGAGTTCCACATGATGATCAAAAATCCACAGAGACCAAGGATGCCTTCTTAGGGGTTGGTGGTTGGTATGAGGCCACAACATGACGGATTGGTCAAGATGAATCAAAAGGGATCAAAGCACCATTAGGAAGGAAAAAATTCTTTCCCTTCTGCTCTACTAACTTCTCCTCCTTGTCCTTCTGGAGTTCAGGACATCTTCCGGTACCATGGCCTTCCCTATGGCAATAATAACAAACTATAGTAGACTTAGGAACAGAATTAGCAGGTTTAGTAGTGGCTAAAGAGGATATTTTCTGATCTATTTTATTCTCAAATGCCTGAAGTAATTTAGTGATCTCATCTATAGTAGGTGACTCCCGGTGAGTCTGAGGATTGGGTTTAGGTCTGCGATTGGCTTCCATCTTATTCATGATTTCGTTAGATGCTTGAAAAGAGGGGGCAAGGACTGGTTCAGTGATTTGAGGTTTCTCAAAGGTGAGAGCTGTTTGACCTTTCATCACTTTATCCACAGGATTCCTAAGAACCATGAAAGCAGGGAGCTTGAATCAATTGTCTCTTGTTGTGATCATGGATCCAGATTTCACCAATTCATCCTTAATTCTTTCCTGCACTCCTGGAGAGAAAGACTGAAAAAATAGCACTTGAATTTTGTCCAACGTATCAATTGGATTGTTCCGCATAAGATAGGACTGGATAGGGTCCCAAGATTTTCTGAAAGTCTGATAGTCAGAGGCTGAGGAGATACCACCATTTGAGATCCATTGAGAAACAAGGGCATCCAAGTCTTGCAAAGTAAATCTGGCTACATCTATCTTTCCCCAATAGGCTAAAATAGCCTCCTTCAGGAGCCGCCAGTTGTGAGTTTCAAATCCCTCAAACAATTTGATAACCTCCATAACTTTGTCAGAAGAGATAAAAAACCGTAACTGATAAGCCATATCATATTCACTGGCACCATCCACTTCCGCAGCCATCTCATAGGAGTCCAGGAATTGTTTGACATTGGTCCCATTGAAGCCTAAATTTTTGTTATGAGGTTTGATTTTGACCATCTTGGCCCGAAAAGATAAAGAGGATCCAGCAGATTCCATGTTAAAGGGTACCTAAGAGATCCAAACAAGCAGAGTTCCAAGGTGGCTCACAAGTGTGGCAAGAGTAGAGTTTCACAAAAACAACAAGGATCTTGCCCAGGCGGTGCACAATTGGGAGGACTTACTTCTAGACCAAGCTGCCTCCACGGATCAGAAAAAAAAAGGAACAAAAAGAAAAGAAAAAAAAAATCGGATCGGATTTCAGAGTTGATTCTTCAAGTTGGGACTGTAAATCTCAAGGTTGCTGGTTTGATCCCGGCCTGGGGGACCAAATGTAAGACTCCAAACAGTGCTAGGCAGTGGCAGTTCTGCGGAGGGGAAAGGTGCTGTTTAAGCTTCCCTCCTGAGTGTTACAAAAATATTTAAATGTAACCAAGATCAAGGTCCAGAACCTGGTAAATGAGGAATCAAGGAGTAGAGGATAAAGATGATAATAGTTTGGTAGCAACGGAACAGCACTATCTGAGACAAGATTATGCAGGGAAATCTTCATCAAAAGAAGTTAAAGTCTTCCTAGAGTTCAAAGAACAAAAACTTTTGTGTGTAAACAATGCCCACAAGCTAATAACTCTGGTTGTCAGCAGAAGATTGGGGATGATCAACTAAAACACAAGCAACCTCCAGGTTCTTAATGAACCTGCCTAACTCTCCGCAATCAAGCGCTTGAAGGGTACCAGATAACTGAGGGTGGCTGTACAAGACAAAGCACAATGTTTAAGAAGCTCTAAAACAAACAGTAACTGATTTGAAGCAAGGATAACCTCAACACTTCTCAAGGGACTCAAGAGTAGGCTGGCAGGATGCAACTCCAAAGAAGCTAAGGGGAGGTATAACACTCCAGGTCTTAAGCTTAATAAGACCTCTTCAATCAATTTTGATTGGTTCCAGAAAGGTGATCAGGGATCAGGACCAGTATGGTCAGAGAAAGGGATCAAGGAGTGGTATGACACACTCAAAAATTCCAACAGACAGAATCTTTCTTCAACAAGCAAGGCTATTGGTTGGTGATAAGGATCAGGCATCAAGGGTTGAGTATGGAGGCTCAAGGATCAAAGGTGTGCTGATTTCATTCTGGATCATTCCATGTTCTGATGATTTCCAATGATGATCAAAAAGACAGGGGAGAGCCCCTCCTTATATGGGCAGGAGGCCCTGTTAGACTATATACAATGGATTCTACAAATAGAGCAGAAAAGGGAAGGCGACCATGTGGTCACTCGCGTCCGTCTGTGGATGGGCGCGCGTAACAATACCAGAGTCACCCACCCCTTGTCCAAAGGCGGAAGCGGGTGGGAGAGAGAAATGAACCAAACCGCCGCGGATGTCCGCGGGCGGTCTTTGGCACTCTTCCAAAGGCGGAAGCGGGTGGGAGAGTCCCAGGAAAGGTGACGGATGAAGTCCATGAGAGCGCGGATGGGAGGATAGGAGATTGGTTTGAGAAAGTTGAGTAAATCCTGACGGGCTTGAGATCCACGACTGATAGATCAAGTGCAATGGGAGGTCTGACGGATCCAAGGATTTGCCAAATGCTTGGGGGTGCGGTTGGGATGGATTCAGTAAATCATGGATGAGTGCCGCGCGACGGTAGCAATGAGGATATTGGGACGCGCGACGACAAAGATGAAGACACGCAACAACAAAGATGAGGACATTCTATGACAACGGCGGAGATGACAAGCAACACGGATAAAGGACGCGCAACGCGCGCGGATGAAAGGAGCGCGGCGCGGCGCGGATAATGGAAGCGCGGCGCACGCGCGCGCGGGTAAAGGACGGTTTGGATGAGCCTGAGGATAAGTTATTCAGCCGGACGGTACGTTTGCGCAACTGTTTATGGATTGAGGTCTTAAGGCTTCCAGGGTGTCCAGGATGGGGCACCACAGCGCACTCACTCCAATGTCCAAGCGCACTGACTCCAATGTCCAAGCGCACTGACTCCAATGTCCAAGCGCACTGACTCCAATGTCCAAACGGGCCGCAATGAGCGCGCCAACTCCAATTTCCAGTTCCAAATCCAAGGCTATATAACAACACCACACCTCCAGATCTAAAAAAAGCAGAGACCATCCATGAAAAATTCATTCAATATGCACCTTTCTGCAGTCTGGATCCCATCTCAAATTCCTGCCCACAGTTTTCAAACCTGTGAACATCAAATCAGCAATGACAACTCCTGTTGACAAGGTACAGCACAAAAATGCTAAAACCAACATGCATATTTAATGAGGTGAATAATGGATAAAGGATAATCTGAAACATCTTTAAGTCAAATAAAAACCTATAAAATAATATTATAAAGCTGCAATAATAGATTTTTTCACAAAAACAAAATTATCAAATCTTTATGGACCCCAAAACATACCAAGAAGTTCCAATGAAAATTATTAAAAATATTCAAAATGATCAGAAGAAAACAAGGAATTTACTAATAGCCATTAATAATCATCTTGATCAAATTTCCACTGCACAAAATTAAGAAATAAGTCAAGACTGTTAAATAACAAATCAACCTAAAGACAGGTTTTGACATAGATATTACAGATAAATACTACAGGAAAAATCAAAGTGAGTGATAGAACTAAGAATGTGTGCTAAAATAGATCTGACCAGACTTGTAGCCTTAGACCATGAGCACTACCCTCTCTACATGCCCTGAAGAGGCTCCTTTCAGCCCAAAAAGGGTATATATACATTAACCTTTTGGATGTTTCAACCCCAGTGAATTTTGGGAATCAATCCATTCCCTTTGCCATCATTTGTCATGTTCTTATAGGGATAAGCAAGTGATATATGGCCCAAGTCTGATAGTATTATTATCAATTTAAAACCCTTACCATTCCCTTTGAAGAAAAATCAAAAATCACCCCACCTTTGTTGTGAGATGCTTCAAACTGTGAATTATTGCAGATATCCTGTGAGTAAATAATTAAATTAAGTTATTTCATCCCTTCTCAGGCTTTTTTTCTTTCTAGCCCAGCCACACAAACCACTCCCTTGGGTTTCACCCCTTTTTGTCAAGTTGTAAGGAGCCCATTTTTCCAGGGTTTTAAATTATCAAAAGTGATCCCCTGAAGAGAGTTTTCTAAATCAGTAAATATCACAAGTTTTGTATAATTTGTGGCCCCTATCATAATATATTCAGAACTCCTTTTGAGCCAAACCACCATAAAAGTTGCACCAACACTTATTATATTTACTATTTTGAGCTTTTAATGTTTTTAATGTTGAGAATATTTTTATTCCATCACTTCATCACTCTCTTTAACTAAAGGAATGCAAGATTCCTGGTATCATAGAGCTTAAGACTGGGGATCTGTATAAAAGATCCTTGAATAATATTTTTTTAAATTATTTATTACTTGGACCATGCATTTCACTGTAAAATAAGTATAGATACTTATGATGGTTATTTTTTCTTAATTTTTTTCCCATGGATCTAAAGAAGGATATAATCAATTATTACCTTCATCTTCATTAAAAAATAAAAGACAAAAAATCTTTGTAATTTGGTACCTAATAATTGGGTTTCTTCAATCACTGAACAACATCACGGAATACTTCTGTATTAAAAAAAAAAGCAATTAAAGAGAAACAAATTGAGTTAGAAAGACTCATTTAATTTATTTCTTTACTAAGGCCACATAAAGAATGCAAAAAATACAGAAAAATTTATATTTGCGGTGAAAAAACCAAGAAAGTGAGCATTGAAACATTTTTACAAAAATTAATAAAAATCACACTAAAAACCAAAAAAAATATAACTTCACTTTTTTAGTTCCATTCTTTTTCCTCTAGTGGAGAATAGCTTTGAGTTTGGGGAATAATTAATTGAGCAAGACCTGCTTAAAGACACCTCAAACCACAAATTCTTGGGTTTATCCCAGGATTGAATTGGTGCCCAACAAGAAAACCCTGGAATACCATCAAAAGAAGCTTTTGATCACAATTTAGCCTTGGTACCTCTCAAATCAAACTTAAGTGAGTTTATAAACTGTAAAAAATATATAAAAAATAATAAAAATCATAAAAAATTAATTATTATAATTTTGATTATTTTTTCAAAAGTTTAAACAAAAGCTTACATGTAATTTATTTCATGTTCAAAAACAGGCACAACACCCAAGCCAGTGGCAGAGCCTTGTCTTATGGATCTCTTCCAGGAGTGATTTGTGCCCCTAAGGAAATCAGTTGCAAGCGCAATGAAGGGGCTCAAACTGGCAACCCAGGTGTTTCTTGAGTTGACAACAGCAGAACCCATGGACACAAAATTGACTAACACACCATTTGAGAAGTTATCCCTTGCCCCACATCTCATCCTGTTTGGTACAGATACCATCCCCAGCTGAACCCAGCCAGGGGGGGAAGGTATATAAATTGGTTTTGGAGCATGTAAACCACTGTGAGAATTTCAAAGAAGCACATTATCAAGGATAAATGCAAGCTATGAGGAACGCATATTTCACTGCAAAAGAAATCCCAAATAGCTCTCAAAAATTGATATCCAGAAAAGAAGTATAAAATGAAATAAAGATCTGGAATCCTTGTGATCAGATGGCTAATTTAAAGGGAAAGAAACCTCAAAATAAGAGGTCCTCCACCACCACAAGCAATGGAATCCCAAAGATTGGCAAAAAATCATATCTCTGGCTCAGAAATCAAAGAAAGTATATTGCACAAATTGTTAAACCTTCCAATTCTTTCATGCTGGATGTGGCTCATAATTTCAAATTTTTAAGCAGAAATTTTGATAACATATATCAGCAATTAGATAAGTTAAACTTGAAAATTTCTAAAATACTTCAATCCCAGGGGGGGAAAACAGAAAAAATCAGATGTATTTGAAAAAATTGAAAGAAACTAAGAGTATGAATAAGTCAGCTCTTATCAGACACATAGAAACCATTTCAGCCTACCAGATGCCAAGGACCTAGCTTCTTCTAGCTACTAGAGGTGATAGAAAATTTAGAGAAAACATTTTGAAAAATGCCAGAGATATATTTAGGCTGAAAGGGTTAAATTTATTTATATATATATATAAAAATAAATTTAAAAGGAGGGACCAAGAACTCAATGGGGTTGTTGAGCCCACAGAACACAGGTATATGTCTGTTAAGGACAATAAAGATGCAATTTTGGTGCCTGTGGGGTTTACAAGGACTCCTTTCAAGAAGGTTGTGTGTAATTTCCTTGGGGTTTGTGTTATGCAGAACGTAAAAAAGGGATATAAGTCAGCAGGATCACTTACTAGGCCTAGATTAGGACTTATTCTTGATGGATGGGCCAATATGCAGGGATTCAGGGTGCTGGAAGCTGATTCTGGGGCACGCTGAATGGCTGGATGCTGATTTTGGCCAAAAATAAGGATTCAAGAGTTTTGTCTATAATTTTATCAGAAAGTGGTCCAGGATCACACACTTATTTCTTATAAGGGTTTGATGGCTTCAAAAAAAAATATCTGAAGCAATCATGACTATATAACTGGATGAATCAGTCAGAAATGGCTGGGGGAGGAGCCTTTATTTATATCATTTTGGGTACCCTCATGGTGCAGTCTTTTTACCAAACAAAGTAGGGTGACCCAGGCTATTACTGAGGCCAGGGAGCCATCAGTGTGTTTGTGTAGACCTACCCTGGTCACTACAGAGTTACAGGAAGCTCTATGTCATCATGATTGGGGCTTGATACACGTGTCTGTACCCTGAAGGACCTCACTGTATCAGCCAAAGAAGAAGCGTTCAATTAATAAAATATAGCAAACAAGGCTAATGCTGAGGCTAAGTGACCATCAGTGAGTTTGTGTGGACCTTCTCTAGCCATACAGAAGTATGGAGAGCCTTATTTCATCATACTTGGGGCTTGTTACACGTTTCTGTACCCTTAATGATCTCACTGTATCAGCCAAAGAGGTTGTATTCAATCAATATTTTTAAACATAAGCCATGGTCTCCTGAGGCCAGGGCTTAAACACATTCTCAGGAGACTTTTTTCTGAGGGCTGATTTCAATTATGAGGCTCTTCTTTCCATATTTTCTTAATTGGGGTTTCTTTAATTGAGTAGTGAGCCCCTGGTTGTGACTAGTTACATACAGTCTACATTGTACAGGGTACAGGGGAGGTTTTATGGGTGCCTGGTATATTGTGAGCAAGTTAGAACAAAGCTAATCTACTTTTCATCCCCATTGAAAACTCTCAGGGTGCTAAAGTAACTAATATTAGTCTAATTAAATCTACTTAATTGGGTATTAAGGCAGTGGTTTGGACTAGTTAGGTACAGTCTTTCTTGGATAGGGTACAGAGGAGGTTTTATAGGTTTCAGGTGTCTTGTGGGCTAATCAGCACCAAGCTAGCCTCTGTGTATCCTCAGTGTACCCTATCAGGATGCTACTGTACCTATTGTGTACTCTTTTGGGCCCAAACCTTCTGTACAAGTCCCGTTACAGGGGACCCTGACAACCTTTGATACAGCTCTCAAAAGGATGCAGGGCCCAAGTTTTCCAAAATTTCTGTTTGTTTGGGCAGTCTCATGCTGTTTGCTACCTCGTGGTGGTGCTCTTTGGGACCCATGTGGTGTGGAACAAGGCTGTGGGGTGTATGTGAGGTACAGTACACAGGGGAGTCATGGTTCTACCTGAAGGAGCAGGAACTGGGGGGTGGTGCCAGTGGGTGACCCTACCTAATTTTGATTCAGGAATCCATTTGCGCAATAATATTCCTACTTTTCTTACTCATTAAGGGTTTTTATCTCATTTTTTTTAAGTTATTATTTCTGTATTTCTGTATTCATTATTATTATTCATTCATTTTTATTTCTGCGGTCTTTAGTCAGTTGGTTCTGAACAGTAGCCAGCTGACACACCAAATATTCATATATTTAGAAATAAAACCTCCTTTCTATTGATTATTTAGGCAAGAGATTAAAGTTTTTACACAAAATCCTTCCATCCACTTAATTAAAAAAATTAATTTGCTAACTAATAAAATTTAATTGGAACCAGGAATGATTAGGAATGATCTCAGAGATCCTAAATTCAACAGAAAAAAGTCCCAGAAGAACCAAAAACAACCAGGTTCACCACTACTCCTAGAATGATGCTCTTCAAACCAAATATGTTCAGGCATGAGTCACACAGACCCAGTCTTCCTCCTGAAGTTGAAAAAGCTCTGAAAATACTCCTACCTATAACTGAATTTCCTAAGTTTTCAGGAGAAGGAGATTATGATCACATCAAATTCATAAAATTCATAGACTACACTCTAGCTTCTTATGAACTCCCTGAAACCATAGCTGTAGTAAGACTAAGTAGGTATTTTAAGGGAGTAGCTCTTGATTTTTTTATTAATAAAAGCAAAGAAGAGGTTCCTTGTCTGGGAATTCATGGAAAAAACAAATCAAAGACCAGTTTGGTACCAGAATGTAGATAATGAAGATGATGAATTCTTTTGAAAAATTACAATTTGATTTCTTTAAGGATAAAACTCATAAATGTGTTTTAGAACATAAAAGGAGACTTGATTTGTTCTATGCAGAATCTGAAAAAGGGGAATTTAATGAGAGAATTCTCAATTTGTTTCCAGGACAACTGAACCATAGTTTAAGTTGCAGGATGCCCATGGATTCTGATATTTCAATACTAATAGAGGTGTTAGACAAGACTATTTATATTAATTTCATTGATAAAAAGGTTGAAAAATTTAGAGATCAGAATACTAGGAACAGATAAGAATACCATGCTAAAAATTAAAATACTTCTACCCCAAACTCTGCCACCCTGGAAGTCTAGAAAAACTCAGAAACTAAAGAAAGGGTATTCTGGAATTGCAACAAGTCAAGAAATCCAAGACCTGATTGTCCCCAACCTAGAAAGAGGATCAATCCTATAGTAGGAAAAGAGTATGATAATTACCATGATCACCAATATGATGAAAATTATCAATCAATCCCAGAATGTGAATTGATTGTCACTAACCCCATAAATTTATTTGAAAGTAACATAAAATACTCCTTGGACATAAATCAGTTAATGAAGATTCCAACTTACCTCAAAAGTGGAATCCCAAGATGAAAATTCACCATATTTCTGAGGCTAAATATATGAATCTGATGCCTTCTGCTTTTAAAGGCTACACTACTGGTGAGACCTATTATTCTACTGGTCTAATAAATGATTCTCCCATGAAATTCCTCCTGGAAAGTGGGACTTTCTCCCCTTTTTTTGGATCATCTCACCTAGAGAAACAAGATCCAAACTGGAAGATGAATCTGCTATCAGTAACTAACACTAAGTTCAGTAGCTTTAAATCATCCTTAAATGCAATAGGGGTATGTTCCACAGATATAATAATACCTCATACTAAAGGATATCCTAAGATGAGAATTTAATCTGTAGTACTGCAGAATGGAGTATGTGATTACTTCATCCTAGGGAAGAATCCCTTTGCCTATGAGGGATAGATTTATTCCAAAGCAAAGGCAGGTATTTAACTGTGGAAGGAGACTGGAAAAAGAAACTTCAGATATTCCACATCAGTACCCAGGATTCTGAATCCACTTATGAGAAACACTTGGAAACCTTCAAACAATAATATTTCTCTCTAGGAGAATTGAACTCCCAGCTCAATGAATACCAGGAGCAGGATGTCCTCCAAGTATTCTTTGAGAATGAAAATGCCTTCTGCACTAAAGAACCCCCAAATGGTAAAATCAAGGGACATGAAATCATTCTAACCTTGACCATTAAACTTCCCTAACCACCTAACCTTGGGAGACCAGCTTAACAATCTAGTCTCAAATTTGGGGCAGCCCTTGAGACTCACATTCAATTATTAATTGAAATACAAGTTTTAAAAAAATTAGGAAAAAATGAGAAGTTTGATGTCACTACTACAGTGACCATAGCTTGGAATAATGATATGTCAAGAATTGTTGTTTGATTTAGAATGCTAAAAAAATTTACACAATCTGAATAATATCCTTTACCAAAAATTGATCATGCCCTCCATAAATTTTCAAATCCTAATTTAATTACTACAATGGGAATTATGAAAGGATTTCATCAGATCCTTATCATTCCCAATAGTGGGAAGTTCATTTGGATTATGTGCCACTTAGGGATATATGAATGCCTACAGATGCCCTTTGGGATAAGCATTTCTGAATGATTAAAAAGTATACACAAGCTGAATAATATCCTTTACCAAAAATTGATCATGCTCTCCATAAATTTTCAAATCCTAATTTAATTACTACAATGGCAATTATGAAAGGATTTCATCAGATCCTATTCATCCCCAATAGTGGAAAGTTCATGAGGATTATTTGCGACCTAGCGATATATTAATACCTAAAGATGCCCTTTGGGATAAGCATTTCTCCTTCTCATTTCCAAAGGATGATGGATACAGTACTAAGTCAATTCATCAGACATGGTGGGATTATGATATACATTGATTATTTAATTATTTTTCTCTGATGAAGGGACTACTAACATGGAAAAAGTAAGAATATTTCTATAAACAATCTCTGTTTTTGGTTTAAAAGTATCCTTGAAAAAGTGTAACTTTGGATATAGAGAACTCAAAGCTTTGGGAAACATAGTCTCTGGACTAACTCTTTCAGCTGACCAAAGCTGTCAGCCTCCTGGATGCCAAGACCCTTTATATCCTTTAGCTATCAAAGGTTATGGAAGAAATAATAAATATAATATTCAATAAATGCAGAAATAATCTGCAAAATATTTGGATAAAGCTATTGCAAGGTTAATTATTTTGGTTATGGTTTAATATTATTAATCAATATTAATTAATTGATTATTAAAAAATTTTAATAGAGGGGCCACAATAATATTGGGGATCTTTAACACCTCTCTTCAGGGAATTCACTTTGAAAACACGTATACCTGGTTACTTTGGAACCTTTAATTTATATTCTTAAAGGAGATATTTCCCAAATATAATATATATATAAAATATATGTTGGAGTTTCAGGACCTTTTAGCCAAGCTTCCACAACAGATAAAAGATAATAAGACTCACTGGTATATTATTGAATCCTTTATGTAACTTTTTTGGACATGCACTGATGGGGTAAACCTATTACTGGGGTTTAAAAGGTTTTTCAGCAGTTTAAATTGATAAAAAGGGTCTGGGGACAGATATTATTTATCATACTAAATCCATAAATACATTACTTATCTTTTTTTAAGTATTTGATTAACTTGGCATGGTTTCTGGATGTAAATCTAACTGGGTCTCTTGGTGTCAATATCCTCAAAAGAGCTCTATATTTATAGCTTGTTGAGTCCCAATTCTGTCCCTCAGAGGGATACAGGGGCTCAAAGGGACAGGTGCTAAGGCTAGAAGGGTAATTAGTGGTAGCCTTTCACATGTTCTGGGTTCTGTAGCACAGGTAACATCTAATTCCACAGGGTATGGGTATCATCCTACCTTTTGATTGTTGTTTTGATGTGTAAATAACACTAATCTATCCACATGATCATCATTTAATTAATTATCCTTATTAAATATTACCAGGATGTTAAGAATTTTCCCTAGTAGACATTCCTAAGGGTAATGTGTTGTCAGATGGCTTCTCATTATGCATTAGCTGATGCGAGTAAAATCATAATATTCATTTTGCTCCTTATTTTCAAAATTTTGTTGATTTCCCTGAAATAATTGATTAAAAATATAAGCTATGGGAATACATGTAATGTTTTTAAATAATCAATTTACTTTGTATGTGACAGAAATACTGATGTCTTGAAGTTTTTACAATTGTATATTTAAATTATTTGGAGGTATTTTACAAATAGTAGTTTTCTTATTTTCAACATATTTGGTATTTTTATTATATTTTATATAAAATATGCAGAAATTTTATTTAAGTATTTTTTTATATGATTTTATGTATTTTTAGACTATCTAATTTTCAAGAGGTCATTTATTACATATTTAATATGTCGCTGTCTATGTTGTAGCACCTTTACGTGGTACCTAGGCTTCTTGAGCCTTCTGTCACTCTGTCAGTCCGTAGTCCTGCGGCTGGGTACCTTTCAGATGCCCGGGGCTGCATACATGGCTTTTCAGGGTACGCGGACAGGCCGGAAGTGCTTCTTCTCAGCCTCACGCAGATGTGTTGGTTGCTGCAGCTGCATGGGGGAATTGTGACAAATCACATTTCCACCCGTAACTCCTCAAAATGACAGAATTCTTAGATTCTGACACAAAATTCACTTTGAAACCTACGCATGGGGTTTCATGTGGAATATTAAAACAGACAAAATCCCATGGCTGTGCCTCTTTCCAAATATTCATAAATTATTACAAAATATAAGCTGTAGGGATTTGAGGTAGGTGTCAGCCAGTGACCCTACCTTAATTTTTGTGTAGAATCAGAATTGGAAATAATATGTCTAATATTATTTCTCCTTTAATAATATTTTTTTATTCATTTTATTTATGTTATTTTGTTACTTTTGCAGCTTGCTCTGCAATAGTAGAAAGCTGACATTTTCCCACTCCAATATATGGCCATATCTGAAAAGAAATTTGGAGTTGTTAGGCAAAAATTAATTCCATATGTATTTCAGTGCCTTTAACTGGCTCTGTAGTTTCTAAGATGTATTGGTCCATCAGGTATATTACTCTCTGGTAACCATTCATCTTTGGCTGAAGATTATCCTTTGTATCTTACTAAGTATAATCTAAAATCTTTACCTTGCACTCTATCCTTCTTGTATCTAGATATCCTGCTTAGTTTCCCTTTTTCTTTCACCAGGTTGGGCTCTATTGGGATCATAACTGGAGGGAGGTTTCTACCTTCACTTTGTTGAATGTTCTTTACTAAGCTAACAGGGAATACTGGGTTTTTTCTTGAAAATTCTTCACTCAAGACTTTTTCCACAGCATTCTTGCCTTGCATTTCCTTGATAACAAATGGCCCTACAAAAGCTGGTTTCAACTTTCTGTTCCCTGCTAAATTGTTGAAGTTGGCAGTAGATATCAATATCTGATCTCCTATTTCAAAGTCAGGTTCTCTGTTTGATTTATACCATCTTTGTTTTTTTTATTCCACTGCTTCTTCTCCACATTTTTAAGAATGATTATTTTCCAGGTCTATCATTATTTAAAGTCAATAGATGTGGGGTGGATGCTGGCTAAGTTTTGGTTCAGGGTATTCTTGGAGAGTTTTGGAATCCATCCTCTCTCTAGTATGTAAGGAGCTTCTTTGGTAGTAGAGTGTTTACTGCTATTGTAAGCCATCTCCAGGGCTGGTAGTTAGCTTAACCAGTCATGGCAATATCCATCTGAGTTCCTTTATTCTAGATCAAAGCTACAAAACCTTCTTAACATATCTTCCAGGGTCTGTATCATCCTTTCAGTTAATCCATCAGTCTGGGGATGGTATTCTGTAGAAAAGGCTAAAGTAGTACCCAGTATATCATGTAGATACCTCCAGAATTCAGAAGCAAATTTGGGTTCTCTGTCACTGATTATAATTTTAGGTATAACTAAATGAGCTATAATCCGGTTCCAAAATAACAAAGCCACATCCATAGAATTGTCTTCTTTGTGGTTAGGTAAGAGCTTTGCCTTCTTACAGCATCTTTCTACTATAACCAGGACAGAGTTATAGGAGTGCATTCCTCCAGGGGGGAGGCCTGTTACAAAATCCATACTAATGATTTCCCACCTAGTTTTGGGTTCAGATATCTTTTGCAGAAGTCCAAACCTTTTTCCAGTAGTTTTATTAGATTTTTTTGCAAGTCTCACAGGCAGCAAAATACTTAATAGTAGTCTGTTTCCAATCTACCCACCAAGAAGTCTGCTTCACTTTCTCCAAAGTCCTTTCAGTGGATAAATTCCCTGATGAAAAATTTTCATGGCATTTCGAAGTATATGTTGTATATGCTCTTTGTTTCTCAATATCAACACACTTTAATCTTGGTTTCTATAGTATAGGAGCCCATCCAAAAACGTGAACCTTCTTGCTTTATATGGTTTGAGTAATGAGGCTGGTAAACTATTTACTAGGGACACTTCTGGGGATTCACATTCCATAATGCTAATCAGAAGCTTGAGTTCAGTGGAATAGTTCTCTCTTACTAGATTAAATAGAGCAGTATCCAATTCACATAGGTGGATCCTCATAATTGGAGCATCTGAAGTAAAAAGATTGATATTCAAGGTAGAAAAGATATCCCAATCCTCAGGGTCATATTCTGGATTGCTAGGGTCATTAGGCAAAGCATTTAAACTGTAAGTATTCTGGTGTTTATCTCTGGCTTTATGCACTATAGTCATCTGACCTCAATACTGTTGTATAGCAATTCGCCACCTGAGCATATGTCTACTAGGGGTATTCATGTTCATGAGAGTTCATACAGCATTAAAATCTGTAATTACTTGGAAAGTGGTGCCTCCTAAGTAATAGTGCAAATTCTCTAGAGCCCATAGTAGAGCCAAGCATTCCAAATGACTGGCTCCACACCTTTTCTCAGTGTCTTTGATCTTTCTAGATATTAAAAGTACCTTTTTCTCCACTGGTTTGTCTTCTTCTATTATTTCTTGGTGTAAAGAAGCTCCTAACCCTTCCATAAAAGCATCAATGTATAGCTTAAATGTTTTATATTAGTCTTGTTGAATTAGTAGAGGAGTGGAGGTCATAGCTGTTTTTAATTCTTCATAGTTTTTCAACCTCTCATGTGTCATTTCAAAGAGAGTGTCATTGTTGCATAGTTCATACAGATTTTTAGTTAGCATAGCAAACTTTGGGATTTATTTTCTGTATTAACTCAAAAAAATAATAAATGATAGCAACTGTGTTTCATTCTGAGGCATGGGTCTGTTCATTCAAGAAGCTATCTTATTCTGTTCAGCAGCTAGAGTTAGACTAGATACTATATGCTGCAGAGCTTTCAGTTCTCTATATCCAAAGTTGCATTTCTTCATGGAGAATTTCAACCCTGCCTTGGAAATAGTTTGAAGGACTAATCTAACTTGATTTTTATGAGTCTCCCAATCATCAGAATATATGATGAGATCATCTATATAAACCATCATCCATCCTTGTCTGATATAAGTCCCTAAAACTGTATCCATTGTTCTCTGGAAGTGTGATGGGGCATTCTTTATACCAAAGGGCTGTTCAAATGCAGATGCACTCAGGTAATGTGCAAAGGAGTATGTAATCCAAATGGGATGCAAAAATGGGCCACTATGGCCCATTGGACATCACGTGGGCCACGTGGGCCTATGTGGGTGTTATTGGTTTGTGCATTTGGGCGCCAAAACACGTTTTTATGGTCTTTTGGGACACGGGCCCTCACGGGCCTGCCAGGGTGGATGGGCCACCCAAGCAAGATGGGCTTATTTGAGCATAAAAGGGCCCAAGCTTTATTATGGACATACTTGGCCAGACGGGCTGGCCCGCCAAGGTATGTAATTCTCACGATACGGGCTTGGGGCGACCCATTGTGGCCGCCGACCGTGTCGCGGCCCGCCCGTGGCCACCTGTGCTCCTTGGTGCGTCCCACGCGGGGCCCGAAGGCCCGCCACGGGGCTGTTGCACGGCCGAGGGATCCCGCGCGGGCCCGGCTGGTTGCGCTAGGCAACCAGCACCATGGAGCCGGGGCTTGCGGCCCCGGCTCACTCCCCCTCCCCTTGCTCGCCGTTGCAAAGGGGATGGGGGCAGGCTGGCTGGGTTGAACCAGCCAGCAACCGACCGCAACAGCGCGGTTGGTCAGGGCAGGGGGGACCTGACCACCCCCTTGCCCAAGGAGGTGGCGGCGCCGGCCGCAAGAGTAGCGACCGGCAGGTGGGGGGGATTTCATCACCTCCCCACCATTGATTGTTTGAGGCGACCGAGCAGGGCAGGGGCGCTCTCCCCCCCCCTTTACCAAGGGGGAGGAGCAATGGGCCTGGGGGGACCTGATCACCTCCCAGGCCAACATACTTGACAACACCCTGGGGGTATTGACCCCCAGGGCCCCTGGTGAGGGGATTTGACCGCCCCCACCAGGGATTTGAGAGAAAGAGGGGGGGACAGCATTTCTGCTGGTCATCCCCCCCCATCAACCGGCAGGTGGGGGGGATTTCATCACCTTGCCACCATTGATCGTTTGAGGCTACCAAGCAGGGCAGGGGCGCTCTCCCCCCCCCCTTTACCAAGGGGGAGGAGCAATGGGCCTGGGGGGACCTGATCACCTCCCAGGCCAACATACTTGACGAAGCCCTGGGGGTATCGACCCCCAGGGCCCTTGGTGAGGGGATTTGACTGCCCCCACCAGGGATTTGAGAGAAAGAGGGGGGGACAGCATGTCCGCTGGTCACACCCCCCCCATGTGAGTCTGGGACCGGACCCAGGTGTGCCCTGGGTCCCACCTGGCCCATTTGAGGGGCCAGGGGCTGGCTGCATGAGGCAACCAGCCCGTAAACAAGGCAATAAAGGTCATCATGGCTGGTTGTAAAGGACAACCAGCCAAGGGGATTGAACAGTTAAGGGGCTGGTTCAGCCCCATTGAGGTGGAAACACCAGAAATGACCCAAATAGGCTGGTTGTAAGGGTACAGGTACTGATGCCATGTGGGCTGATGTAGTCCAAACCAAGTAACAAGGCCAGTAAAGCCTGTAGAGCTCTTTTGGGGCGGAAAATTTGCCTTTTGGCTTGTTGTATCATGGGCTCACAAGAGGCCAATCTTTTGTACTTAAGGAGCCCTTCTCCCTGCTGTTTTCCATCCATTCATTCATCATTCCAATCAAATTCATCCAAGATATTGCCCCATTGTGAGAGCCCCATTAGATAATATTGACACCCAGTGTACAGAATTTCTTTTGCTTTAAATACTGCTCATTTGCCTAAGCTAATTGCTGGCCATAATTCTAACAAGGGCATCCTGAGATACTCATATATTCCTAAATGGCAGATTATTCTCATGAACTTTCTACTTTGTATCTGGTGGAACCCTTTAAGCATATCCATAATAGTGATGTATTTAGCTTTAGACAAGTTATGCAGAGCATGATCAATCCAGGGGATGGGATAATAGTCTGACTGAGTATAGTTATTCAGCATTCTGAAGTCTCCTACAATTCTTGAATTATAATTATGCCAAGCTATGATTACACGGGTGGCCACATCCACTTGTTCATTATTCCCAACTTTCATCAATACTTGTAGGTTTATAAGTTCTTGTACATGTTCCTCAAGAGCTATTCTGGATTTAGGAATAGAGGGATAAGCTGGTCTTCTGAGGTTAGGAGGATAATGAGGATTAATAGTCAAGGTCAATACCATGTCATGTCCTTTGATATCACCAATGGGATGATCTCTAGTACAGAAAGCATTTTGATTCTCAAAACAGAATTTCATTATAGCTTTCTTCTGTTCCTCAGAAATTTCCTCATTCAGTGCTGCTTGAGAGAAGTATTCTTGGTTGAATTCTTTTAAGTGCTTTTGATAAGTACAAGAGGGGAAGTTAGTTTGGATAGTTCATATCCTAAATTTCTTGTCCCAGTTACCACCCACAGTGAAATACATTCCTTTACTTTGGAACATATCTATGCCATATAGACATAAAGCATCATTTCCTATTATCAGGTAGTCACATAATTGTTTGAGAAATACCACAAATTCCACTTGAATCCTCAAAGATCCTTTAGTATGGGGAAGTATTATGGGTTCAGTCTATACTCCAATAGCATTCATAGTGGAGTAAATGAGCTAAACTTAGTCTTTGGGACAGTTAGTAGGTGGTCTTTTGAGTTGGGATCCCATTTGTTCAAGAATTCAGTGCAAAAAAATGAAAAGAAAGCCCCACTGTCAAGTAATAATCTTAAGGGCTTGTCTTTTTACAGTCCTGTTGAATAACAAGTTTGAGCACTATTATAACTCTTACCAATCATAGGCTTAACTTTTAGTGGTTTAACATTAGTGACATGTTGAGGAATTGTGGAAGGGTCCCATTGTTGGGGCAGAATAGAGTGACCATGAATATTATTTATTTCTATAGAAGTGCCTCTATTTCCTTCTATTACATTGATAGGGTTGGGAAGGATCAATTCACATTAAGAAAGTGATCCTTCAGTATCCTCTGTTTCTTTGTAGTTCTGGTTCCCTTCAGTCTCAGGTTCTCCTTCCAAGACTGCTATATTTCTTTTTGGTAATGGGAAGTCTTGTCTCATATGCCCTGTTTTGTTACAGTTCCAACAAGTTCCAGGTATTCTTTCTTTATCCTTGTGCTAATTAGATTTCTTGTTATCAGGGATATTTATCAAAGGAGGTTGTTCCTGGGTTTTGTTAGTATGAAAGCTATATTTGGGTCTAGAAGGAGCCTTCTTGTCTAACCCATTCATATCTATTACTTCTGCTAACACATTGATTGGAGTTGGTAAGTCAGGATCCATACTAATTCTGAATCTCACACTATGTTTAAGATTTCCAGGACACAGGTAGAGAAGTCTTTCATTAAATTCCTCTTTATCAGCATCTGGATAGAAGCAGTCTATTCTCCTCTTCTGTTCTAACCACCATTTGTGAGGCTTATCCTTAGAGGGGTCAAATGAGGAATACTCAAAATTTTTCATCATTTTCCTTTTCCACATCATAGAACCAAATTTTTGTTTAATTAAGATTTTCCAAGAATTCTGTGGTAAGTGTAAAGAAGAAGTTGACTCAAGTGCGCGTCAGGAGAAGCACTGTAGAGACTCCAAATGGAGCGCACCTTCAACTCAAGTCAACAACCACCAGTGATCACAAGCTGAGGAGGAGAAGGAGAAAAGGCAACAGGGACCAAATCAGAATCTCAAAAACTCAACCTATCAAATCCCAATCAAACACTTGCAAACATTCAACAAGTGAACCAGAAACAAACCAACTATTCCATTTCTTCTTCCTTCTCTTTTCTTCTTTTTTTTTCCCTTACCAATTCTTTTCTTTTCTTTTAAGTTCTATCTGTCAACCCTTGAACATGTCAATTCCAAATACAAATGAGTAACCGGTGAGATTAATTCAATGGACCTACAAGATTCCAAGCTCTATAACTCAATCAACCATTCTTTTGTTCCTTATCCTTGTTACTCAGTCTACTGTCCTAACTTCCTCTGTTTTCTTCCTGATTGTCCTTGTCTCATCATCTCAATCCGCTTCCCCATTCTACCTGATTTGAAATTCAAATCATCATCAATCCTCTTATACAGTTAAAAGCCAAACAATCAATTGGCCAGGGGAAAAAAGGAAAATTGTGGCTGAACAGGGCTTCTCAAATGATGTGTTTCAACAAAAGATGCTGAAAAAAGCTCTAAAAAAAATCCCACTCCTTGTGGAAGACAATTATGGCATCTGGGAGAACAAGATGAGTGCTCTGATCAAGCTCAGGGGAGTTGTCAAAAAGTTGCCCTCCGAACAGAGAGCTGTGATGGTGTCCGAGAAAGACAAAATTCAGGTCTTGCTCATCTCAAAGGTAGACTCAATTAATCACAACAACGTAATAAGTGCCACAGACATAAACTCTGCTAAGGAAATATGGAAGGCAATCAAGGAACAATTCTATTCATCTCAAGCTTCCAACAGAGCTAGAATCTTCAACAACTTCCTCCACCTAAACTTCAAAGAAGAAGAAATTTCTGAGTTTGTGACCAATGTCAAGACTTCAATTGAGAAAATGGTGGAAATAGGCATTGATATGCCTCGTGAAATCCTTTACTATCTCATACTGTTCAAGTTTCCATCAATGCCCACCAACATTAAGAGAAAGATAATGCACTCAGACAAGAAAATCACTGTTTACTTTGTATGAAATCATCTCACTCAATTCAAAAACAAAGTCAAAGTGGAGTGGTCAGAACAAACTGGCCCAAATCCTGAATCAGAGCACTCCCTAGCCTTGATGTGCACCAAGACCAAAAAACTTCTACCAAATCAATGCATCAAAGGCTACCATAATCATTCTTATAATTATAGCCAGCAATTACCTTAGGCCATTGAGAAGTATTCAAAGCAAAAGAAATGCTGGACACCTTGTGTCAATAATTTCTAAAGGGGTCTCACAATGGGGCAATACATTGGATAATATTGTTGATGAATTTGATTGGATGTTGAATGGATGATGGAAAACAGCAGGGAGAAGAGCCCCTTAAGTACAAAAGATTGGCCTCTTGTGAGCCCATGATACAACAAGCCAAAAGGCAAATTTTGCGCCCCAAAAGAGCTCTACAGGCTCTACGGGCCTTGCTACTTGGTTTGAGCTACATCAGCCGGCATGGCATCAGTCCCTGTACCCTTACAACCAGCCTATTTGGGTCATTTCTGGTGTTTCCACCGTAATGGGGCTGAACCAGCCCCTTAGCTGTTCAACCCCCTGGCCGATTGTCTGTTACAAACGGCCCTGTTACCTCACATGCTGGCTGGTTGCCTCATGCAACCAGCCCCTGGCCATACCAATGGCCAGGTGGGACCCAGGAGACACCTGGGTCCGGTCTCAGACACACATGGGGGGGTGTAACCAGCGGACATGCCACCCCCCCTCTTTCTCTCAAATCCCTGGAGGGGGCGGTCAAATCCCCGTACCAGGGGCCCTGGAGGTTGATACCCCCAGGGCTTTGTCAAGGTAAGTGGGCTGGGGGGTGGTCAAATCCCCTCCAGCCCATTGCTCCTCCCCCTTGGTAAAGGGGGGGGAGAGCGCCCCTTTTGATAGAGGAGGGGTGAACAATTCCCCCCCACTGCCAGCCGCTTTGCTGCAACCGGCCCACCCATCACATTTGGTGGGAGGGTGAATAGGTACCCCCCACCCTGACCAGTTGCCTCTTAACCGGTTTCTGGCTGGTTCAACCCAGCCAGCCCTCCTCCTCCCCCTTGCAATGGCAAGCAAGGGGAGGGGGAGGAGGGGGGGCCATTGGCCCCAGCTCTGCGGCTCCAAAAGCAGGCCGCCACCAAGGGAGGTAGCTGCAATTGGCTCAACAGCCCTGACCAGGGTGGGGGGAATCCATTTTGAGTCCCTCTTCCCCCTATGATGGCCCCACGCGGGCCGTTGGGCCCCTATAAACAGGCCAAAAGCAAATAAAGAGGCCCCAAGTGGGCCGCAACACGGCGGCAGCCCCAAATGGGCTACAACACAGGCAGCGGCCCCAATGGGCTGCCCCAATCCCAAAAAGTGAGTTTAAAATACTTTGGCGGGCCAGCCTGTCTGGCCAAGTATGTCCAAAATAAACCTTGGGCCCAATTATGCCCATAAAAGCCCATCTGACTGTATTTTCCCATATACCCCACCGGGTCCATTAGGGCCCGTGTACCAATAGGCCTGTTTCACGGGTTTGAGGCCAGTTTCCCCAAATCTGTGAGATCCACACAGGCAGGTATGGTCCGTGTGTGTCCAATGTGCCGTAGAGGCCCACATGTGCATCCCATTTGGATTACACTTATATGTAGCACACGTGTAACTGCATATGTATTTTAACAATCCTAAGCAAGATAAGAATCACTCAGAGAGCAAATGCTTCCACCTTCATCCTGACATAGCTCCAGATTGGTGGAAGTAAAACCAAGAGACATGGAAGAAACAACAGAAGTCAAAGAAACAGTCAGCCCATTTTCATGTCTTTGTCACCAAATGGATTGACCCCAAGATTGGTAAGGATTAAAACATACTTTTTGACAGCGGGGAAGCAACAAGCATGTTCAACAACTCAAGATTCTTTGCATCACTCAACCCATACTCAGGAGAGGAAATCTTGACCAAAAGGGAAGGAGCTAACCTAACAATAGAAGGGATGGGCATTGTGAAACTCTCCTGGAAGGGAAGAACTATTCTCCTCTCCCAATGCCTATACATACCTAGCACACTTGTCAAACTGTTCATCCCTGGTCAAATTGTGAATAAGGGCTCCAAACTAGTTGCCAACAACAACTCATTCAGGCTGAATTCAAACCAAACCTCCTTTGCAAAGGGCACCATAATTGACAAACTATTTTTAATGGAAAAGCCCCATAATATAGGGAAAAACTTCTGCATTTTTTCAAGGAGGGAATAAAAGACAAAAAACCACTCACCCAAAGAGCTCCACCTGATATACGGTAATGCTTTGGTAGGGAGACTCAAAATAATCAAGGGAGTAAAAATTGACTCAACAGAGGCAGAACACTTTGTTTGCAAGGACTGCCTTCTGTGTAAAATAAATAAAAATCCTTTCAAGTCAGTCTAAACCCTGGCAACCAAAACATTCAAACAAATCCACCTCAATCTGATTGGACTAATCAATCCTCAGTCAAATTGACAAGACCAATATATCCTCAAAATTGTTGACAAATTCTTGGGATACATCTCAGGCATACCAATGACAAGCAAAGAAAAAACTTACAAGGTGCTTGTGGAAGTCATAGAAAATAAGAAGAACAAATGCAGCTACTATCTCACCAGGGTATGTTTGGATTGAGTTTCAGCATTCACCAACCACAGGTTAGTAAAATATCTCCAGGAGAGATATATAAAACAACTGATCTCTGAACCCAATCATCCTGAAAACAATGGTAGCGCCAAGAGGGCCAATTGAACCATTTTCAAAATCGTGAGGAAAACCCTGAAATTGTCTGCTTGCTACTATGTACAGAGAAACCTGTCATAGCAACACAAAACTATAAAAAACAAATTAAACAAGAATATCTAAATTAACAATAAAAGAAGCAGGAAATCCATGAATATTATTGAAGAAATGTATTTCTCACCAAAAATTATGGAGGGTCACTCACTGACCCCACCCTTGAAATCCAAGTCCTTACATTTTTAAAATAATTAAAAAGAAAATTAATAAAAATTACAACACCAGTATGGCACCTTTTGGCCATTCTAACATTTCACATGTGTTTTCACGTATAGGATTTACACCTAAAATGCACTCAGAATTGAGGTGTGGTGCATATTTTAGGAGTTACATGCGGAAATTTGTTATGTCACATTTCCTGCTCGCAGCCCGGCATCCTGAAATATCCCTACGTACTTTTAGTAGCAAATTCTCGCATACTAGAGACACGCGCGCAGCTAATTCTGCCATGCACGCAGCAGATCCTACCCCGCGTGCATCTATACCGACTGATCCCTACGCCTGGATCCCTTGTGACTAACCTGACAACCAGGTACTGCTCAGAAGAGCTAAAACCTAGTTAGAATTTCCTGGGATATCCAAAAAGTTGACATATGCATTATTAATAGTCTAAAAGGATGAAAATCTAAATAAAATTAATAAAAATTCAGTTCAAAACATTTGTTAATAAAAAATCAAAGATCAAGGATTCCCACTTAAATCATTGACTCTGATCTTTGAAGACCACAAAACACTACAAAGAGTGTTCATAAAAATTATTAAAAAATTATATAGGTGATCAGCAGATGATGGAAAATCATTAAAAATCCACATCTGTTTACTTTAAAGCAATACTAATAGGACAAATGAAGGATGAATGCAGAATGATCAAATTTACGCCATAATAGATTAACAGATCCTGTGGCTAAAATAGTACAGAAATCCAGCAGATCTAAAGTCAGCTTATTAACAGCACCAAGTCGACGCGTTAATCTTCCCCTGACTGGCTTTTCAGCCTCAGCCCATGAGCAGAACCCTCTCTACCTGCCCTGAGAAGCTCACAATCACCCCAAAAATGTATTTATACAGACCTCTTTGTATCCATTATTCAGAGATTATCAGTTTACCAGGAATTATTATTATAAATCAGACACCATGTCATTTTTAGTAAAGTGCTTATGAAGAGTTTAAGAACGTGATTTATGACTAAGTCTGTAGGATTATTATTTATTTCTTAAACCAATCAACCAATTGAAGTTAAATCAAGCAATCCTCCCCAACTGCTCTGAAAATGTTCTTATTTTTGCAGGATTTTCGTGGTAAAGTGCTCCAAGTGAGTTTTTCCCTTCCTGTCTTGGTCCTTGTGCTGTTTAGCCCCGCCATATTAGTGGATAAGCCCTTTATAAGGCACCCATCTTGAATCCAAGGTTCTTGAAATGGGTAAGGAGGCCCCTTGAAGAGAGGTTGCTCTATCTGTAAAGACCCCCAGGAGTATGATACTGTGGCCCCTCTTTTATATATATATTGAAAAACGTTTATTAATAAACCAATTAAACATTGCAACTAATCTTATTATATTATTTATTTGATCCTCTAAGTGTTTATTCTGAAATAATAATCATTATTATAATTCAAGTATTTTTATAACTCTCTGTAGCTAAAGGACTGCAAGATTCCTGGTATCAGAGAGCTGACAACTGGGGGTCTGGCCGGGAAATATCCTCAAATAAATAATTTTTGATTGTTTATTCCTTGGATTAGTCTATTCATTTTTTAAAAATAAGTTAACATACTTATAACATATATTTTTGTTCCTTTGTTTCTCTAGTGAATCTTAAGACCAACGGAGAATTTATCAATTATTATTTGAACCTTCTTAAACAAAAAAAGAAGAAAAACTCCATAACTTTGTCCCTGTTATTATAACTCCTGAGCAACCACAGGATAAATTGCTTTATTATAAACAGCAAGCTATAAAGGACAAGGAACTTGAGCTTGAAAGATTTATCAATTTCAATTCATTATTAAGTCAACATAAGGAGTGGAAAATTTATCAAGGGAAGCTTTATATTTATAAACTAAATAATCCTGAAGATAAAGAAAAATTCAAAATTAATAAAAATGATTATTTTCTGTAAAAGCATCATCTTACCACGTAAAAATACAAAAATCTTAAACTTATATTTTTGTTTTCATCCATATCAGTGGATTTTGTTTTTGGTTATCTCATTGAGCAGGACCTCCTAGAGGACTTCCCCAACAGTGTACCCTTGAACATACCCTTGGATTTATCCCAAGATCTGATTGGAACACACTCAGATCCCGTTGGAATACTCCCCAAGGACATATTCAAAAGTTGATCAAAAAGAAAGAAGTAGAAGGCTACGTGCAGAAGTGGAATCCTTGGGATCAGTTAGCTTCCTTAAAGGAAAGTAACCCAAAAAGAGGAGGTCCTCAGCCCATCAGAGGTTAAGGAACCCAGACAGCATAATATCCCTAGCTCAGAAGTGGAAAAAGGTGTACCACAATTAGATGTAGAAGCTCTTGACAACTTTTCTGTTAATGTGTCTCACAATTTTACTATTATCAGCAAGTGCTTTGACAAAGTCTATCAACAATTGGACAAATGGAGTCTGAGTATTTTCAGAGTGATTGATACCCAGTCTCAGACTATGAGAACTGATGAGTTGGAAATAAAACAAATCAAGGATAGTATAAAATCTAGTAAGTTGGACCATATGAAACATATTGATAATAACCAATCAATTCTTCAAAAAAATATTCTTGCAACCATGTACCAGCTTAAGGAAGAATTTAAGAAAACTAGTCCTACTCCTTCAGCTCATCTGATTAAAAAAATTGATTCATTAAACAAAAAACTTAATTTGGAGTTAGGTATGATTAAGAATGATCTCAGAGATCTTTAAGTCAATTCTACTAACTCTCCAGTCATTGAACTGGAAGAAACTAGACCTGCTGGGTTCACCAGTACTCCTAGTGTTCCTCCCTGAACCATGACAACTAGGAAGGAATCTCTTAGGCCCAGTCCTACTCCTGACGGGAAACAGGCTTTGAATTTACTTCCTCCCATTACTGAATTTCCTAAATTCTCTGGAGAAGGAGAATACAACCATGTCAGTTTCATTAAATTTATTGATTATAACCTTGCTTCTTATGAACTCCCTAATGCAATAGCTGTGTTAAGATTGCCCAGACTGTTTGAAGGAGTGGCTCTTGATTGGTTTATCAAGAAAAGTAAAGCAGTTGGAGCTTTATTCTGGAGTTCTTGAAAAGAATTGATTTAAGAAAATTTGGTACCAGGATTTGGAAAAGAAAGATGATGAAAACTTTTGAAACCTCCCAGTTTGATCCATCCAAGGAAAAACATCAAAAGTGGTTTTTAGACCAGAAAAGGAGGTTAGACTTTTTTTACCCTAATTCTGATAAAGAAGAATTCAATGAAAGACTTCTCAACTAATGTCCTGGACAAAGCAACCACAGTGTAAGGTGCAGGATGCCTATGGATTCCAATCTTTCTACCTTGATAGGTGTGTTGGAAGAGACTATTGATATGAATGGTCTTGATGAGAGAGTCAACAGACTCCCCAGGAAACAAAATACTAGGGACAGGGAAGAGTATACTGCCAAAACTAAGGAGTCCCCTGCCACTAATCCAACCAACTTTGAGGTCAAAAAGACTCCAGAGTCAAAGGAAAAAGTATGTTGGAACTGAAACCAAACAGGACGTGTAAAACCTGATTGTCCTCTACCTAGGAAAAGGATTAATCCTATTGAAGGAGAAGAGTATGATAATCCTGACCCTCACCTTGATGATACTGATGGATCACTTTCTGAGTGTGATTTAATGATCACTAACCCCATCAATGTTATTGACGGAATAATTTAGTCTTCTCTGGACATAAATTCTGTTAATGAGGATTCTAACTTACCTCAAAAATGGAATCCCAACATGAAGATTTGCCACATTTCTGAGGCTAAGGCCTTGAATCTGAAACCTTCTACAGTTAAAAGTTACACTTCTGGTAAAACATGCTACACTACTGGTTTGATCCTAGGTTCCCCTGTTAAGTTACTCTTGGAAAGTGGAGCCTTTTGCTCTTGTGTTGGTTCAACTTATTTGGAGAAACAAGCCCAAAATGGAAACTGAACTTATTACCAGTACCTCAGGCTACGTTCAGCAGTTGTAATTCTTCTCTCAATGCTTTTGGAGTATGGTACTCTGATATCATACTCCCTCACTCTCAAGGATCACTCAAATTGAAAATTGAATTTGTAGTGCTCCAAAACAGAGTATGTGATTATTTTATCCTTGGAAATGATTCTCTTTGCTTATATGGTATAGATGTATTCCAAAGCAAGGGTAGATACTTCACTATAGGGGGAGACTGGAATAAGAAGTTCCAAATATGCCATGTCAATGCTCAAACATCTGATTCAACTTATGAAAAACACTTAGAGAGTTTCAATCAGGAATAATTCTCTCAAGCAGAATTGAATTCCCTGCTCAATGAAGAACAAAAATGGGACATCCTACAAGTATTCTTTTAAAATCAGATTGCTTTCTTTACCAAGGATCACCATATTGGTAACATCAAAGGACATGATATGATTCTGACTCTAACCATCAAGCCTCCTTACCCACTTAACCTCAGGAGACCTTCTTACACCACAGAAAATTGGCCGCCACCTGTATGCAGGTGAGATTTCTGTATCCCATTGATATCTCAGGGTTATTTGATGCTGTATCTCATCATTAACTTTCAGCAGGTGGATAAATATTGTGAATAGAGATCAGAATTTGGTGAACTTATGGCATATTAGTTCATAATAGATTGTCAAGAGAAAGCTAGATATGAGCAAAGCTGTTTCTTCCCAAGCAGTCTACACATCATTCACAAATTGATGCAGTTGGTTTTTGGGAATTCCTTCAAAGTGAACTTCAAACATTCCAGTAGAGGCTGGTTGTTTACAGACTGGAATTTCCATTACCTGGTCAAAGGCTGGGTAAGTCCTGTTATTCACTGCCCAAAATTCAATGCATAAACATGTAGTTAGGATAATAATAACACACCATGCTCATAAACTGAAAAAATATTTCCTTATATAAATCAGCCATTCATGGCTTTTTTTTCTGTTGGTTTCTTATTCAATATTCTATGTTGGTGTAATTTTATTTTTTATACTTCTACTTTCCATCAGGGAAAATAAAGAAAGCCAAGCCACAATTGTTTGTTCAAATTTTGAAAAATGAAGAATATTTGAAATGGAAGATGACAAAATACCAAAGAGAGGAAAGAAAGGAAAAAGAACAAAAGAAGGGAGAAAAAAAAGTCAATATCCTCACTTAGATATGTTGATCACCAACCCTAGTCTGCACAAAAGGGCAGGTTCTTTTGTTTTTTGAGGGATAATGTTGACACCCAGGCAAGAGGCAGGCTTCTTTTTGCAATGAAGAAAAGCAAGAGTAGGTGAAATTTATAAAAATGGAAAAATGCATTCAACTAGTGCTGGCCTGAGCAGGAGGGAATCCATTGTGAAAGAAAAAAAAAGACATGAACTTGAGTGGGAATAGGTCTAGTCACCAAGGCATGCAATCAACAACCTCAGATGTTTTGACTTCCAGCCCTGGTTACAGAACAAAGTGTCACTCAATGACAAATTGATTTATTTAAATTAAGCCATGAGAGGAGTCTTTACCAGAGGAAAAAGGTCAAATTAGGGCATATCAGAGTTAAGCAAACCTGCCATTTTTTTATTGTGTGTCTCAACGCAAATCCACAATTTCAAACCCACCATTAAAAAGAAAAAAACACACTTATTTCACATCAGAATTTTCAGAGTTACCTGAAAATAAATGGCTTTTTTCAAATAAAGTATTTAAAGGGTTTCATCAGCACCTCAACCCATCATTTCACATCATCACCCCTGGTTTCAACCTCCATTCCTATCCTGTTTGCTTCATCACTCTACTTAAATGCTCTCATAGCTTCGTCACCCTCATCACATTATTGCTTTCCTCACATCCATCCTCTCATCACTTCATCCTCACTTTCATCACATCCCTTGATCACTTCATTGCTTCCTAAAAGTGGAGGTATTCAAGGAGATTTCTCAATTACTGACTGGGCTTGTAAAAATCTATTTGATTTATTTTATAGATAAAACTTTCAAAAATGAAAAAAATACAATAGAAACAACAACACCAACCATATCAGGCCTTCTTTCCCAAAATTCTTTTATCAATTTTTGAAGGACTACAATCTGGGAGTTTTAAAGATAAGTTGGCTAGTTTTTCATTGATTTGGAATGAGCAGCCAAAGTGAGTGTGGGTTGAAGAGGTTTTTAAACTAGGAGGAGGAAATGTATTCTGCTGATCAAAAAATTGAGTCTGCAAAAGAATTTCAATAATTCCTTCAGCTTTTGTCAATTCAACAATACAACCAAGTTTTGCAAAAGATAAAACATGATCCAAATCATTTCAGGGAGGAAGGATAGGCTGTCCTGTAGATCTGTTGATTCAAAAAAATATTCCAACCATTTAATTCATTTTATCAGTATGGAGCACAGTTGAGAAGTCATCAAATGTCACAACCACATTGAAAAAAAATGCTGATATCTTGCTCCTTTTACATCCACTCAGATGAAGACCAGTTTGGGATTAGATATTGATCTGAAAATTTTGTGTTGTGAGCATGAGCTGAAGTACACAGTGATTGGATTCTTTCAAAGACCAATTTGTTGTGTGCAGAAAGATGCCCCCACAGTTCATCATCCTTCTTGATGGTGTATTAATCCAAACCTGGTTTGCAAGAATAGAGCCCTATTTTTGATTTGCAGTCAACATGGATCAATTTTTTGAATTTTCTGACAAAATCTGACATAATAAATTGGAAAAACCTGCAGAGGCACCTTTATCACTTCCAGCACAAAATCCAATGGCATGCATACAGCCAGTTAAGGCTGCTGTGTTTGTCTTGCTGATTAAATGGTGGTTCTGAGTGAATGGCAGTTCCTCGCCATCCAGTACAAGTCAGAGACAATGTTGCACAAAGTTTATTGATTTGTGGAGTGCTTTTGGGGGCCTTCAAGGGCTGACTACTTCATTCTCAAATACCACATATTGTGACAGCATTGACCAGCATTTGAGGGCACATGCATGGTAAGACAACATGATTTGGGGCAAGATTGTCCCACAGTGTCACAAATTACGTTGGCTCATCACATTCTTGTGCAAATTTTCTTCTGGAACAGTTGAACTTTTTGTTACTTTTTGAGTTACTTTTGGATGTAGAAGTAACATTTGAGTTTGGTTGCCTGTGTATCTTTCCTATTACCAGAGGTTTCAATGCATGTTGTGTATCCTTGGCATACCCTGAAATGCCAAGCTCATCACAGCTACAAACCTTGTTTCAGGATGACACCCAGGAATCACAACATGATTAATGGAAAAGCCAAAGAAAAATAATGCAGAATCAAAAGTTCAATTAGTAATTTTATTGTTGAGTGATATTGAGGAATAAAGTTTAAATCCCATACCCATTTTTACTAGACATGCCTTCATTCAATTCCATCAAGATTGATATCTAAAAACAACAAATACCCTCTTTTTTTTTTAAAAAAAAAAAGGTTACTTACTAATGGGGTGGTGGTTGTTAGATGAGGTGGATGAGGTGGGTTGTTTTGTTGGGTGTTGGTGGGTGGTGGTGGGTGGTGGTTGGTGTCAGTGGGTGGTGGTGGGTGGAGGTAGATGGTGCTGGTTTTTTTGGGTGGGTGAGGTGGTTCACCTCATAGTAGGGCAGCACCTCAAATTGGAGCTGACAGACCTCAAGTGTGGTCCAGGTGACTATGGGGGGGCACCTGTGAAAAAAATAATGCCCTTCTTTTATTTTATTTTTTTATTTTTATTTTATCTGTTCCAAAAAAATCAAAAGAAAAAAATAAATAAATTCACTTTATTAATGTCCGCACAGCTATTTAAAGTAAAAAGTAAAAAAAAAAAAACTTTTTGAGTCAAAAAAAGAGAGAAAATACAGTTGAGAATTGGTTGCGCAACCAGCTTTGATCAATGCCCAAACCAACTTTTCAAGGCGCCAGGCCAATTTGGCAATGCGCCAACTGGCATTTGAAAAGGGGCCAAGCTAGCCTTTTGAGGTGCCATGCGCGCTTTACAAAAAAAAACCCGAACTTTGCTGGGTGCCCAGATGGGCTTTATACACCATAATAGCACCATGCCATCAAGGAATCAGGTGCTTGTTAAAAGATAAGTATTTAAGTGGTTTATGGCCTTAGTCTGATCTTATTACAAACTTGTCCAACAATTAGCAATCAATTTGCACTGTGGTAAGTCTTAAATCACACCAATCAGACTTGTTGACCCTGGCAGTGTGGATTATTACAGGTACCTACCTAGGCAATTGATATCAACCCAAGTAAGTCACCCTACCTTGGATTTTCTGCCACCCTGGCACTATCATACCATTGCTATTGGTAACACTTCCTTTGAAGAAATCTCAATGTCCCAGGCTCACAGGTTGCAAAGTTAGCCTCCTGAAGAAGTAGGTGTTCAAGATTCCCAGTTCAGCTGTGGCCCCTCTTTTTATTTAACTGATTAATTGTTTAATATTCAATGACAAACCAAAATTGTTGGATTTAAATAATAAAGAGCTTTGTATCTTTATGGATATTTTTGCACTTCCTTGGATAATAGACCCATCCTGCCATTTGGTGGTGTCACCTCTGGTAGCTAAAAGCAATCAAGAACCTTGGTATCCAGGCCAAAGCTGACAAGGGCATGCTTGATAGCTGTTTATGGCTCTGCTCATGAAGTGTGCCTACACACCCTCTGGGTAGTACCCTAGCTTGTTACCTGCCTCACCAGCTGCTTGAGAGGTTGTAGAAGCCAAAATTGGGAAAACCAGTGCCTCCTGAAGGAACTGGTCCATCCACATTCTCTGCTTGGCACAAGGACAACCTAACCAATGGTCAAGCATCTACCCAGATTGGATCTATAATTAAGAGTGATTATGGCAAGCTTGAACTCAAGTTTTGGTAGTTAAATATGTATCTGAAGTGCTTCTGACGACTCATGAGTTGTCTCTTGTCATAGGCAGCTCAGCTGATGATATTGGCACTTCATGAGGCTTGAATGTTCCACATCATCATCATCACTTGACCCATTATAAATTCTTGGGATTTGGTGGATGGGGTTCTCTCTCTCTCTCTCTCTCTCCTGGGATCTCCAAACCAATCCATTGAGTTTTTTTTGTTCCATGATTATCTTCCCATTGTCATCATGAACGCTTTGTTGATCATTGGGCCATCTTGCTCTGATTGGATACAAATTGTCTTGCGCATCCTTTGAAATCAAATCAATGGTTGCTTGACTTCCCTCCCTTCATCCTCCTCCTCAAGTACTCCTCTAATTTTCATCTAATTAGTCTCACTCATCCCTCCCACTCTGGGCCTCATTGTCCGCCAGCTACTTCATCATACTCAACTATCTCTCATCTCCCTTGACCCTTGACCCTTGACCCTGAGCCCTTGGCACCATTAACCATTCAGCTCCGGCTCATCATGCCCCCACCCATCCTCCTCCTTGTCCCCCTCAGCCCAATCTTGCCATCCTCAACCACTCCAGACGCCCATCCTCCCCTTCAATCCTGCTTGCCGTCCTCTATTACATCCTCCTCAATCTCTCCCTCCCTCCCAGGTCTCACCCCAGGCTTGGTCTTCCCTCCTTACCCCTCAGGCCTTCTTCATTCATCACCCTCATGCCTCAGCTCATCTTTGAATCAATCCTCATTGCTCGACTCTCCCATTCATCCTTGACCTCCTTGGGCGCCAGTTTGCATCTACCCAAGATCCCTCTGTGTTTGTCTCCCCTCTCCCTCCCTACAGCTTATCAACTATATTCTAAGTCCCTCAACCTCTCTTTGAGATATCTAGCTTGGTGCACACACCTTCTGATCTCCAATCACACCCTGGCCTTGGTACATCATGCATACTCCCCCACCTCTCATCCATCAATCCCACCCTTGGCCCTTCAGTCTTAACCACCTACTGATACTTCAAGCTCAACTTGGACACTCAGATTTCTTGCTTGCTAGCCTTTGATCTCATCAATTATCTCAGCCAGTTCTTACTCTTCTAATTTCTCTCCTCTCCCTCCACCCCTTGTATGCATCCCACCTCAAACGTGACAACAACCAAGACAATTGACACCCCAATCTCAAGTGGTTTGAAATCATCTATTGATTTCCGAGAAGACCCATCAAATGATTTCAAAAAGATCTCACCCCTGTCCAAGGATGAAAGGATCAAATCAGACTTGATGATCAAAAAAATTTGACAAGATCAGAAACACCCAAGCGCTTGACAAGATCTCAAGAGGCACTTGATCCTCATGAGTATCTTAACCTGGATCTTGATCAGCTTGGTCAATGGGTCTTTGAACTTTGTCTTGGAAAGAACCCTGATCCCAAACATTCAAGCCAACATTCATGCCTTAACCCAAAAACTCAAGTGGGATTGATTCTTCCTCCTAAAATTTTACGTCACCTCCCCTCAGCATCAATCATCCTCTTGTATCATCCAAGTCAGACCTAAAAACTTGATCTTGGCCACTCTCCAATGGCCTTGGCTTCCTCGATTTGATGTTGGAATTAAGACCAGAAGACACTCAACAGCAACTTACCTCATTAAATCAATGGCTCTAAAGCGGATCTAAACTCATACTTCAATCAAAACAATGTCTAGCATAACATGATGTCACAAAAAGGGCACAGACCAACATACATTGTCTTTAATTTCTTCTTTGCGGTCTCTCTAGTATTCTCCTTTATTTCATTTTTATTTAAGGCACCCATTTCAAAAACAATAGCAGTTTCCCCATTGCTTCTAACTTATGCTTTGGGGGAACTGTTATTGTAAGTCATTTTTCATATTGCATCAAGCTACTTCTTCTTTGGTCTCTCTTAGTCTTACCAATTATTTTCTGATTTTGGGGATGCAGATAGGTGTTTTTCACAGAAGCCCTCCAATCTTAACAAATAGCTAAGATTGTATCCACCACTGTTGTATTCTAAGGTTTGTTGTTCACAGAAGCGGTCCAATCTTAACAAATAGCCAAGATTGTATCCGCCACAGTTGTATTCTAATGTGCCAAAAATTCACATACGATGATCAATTGAACCTCATTCTTTGTCTTCACCCAAGTACCCATGTTGAAGCAGATCAAAATTACTGATGATCAAACTATACTCTGGACTTGATAAACTGACAGATTGGACATGTTACGGCCGACTGAAGTGTGGTGATGACGGGATCATCAAATTTTGGGGATTTGAGGAACAGAGAGAAGAGAGAAATTTTATGGGTCTGCAATGTTCTTTTGTGCTTCTGATCTGCTGTTCACTTTGGTCATTCAATTGGTGCCTGATATTATTTTTCATGCTCCCCCCTAGGACATGGTTGGATGTTAAATGCATCAAGTGCCATCCAACCAAAGGATTGATTTTTCCACGCGGTAAAGATAGATTAGTCAAGTTTTGGGATCCACAAATTGGAAAATGCCTGGAAACTTTGTCAGTCTCACCTTTGGGTCATTTTCATTTCCCTTCTCTAAATCCAACATGATCAACATCATTCTTTGACCAGACACGGTCACAAGAACAGGGTCCATGCTTTTGCTTGGAATCCAAATGGTCATAGTGTTGCAACAGCTTCATAGGACCAAATGATCAAGGTCTTTGATATTTGAATGATGAAAGAATTATCAAATCTTTGAGTAAATATAAAAGAAGTTTGGTGTGAGTTTAATATTTGATTTTGGGTTTCCTATAATCAGATAGGATAAAAAATCCACCTAGGTCCCAGCTCATGCATGTCATCCTATCCACCACAAGCTTCTGACCTTGGGAGGATCTGATGGCTCCATTTTTTATTTGTTTCTGCCTGATTTAAATCCAATTGAGTCTCTGGATTTTTCTCAAGACAGCAACAATTGGTTGCTGGACTACCATCCCCTGGGGCACACCTTATTCAGTGGCAGTAACAATCATACCACTTGGTTTTAGAGCCGTGGTAGGCCAGGCGTCAAAATTGCCAATGACCAATTTCATATTGGCAAGGAGCAGGCCCAGGAGATGGGCGTGAAGGATGAGGAGGAGCCAGGTGAACCCTTTATTCTTGTTTGTGCATTTTACGTGTAGACTCACATAATCAGGCTTGATCATCATTGGAAAGGTCCAGCGGAGGACATTTTTGTTACTGGTCTTGGTAATCAGTTTGGTCATGGTGCTGTAGGAACTTTCTTTGGGGTTGGCACCTTTGTGCAAGCAACTCCCAAGGATCACCATATGGCTGACACAGACGCTCAGATGCAAATGACAACAAAGATCATAGGCGGGGGCATTGGGGGAAACAGACCCGGTGTGACAATGCCTCATGGATGGCAACCGCTGTTCTTCTTAATGGTTGCCAACCATTGCAACTCTTTATGGATGGTTAAAATTGATTCTCATGATGTACTATGATCATTAGAATGCCTCATGGATGGTTAGCAATGTTCTTCTTAATGGTCTCCAACCATTGCAACTCTTTATGGATGGTTACAATTGCTTCTCATGATGGAATGTGACCATTAGAATGCCTCATGGATGGCAAGCAATGTTCTTCTTAATGGTTTCCAACCATTCCTGTTTTTTATGGATGGTGAAAATTGCTTCTCATGACAGACTGCAACCATTAGAATGCCTCATGGATGGTGAGCAATGTTCTTCTTAATGGTCGCCAACCATTGAAGTTCTTTATGGATGATGACAATATCACTTCTCATGATGGACTGTGACCATTAGAATTCCCCATGAACAGAAAGCAATGTTCTTCATAATGTTCACCACCATTGAAGTTCTTTATGGATGATGACAATATTGCTTCTCATGATGGACTGTGACCATTAGAATGCCTCATGGACAGTAAGCAATGTTCTTCTTAATGGTCGCCAACCATTGAAGTTCTTTCTTTATGATGACAATATTGCTTCTCATGATCGACCTTGACCATTAGAATGCCTCATTGACGGTAAGAAATTTCTTCTTAATGGTTGCCAACCATTGAAGTTCCTTATGGATGATGACAATATGACTTCTCATGATGGACTGTGACCATTAGAATGCACCATGGAAAGAAAGCAATGTTCTTCTTAATGGTTGCTGACCATTGAAGTTCTTTATTTATGATGACAATATTGCTTCTCATGAGCAACTGTGACCATTAGAATACCTCATGGACTGCAAGCAATGTTTTTATTAATGGTCGCCAATCATTGAAGGTTTTAAGGATGATGAAAATATCACTTCTCATGATGGAATGTGACCATTAGAATTCCCCATGGACGGCAAGAAATGTTCTTCTTAATGGTTTCCAACCATTGAAATTCTTGATGGATGGAAACAATTGATTCTCATGACCAACTGTGACCATTAGAATGCCTAGTGGATGGTGAACAGTGTTCTTCTTAATTGTTGCCAAACATTTATTCTCCTGCCAGTTTCATCTTCAGGACAAGAGTGTCACACACAATGTCACACAGTGCAACATCTCATCTAGACATATGGGAGTATTGGTGACAGGCAGTGGTAAGAAACCCATGATGTGAATCATGAGCAAAAATTACTCATGGCATAGTGGAAAAAATGTACTTATGAGTTTGTGCAATTGGGTGGCCAAGGTCCAGCTTGGCTTTTGAGTGCTACTTGAGGGTGTGGGCAAAAAATAAGCTGTGGATCAAAACTGGTTTGATATGCCCACACCCTTGTGAAGGAATCCAAAATGGAGTTGTACGCTTGGTGGCCAGCGTACAAATCCTGAAAGCATCATGTTGTATAGGACATAATGAGGTTGTGCAATTGGGTGGCCAAGGTCCAGCTTGGCTTTTGAGTGCCACATGAGGGTGTGGGCATAAAATGAGCGGTGGATCAATACTGGATTGATATGCCCACACCCTTGTGAAGGAACCCAAAATGGAGTTTTACGCTGGGCGGCCAGCATACAACTCCTGAAAGGATCATGGTGCATAGGAAATAATGAGGTTGTGCAATCCGGTGGCCACGGTCCAGCTCCACTTGGCTCACAGTTTTCTGCTAGCCCCCCAGAGTACAGCTCCAAATGGGCCCACCCAGTTTTGGTTGTAAGGCATGCTCAGGCAGGAAATGCCATGCAGTTTTTCCCACAAGGGCTCAACTGAATTTTTTTTTTGGCTTTTGCAAGGGTGTGGGAATAACTCAAGGGACACCTGTTTTGGAAATTTGTTTTGGGGAACCTCCTGGGGGGGTTTGCATAGATATTATGCATGTTGTGTTCTCAAGCTGCTTGCAAAGAATTGGAATTGAAACAGTAGGGTGCGGGCATCTTGGTGACACACAAATTTCAAGCTTTCCCATGATTGGCAACCATTGAAGAAAGCTAATGGTTGAAAAGCATTGGGGAGAGCTAATGGTTGGGGACCATTGGGTCAAGCAAATGGTTGGCGACCATTGGGGCAAGCTAATGGTCAGTGACCATTGGGGAAAGCTAATGGTTGGCAACCATTGGGGCAAGCTAATGGTTGGAAACCATTGGGGCAAGCTAATGGTTTGCAACCATTTGGGAAAGCTAATGGTTGGAAACCATTGGGGCAAGCTAATGGGCGGCAACCATAGGCATGAGCTAATGGAGATTGAACATCCGGCCAAGCTCAGCCTAAGCTAATGAACAGAAACCATGAGGCTAAGGTAATGGACAGCAACCATTGAGAGTGAGTCACTCCTCAATGCATAAATGCACATAAGGTAGTGTATAAGATGTGGGTGGATAGTGCACCCAATTGATGAATCAATCCCTCCCTCCATCCATTCCTCCCTCCATCATTTGATCAATCCATCCATCCATCCATCCATACCATCACCACAAGACTTCTCCACTATGTCTACATCACCTGCACACAGCAAACCCCCACCCTCAATTCCATCTGCCCAGCCCACTGAGCCCAATGCAGCTTATTGTTAAGTTGGCAAGCCAACACCGGGGACTGAATTGATTTTGGAGAGGGTTAATGTTGGGATTTTTCAAACCTTGAAAAACCAATATTGTTATGGAGATAGATGGTGAGTTTGTGAGATAGTATTGTTTAACTGTTAGAGATTATGAACAGATAACTTTATGGATAGACCAGGTGATTGGTATGGGGGAAAGAACAGATAGAGATGATGATCATTGTGGATAAGAGGATTTCTTATTTATATTCCTACCCTCCTCTCTCACCATTCCCCAATTTTAAACATTTTACAACTGGGGATTTGTCTTTCCAATTCATCGGAAATTAATACAATGCTTGATGACAATTTTAATATCCAAGATTCTGTTGTTACAAATATTACGTCTACCAACCTCACATCTAATCTCCATTTCATCATCCCTTAGGCCCCCTTCATGTCCACACAAAGAGTCATATATTTGGCGTTTAGTGTGCACTTGTCCACTTTTCCTCAAATGATGCTTTTTGATACTTGCTAAGGTTTCAGTTCTCCCATAGGACAAACACCTTGGGCACTTTCATGTTGAAATCCATCCCTCCACATTCACAATCTTTTTTGACCTTGTCCTCATATCAGCTAAAAGGGAAACCCACTACTTGTGCCAGGGAAATCAAATTCATTGTCTTGCCTGGATAGCAAAACATCCCCACAACATTGTCCAAAACGGCCACATGCCCCACTATCTCCTTTCCCCTCACCACCACAATCAGCACGATTCTTAGTCAGCTCACCTGTGCAATTTTTCTTTGGTATCCTTCCCAAGATACCATTCAAAATTTCATGGGCCCAGGCTGTCGTGGCCGTTGGTGGACCAAAACCTTTGATCACTTCTGGGTAATGCTGAGTAATGTGCATGTTGGGTTTACTCCTTTGTTGTGGCCATCCAGTCCTTAGTGTTTGATGGTATTCCAGCATTATTTGTTCAACCTCAATGATATCTTGGTTTGAAATATGATGCTTAATTAACATGTTGGTTATGTAAACGAGAAGCACCATTGAGTCCTTCAAGATTTTTATTGAGCCAATGTGATCAATACTGGGTCTATGCTTACCACTCCACAAAGGAAGTAAGCAAGGGAGTAGTAAACCATGTAGATTGTCAGCCACCCCATGGCCTTGAGGGATCCTGAACCATGAAATCCAACATTCTTTGGTACCCTTGTCATCCATGATGGCACCTTTGTGTCCTCAATCACCTGTTGGATGCACCTCAAATTGTGAATCATTAATTGAGGCCCTTGGATGGATGATTTCACTTGAGCTGCTTTCCCTCTGTCATAATCCTTGTTAACTGGAATGCTTCCCTCACCCCCCATCAGCTTCAGAGTCCTTGTGTGGCTTCCTTGACTGGCTATACTTTGTGAACTTCCCAAGCTACCAATAATTCTACTTCTTAAATAAAACAAGTGAGTGCTAGTATATTAAGAAGACGTTTGAGATTTCTTGCTTTTCTGTGAGGCTGGTGATGATTTCCTGGCCTGTGAAGATCTAAATTCATATTGTCTGGATTGAATTTTCAAGCTTTCTTCCATTATTTGTGTAAGTGCTCTCAGATTGCTGGTATTAAGCTGTCTCTTGGGACTTCTCTGGTGGTGATCACCCTCCTCTGATTTATCTTCAGGATAATTCCTTCTCTTCCCCTTTCCAATGATGCTTTCCACATTACCCAGTGATCCAGTTGTCTCTCCTCTGTTCTTCTCTTGGATTTTTTCCTTCCCCAATTCTTCTCCGGCTAGAGGAATGTTAAGATAACTCATGCTATGAGCCTTGAGATTTCCCAAATGCCACCCATGCATGATCTCTATTACTGAATATTCCATTGGGTGCCAATATGGAAGCCTGTTCAAAGAGCTTTCTCTGACCCCCTTATCCTTGGTAATTTGATCTTGCTCCCATGATGTCTGACATTCCTCCCAATTTTTGGAATTCTTCATGTGCTTGACATTTCTCCTTGGATGCAACTCCTTGAGATTTGGATCATTGATCTTGTACTTTGTAATTTGAAAATATGAGCAGAACATGGTTGAAAAATGACCCTAGAATCCTGCCACCTTGCACATAGCTGGAAAATCCCCAATCAATGGGAACAGTGCAACAAATATCTCCCTACCTTGAGGAAACTGGCTGGTTTCAGAAACCCATACTCCTTCCCAGAGTTCTTTGATTTCATCAACCAATGGATCTATAATGTGGTTAATTTCTTCCACTGTGGGCTCCTTGGGCCCAGGGATAATACCAAAAAGGAAAACATTCTCTATCTTGTAACGTTCTGCTAGTGAAATGTTGAGAAAGATAAAGATCACTGCTCCCACTGAGATTGATTTGTGCCCAATATTATTTCCAAATGGGTTGAACCAATCCACATAGAGACTGAAGACAAGGTGCCCTGGTTGTTGGGTAAATTTCCTCTTCTTGTCTGCGCCTCCAACAAATTTTTTCCCAAACTGAGCCTTCCCAAACATTGCTCATCACATTTGAATTGAGGTTTTTATGATGAATATTGCTTCCAATGAGCTTTTAAAACTCTGAAAACCATAGTTTTCTACCAAGCCAGGCCTTCAAGCTTTGATAATGAAATTTTCAAGCTGGTTTGATGGGTCTGTTATGTTTCCCACTGGTATTCATCAGCAATTCTGTATCACAGTAAATTCCCTTCTCATTACCAGTTGGCACACAAAGATTTTGCTAGTGAAATAGAACTTGGAAGTAAATTTCTTCACAGTTGATGCTTGGTTGTCAGATTTGTCTTCTATTGGATACAGCTTGAAGCATTCTGGAAAGCATGTCCTTGTTTCCAGGTTGGGCTCAAAACCTAGCCTTTGAATTAGAGTGACTTTGATTCAAGGCATTGCTTTTATGATGTTATTTGAATCAAAATTGAATTCCCTCCCCAGATGCTTAATCTTCTCCCGCTCTGTCTTCAATAAATCTGTGATTACCAAGTCACTAAGTTGATGAAAAAGGAACAGTTTGGCAGCTTGGAGAAGCACAACGAGACTGTGCCTTGGGACTAGATGAAAAGATTTATACTTAAGGTCTTGAGTATTGAACCAGTGCCCTCCCCGGTGGAGTGTAATCTGCATCTGCTCTTTGCTTTCATTCCTTTCTGGATTGTTGGAAACCTGAAAATCATTATAGCAGGCAAATCAGAAGATCAGCACATGAATATACAGTGTTAACTATTTTCCCATCCCTCCTCTCCACTTACATGACTACTCCCATGTAATGGCAATATATCTGTTCTGACTTGCAGGGCCTGATTGAGTCTACTTATAGGCCCCTGATGTTTCTTGAAGGCAGAGGAAGAAAAGCAATTCCTATGTTTTTTCTTCCATCTTGTTTTTATTCCATCTTCATCTTCATATGTGCCCTTGCCACATTTGCATTCCAGAATTGGCATATCTTGCATTTGGCTTTCTTCATATCAATTGATGGATGGATGGATGGATGGATGGGTGGATGGGTGGATGAATGAATGGATTGATGGATTGATGGATGGATGGATGGATGGATGGATGGATTAATTCATCAAATGATCAAGGGATTCATCAATTGAGTGCTGGGTGCACTACCCACCCACATCTTATACACTACCTGGTATGCATATATGCATTGAGGGGTGACTCACTATCAATGGTCACCATCCATTACCTTAGCCTCATGTTTATTTTCCATTAGCTTAGGCTGAGCTTGCCCCAATGGTTGGTGACCATGAGCTTGCCCCAATTGTTGCCAACCATTAGCTTGCCCAAATGGTTGCCAACCATTAGGTTTCCCCAATGGTTTCCAACGATTAGCTTGCCCCAATGGTTGACGACCATTAGCTTTCCCCAATGGTTGCTGACCATTAGCTTTCCCCAATGGTCACTGACCATTAGCTTGCCCCAATGGTTGCCAACCATGAGCTTGCCCCAATGGTTTCCAACCATTTGCTTGCTCCAATGGCCTCCAACAATTAGCTTGCCCCAATGGTCACCAACCATTAGCTTGCCCCAATGGTTTCCAACCATTAGCTTTCCCCAATGGTTGCCGACCATTAGCTTACCCCAATGGTCGCTGACCATTAGATTGTCCCAATTTTCTCCAACCATTGGCTTGCCCCAATGGTCGCCAACCATTGGCTTGCCCCAATGGTTGCCAACCATTGGCTTGCCCCAACGGTTGCCAACCATTAGCTTGCCCCAATGTTCACCAACCATTAGCGTGCCCCAATGGTTGCCAACCATTAGTTTCCCCAATGGTATCCAACCATTAACTTGCCCCAATTGTTGCCAACCATTAGCTTGCCCCAATGGTTGCCAACCATTAGCTTGCCTCAATGGTTGCCAACCATTAGCTTTCCCCAATGGTTGCCAACCATTAGCTTGCCCCAATGGTCTCCAACCATTAGCTTTCCCCAATGGTTGCCAACCATCAGCTTTGCCCAATGGTTGCCAACCGTTTGCTTTCCCCAATGGTCGCCAACCATTAGCTTGCCCCAATGGTTGCCAACCATTAGCTTGCCCCAATGGTTGCCGACAATTAGCTTGCCCCAATGGTCACCAACCATTAGCTTGCCCTAATGCTCTCCAACCATTAGCTTTCCCCAATGGTTGCCAACCATTAGCTTTCCCCAATGGTTGCCAACCATTAGCTTGCCCCAATGGTTTCCAACCATTAGCTCTTGCCAATGTTTGCAAACCATTAGCTCTCCCCAATGGTTGCCAACCATTAGCTTTCCTCAATGGTTGCCAACCATTAGCTTGCCCCAATGGTCTCCAACCATTAGCTTTCCCCAATGGTTTCCAACCATTAGCTTTCCCCAATGGTTGCTACCCATTAGCTTCCCCCAATGGTTGCCTACCATTAGCTTTCCCCAATGGTTGCCAACCATTAGCTTCTCCCAATGGTGGCCGACCATTAGCTTGCCCAAATAGTCAGCAACCATTAGCTTGCCCCAATGGTCAGCAAACATTAGCTTGCCCCAATGTTCAGCAACCATTAGCTTTCCCCAATGGTTGCCAACCATTAGCTTTCCCCAATTGTCACCAACCATTAGCTTGCCCCAATGGTCACTGACCATTTGCTTGCCCCAATGGTTGCCAACAATTAGCTTGCCCCAATGGTTGCCAACAATTAGCACGCCCCAATGGTTGCCAACCATTAGGTTTCCCCAATAGTTGCTGACCATGAGCCTGCTGCAATGGTGGCTGTCCATTGGCAAAATTTCACCTTTTTTAACATTCAACTCATAATCCCCCTGTGCTTTTCAATTAGTGAATGCTGAACCTGCTCTCCTTCTTTTGATAATTATTTAGTGTAAACAAAATACAACCCATCATGGTACAATATCTCTTGAATGGAGCCCCATCAAAAAAACCCAGACTCTTCAATCAAGCTATTTCCAGCAAAGTCCCGCAATCCAACTCCCACTTCTATCAATGTCTCTCATCCTAATTTATAGTTGTGATGAATATCACCAAGTCAATGGATACTCACTGGAAACAAATAGGCAATTCCCTACAACAATCCCACGTTAGGTCACTGCCATCATCTTGCATTCATCAACAGATTCACTCCTCTACCTCTCTATTCCCATACAAGTCTTCATGTCTAATACCTGGCATATCAACCCTAGAAAGAGAGGTTTTTCTTCAAGACCTCACACAAATCAACTTTTGTTGCTGTGGTTTCAATTGGTCTGAGCCTTGGGAATTGCATTGGAACCAGTTGTTTATTGGACTCATCATTAAAAATTGGAACCATGCCCATGCACATGGTGCATTTTGAAACTACCCATTCAACTCAGTTCATAACTCCAAATTCAACCTTACCATTGTAAAATATGACAAGAAAATCCAGATGGTGCAAACAAGTAAGCAATTACTCCCTATCATCCCATGGTATTTTTTACCCCAATTTTTTTCACATGGTTTTTCCTTTCTGCCTACAGCTCTCAAATCATTGAACAGAGATCTTGGAATCACTTTGATTACCAGAAGATCAGTCCAGTATATTCAGTGAAACACAATGTTGCTCTGACACTGAGGTCTCCAATGAAAAGGTCTTCCAGAAGGTCCAGTGCCAATGGAAATCTCAAGTTTTCTCTGCCCTTGGTCACCAAATAGATAAAACATCTGATAACATGAAAGCTGAGAAACTTGGTAGAAGGTACAAATGTGGTCATTCCATGTGAATGATGAGGAAACCTTCCAACCCCCAAGAAAAACTCACAAAGGTGCCAACAAGACTCCCCAGAAAATTTTATCATCCTGATTTGATTTCTTCCCTTTTTTCCAGAGGGCAAATAGCTTTTGGATTTACAGCCTCCAATTGACCTTGCCTTCATAATGTCTAAACTCATATGTTAAATTATTTGCAGATCTAAAGTCATGTTTCAATATTGATTCTTGTGATAATAGAATGTTCAACTCTCACTACTTTAATCCATAGACCCTTGAAAGGATATCCTACTTGGAATGTTTTTGTCATCCAACATACCTGTGTTGTAAAATCACATAAATATCATTAAATCTTGAACATGTCCAAAGTGTTTTAATTATCTTACCCTGCATCAAACTAAATTCTAAATTGTGCAATTATTATCAACATAAATGTACCAACACCCTTTATGTGAAAGCTACTTCATGCAATGATTGGATGTGGTACATACCTTTGACATATAAGTCTGCTTTTGGAAACCATGCACATGTATGTTTATGTGTATGGTCTGTAAAGCATGTTTGGGTGCTGAGCCAAGTTTTTCCAAAATTTGCCAAAGCCCGCATGGTTCTTAGCAAAGTCATCTTGGCACCTGGCAAAGCCTTCTTGGTGCCTTGCCAAGGTCAAATTGGTCTGGTTCCTGGCCAAGTTTATCTTGGTGCCAATCAAAGCTGGTTGCATTGACCCGCCAATCACATGATCATACTTGAAAAAAAAGGCTTGAAGTTGGTTGGAGGGAGGCTGGTCAGTTTTGGTGCAACCAGCTTTGATCAGCATCAAATGGAGCTTGATTAGGTGCGCAGTTTGAATCCCTGAAAGCCAAACCTAATCAAGCTCCCTGGGAGCCAATCCAAGTCCCGCTAGGCACATGCCAAGTTGAACTTGGACAGGCGCCCAGACGCGCTTTACACACCATATGTGTATATGGCCATGGGAGAGGCCTAAAACAACTTTGTAATCAAAAATATACAATTTTGGGTTGCAATATACACCCCCATTTGCAAATTTAAGGTGTATAAAGCCAGTCTGGGTGCCTGGCAAAGTTCCAGTTTTTGTTTCTAAAGTGTGTGTGGTTCCCAAAAAAGCTAGCTTGGCACCCAGCCAAGTGATGTTGGTTCCCTTTCAAGTTCCAGTTGGTGCATTGCCCAATTGGCCTGGTGCCTGCCAAGTTGGTTTGGGTGTCAATCAAAGCTGGTTGCGCAACCAATTCTTGACTGTATTGTTTCTCTTTTTTTGACTCAATTTTTTTTTACTTTTTAATTTAAATAGCTGTGCATAAATTAATAAAATTAATTTAAACAAGGTTGAAAAAAAAACTTACCTTTTTAAATATGCTTTGACAAACACTCCCATGAATTTTGTCTACCCACTTTAATTTTCCCCCACATCACGCAATTTGTCCCTCAAGCAGGAGAAGACAAAAAAACATGAGAAAAAAAAACAATAATATATCACTTCCCACTTTCACTGGTTTTCCCCAAAGGTAAATTGAGGGTAATTTTTTTTTTTTTCTTTTTTTTCTTTTTTTTTTTCTTTTTTTTCTTTTTTCTTTTTTTTTCTTTTTCTTTTTTCTTTTTTTTTTCTTTCTTTCTTTCTTTTTTTTTTTTCTTTTTTTTCTTCTTTTTTTTCTTTTTTTTTCTTTTTTTTTTTCTTTTTTTTTTTCTTTTTTTTTCTTTTTTTTCTTTTTTTCTTTTTTCTTTTTTCTTTTTCTTTTTTCTTTTCCTTTTTCTTTTCTTTTTTTTCTTTTTTTTTTCATCTGATCTGTCTAAAAAAGTAGCCTATTGTCACCACAATATCCTATTCAGCTGCTGAGTAACATTACCACTTTGCACATGGGTGTTTTTCAGTGAGTCTTGAAAAAAAAAAGTTTTATTCACCACTGAGGATTTCAAAAACTAACACATTGAAAAAATAAATAAAAACAATATTTTGTTTCATTTACCAATGGGAATTTTGAAAACCAAGGTATTAAAAAAAAATATATGATATTGTGTTTCATTCAGAACTGAACTTTAAAAACCAAGGCTTCAAATAAACAAAAAAAAATTGTTTCATTCACCGCTGGGTTTCAAAAAAAAAGGGAATCGTGTTTCATTCACCACTGGATTTTAAAAACTAAGGCATTGAATAAACAAACAAAACTGTGTTTCATTCACCGCTGGATTTCAAAAAAAAAGTTGTGTTTCATTCACTACTGGATTATAAAAGGGAAACAGTCTTAACATGGTCACTCTGATAATGGTTGATGGAACTGATGGAAAAACAAGCAGCATAGAAGTACGGTTGGTTTTTTTTTTTTTAAAGTCAAGTCATGCAAGCAAAGCAAAAAAGCAAAAACTTAGGCATTCAAATTTTTCACAAAATGAATGCCTCCTCGCCGCCCCGGTCCAAAGAAACCAATGCGACTGTATCAACATCAATTTTTGGTGAAACTTTTAACGGTCCATACTCTAGCCAAGCGCAGTGGCAAAGAATTTTGTTGATGTGAATAATGTGCTTTACAGACTTATTGAGGACTTTTAGCAAAGTTTGCGTATGATATTTTGATAGATGGGCAAAGGGGTTTTCTGCAATACCTGGCAGAGGATTTAGGGGATTTATGATTAACCAGGTATATTTGCGTACTTCCTTGGAAAAAGACAGGCAGGTGTGCTCAAATATCTTTTCAATCATACCAAGACGAGCGCTAGGATTGTCCCAAAGAGCGATGCACGCATTTGCTGAGTTGCTTTTCACGGTCAAGTAGACCCTTTCACCATCTACAACTTGTGCAAGTTCACCGATGTTCAAGGTGACCAATAGAAACCTACCTGGTTGATTTTTTTCCTTTGTACACCACTTGTCTGAGGTAATTCACGTATAGCCATCCTCTGGAAAGAGTTTGTTGAGTCTGCAAACCAATAGCTCAAGTAACTCCTTTCCAAAGTTACTGGAGCGGGGCTTGTTGCGCTTCATTTTAGTAGCAGACGTTGTTGGATTGCTAAAAGCCTCCAACTGCGGAAGGTATGCATCTAACTCGGGTGGCAATTTGTGAGACTGGAGCAGAGCCTTCAAGTTTCCTGCGTGGCAGAAGTTTGTCAAGAGGGAAGCTTCCATTTTTCCTAGTCGAGTTCAAAAAGATAAGATGGCATCCAAATGAATACTAAACATCAGCCCTCCGCCAGTACGTATCATTGTAATAGATAACAAACCTAGCGATTGTTGGATGACGCTTTCAGGATTTGTCCCATGAGTCGCTCCATTGGGAAAGACCACCACGCTCAAGTCGGCCCAAATCTTTCCAAGAATTCAGCAAGATGAATGGCCATGTGATGATTAGGCGCCAAGGTTACACTGGGAAATAAGATGGTGCTGCTTTCCAAGTAAGATAAGATGTTTTTACGGTAAGCCTGAATTGAGTCCTTGGTGATTGTTTGTTTTAAAGCCAAGTTAACCAGTGATACTAAATCAGCAAAATTTCAAAAGAGGGGACAAGAAACTGGTTTGCCATCGGACCAATACACTGGAAGAATGAGCGGCAACTGAATGGTAAATAGACTCCGCCATTCATCTGCCTTGAGGCGCCCAAAGGAAGCTTTACCCAATACAGGTATAGCCCGCTTGATCCAAGTTGGAATGTGAATCCAAGGCAATTTTTTGTTGATGTATGAAAGTACATTGGCATTGAAGATTTCCTTATCTTCACTCGGCGCAGTCCAAGCAACTTCCCATCCGTGGGCACCGACAAATGGAAGATAAGTATAATCGCTGGTATGGTTGGAAGAATTGAAGTCCATTTCGCTGAACACAGTACCATCATCTTCGGCAACTCACGGCTTTTGAATGTGAGGTAGGCTGGACGTTGCGGTTGCGAGTAAATCCAACAGTTCTTGGGTACTCACACCTTTGGGTTCAGCTTCAGTCACAGTATCCGACATTCGCCAAAACTTTTGACAGTGCCACTTGAGTAGTCCGAGTAGTAAGTTGTGCATGGAATCCACCACGTGGTATTTTATGATGTCCCAATATGGTAATTCAAGCAGTATTGGATAGCGAACGCCATGATCCAAGAGTATTTTTTTTCTTTCCTTGATGGTGGTTGCATCACAAGATTGGTAGGCCCAGGTTTTGTGATTGTCAACATTATGGTTTGGCCAAGTATCACGATCAAAATTCTTGATATCGGACCGCTTTGAGAGACAATACGAGCACATGCAATTTGCAGTTGGGGCAGCAAACCCTAGATCTTGTTGCAAGGCAGATAAATTGGCAAAAAATGGTAGAAGGGCACCGGAGATCAGTTGGCCAGATGGATACTTATAAGTCTGCAAAAGTTGAAGTCCACGATTCCACAGGATTTTGAGCTCCTCAATGATTGGCCTTAAAATCCAGTTGGTTTGTTCAAGTGAAGGTTCTCTAGGTCCTGGGGCAATTCCAACCAAAAAAATATTTTGGGGTTGATACTGCAGATTGATGGGTAGACTAAGGCAACCTAACACTATGAATGTGATACTAGCATGCTTTCCAGATATGCGATTGCCATAGGGATTGATAGCATCCATGAACATTCCAAAGATCAGATTGCTTGATTCCTCTGTAAATGGCTGGCCATCAGGGCCAACAAATGATTTCCACACGGAAGAATCATGAATGTCTGAGACACAGCGAGTGTGCAAGTATGGTATTCAGGAATTTTTGGCCGTTTTTTCTAGGGCGGTTTCAACTTTGGGACGGGAAACAATCGAGATAGCCAGTCAAAAAGACTCTGGAACCCAAAGCAACGGATGGCAGCATGGGATCTGGGAGGTTGGTGGAACAGGGGAGCACCACAGACGGCAAGGTCTTGATTATTATCTGCTTCATTGGGTCCAAGGTTGAATAGAGGTAAAAAAGTAAAGAGGTCAGATGATCATAGTTCACCAAGCTGATGCTAAACACCAGAATGCTGATAGTTTGAGCAGGAATTCTTTACCCACTGACCCAAGTAACCCTGCTTATGATCCAGAGGATAATGCTATATTCCCTATCCTTAACATTCACATGTTGGACGTTGAAACTCCTATGATAGGAATCCACATTTGTGAACTGGATGAATCCTTGTTCAACTCAATCAAAGAATCTTACAATTCTGGCATGAAAACTCTCATCACCATTATGGAAAGTACTTCTCCACCATCAGAATTGATCTCTACCACCAAATTCACCAACTTAGCTGGAAATAGAAATCTTGGACCAGCTTTTGTTGGACCTTTCACCATTAAAAAATTTAATGGCAAGAATGCTGTGGAAGTAATCCTTAGTGATGAGCTTTCTAGAAAACACCCAGTGTTCCCAGTAATTCTCATCAAACACTACCAACAAAGTCAAGGAGAACACACTCCTTCACCTGAAATACCTGTTTCAGAAGAGCTTCAAAAAGAAAAAGGAAACATTTGCAAGATCCTTAAAGATAAAAAAAACAGGATCAATGGAAAAGATGTCAGACTCTACCTAGTTAGATACAAGGGAGAATCAGCTGATAAAGATGAATGGTTTCCTGAACACAATATCCCTGATGGACCAATAAACCTAAGGAACTTCAGAGCCAGCAGAAGGCACTAGGCCCAGAAAATTTGTTCAGATATAGAAATATCTTAGAGTGGGGGAATGTCAGCTTGCTACTATGTACAGAGCAACCTGTCATAGCAACACAAAACTATAAAAAACAAATTAAACAAGCATATCTGAATTAACAAAGAATGGGTGCGAAATCCATAAATATTATTCAAGAAATAGATTCCTCACCAAAAATTAGGTAGGGTCACTCACTGACCCCACCCTTGAAATCCAAGTGCTTACATTTTTAAAATAATTAAAAAGAAAAGTACTAAAAATTAAAACACCAGTATGGCACCTGTTGGCCATTCTAAAATTTCACATTAGTTGTCACATATAGGTTTTAAACCTAAAATTCATTCATATTTGAGGTGTTGTGTATATTTTAGGAGTTACACACCAAAATGTGTTATGTTACAATTCCTGCATGCAGCACCACATCCTTACATATTGCTACGTACTCATAGTAGAGAATTCACGCGTACTAGAGAACCGCGCGCAGCTAATTCTGCCACGCACGCAGCTGATTCTACCCTGCACGCATCTTTACTTACTGATCCCCGTGTCTGGATCCATTGTGACCAATCTGACAACCAGGTATTGCTCAGAAGAGCCACAACCTAGTTAGAATTGCTTGGCATATGTAACAAGTTGACATATGCATTATTAATAGTGTAAAAGTATCAAGAACTAAATAAAATTAATAAAAATTAAGTTTAAATCATTTTTTAATAATTATTCAATGATCAAGGATTACCACGTAAATCATTGACTCTGATCCTTGAAGACCACAAAACACTACAAGGAGTGCTCATAAAAATTATTAAAAATTTTCTACATGGTCAGCAGATAATGGAAAATTAGTAAACGTCCACATCTGTTCACTTTGAAGCAATACTAATAGTAAAAATGAAGTATAAGTTCAGAATGATCAAATTTATGCCATAATAGATTGACAGATCCTGTGGCTTAAATAGTACCAAAATCCAGCAGATTTAAGGTCTGCTTATTAAAAGAACCAAGTGAACGTTCTATTCTTGCTCTGACTGGCTTGCCAGCCTCAGCCCATGAGCAGAACACTCTCTACGTGCCCTGAGAAGCTCAAAATCACCCCAAAAAGGTATTTATACAGACCTCTTTGTATCCATTATTCAGAGATTATCAGTTTACAAGGAATTATTATTATCAATCAGACACCGTGTCATTGTTAGTCAAGTGCTTATGAAGATTCTAAGTACGTGATTTATGACTTAGTCGGTAGTATTATTATTATTTTCTTAAACCAATCAACCAATTGAAGTTAAATCAAGAAATCCTCCCCAACTGCTCTGAAACTCTTCTTATTATTGTAGGATTTCCATGGTAAAGTGCTCAGAGTGAGTTTTTCCCTTCCTGTCTTGGAACTTGTGCTGTTTATCCCGGCAATATTAGTGGATAAGCAATTTCTAAGGCACCCATCTCAAATATTTTTTCTTCATTGAGCAGGGGATTCAAAGTTGCTTGAGAGAAGTATTCCTGATTGAAACTCTCTAAGTATTTTTCATAAGTTGAATCAGAAGTTTGAGAATTGACATGGCATATTTGAAACTTCTTGTTCCAGTCTCCTCCTATGGTGAAGTATCTACCCTTTCTTTGGAATACATCTATACCATAAAATCAAAAAGAATGATTGCCAAGGATGAAGTAATCACATACTCCATTCTTGAGCACTAAAAATTCAATGGTCAGTTGAGTTATCCTTTAGAGTGAGGGAGTATGATATCAGAGTACCATACTCCAACAGCATTAAGAGAAGAATTAAAACCGCTGAACTTAGCCTGAGGTACGGGTAATAATTTCAGTTTCCAGTTTGGGTCTTGTTTCTCCAAATAAGTTGAACCAACGCAAGAGCAAAAGGCTCCACTGTCTAGAAGTAAATTAACAGGGAAAGCTGTATTGAACCAGTAGCATAGCATATTTTGCCTGAAGTGTAACTTTTACTGGCAGAAAGTTTTAGAGTTGAGGCCTCAGCCTCAGAGATGTGGTGAATCTTCATGTTGGGATTCCATTGGTGAGGTAAGTTAGAATCCTCATTGACGGAATTTATGTCAAGAGAAGACTCAATACTTCCTTCAATAACATTGATGGGGTTAGTGACCATTAAATCACAATCAGAGAGTGATCCATCAGTATCATCAAGGTGAGGGTCAGGATTTTCATACTCTTCTCCTTCAATAAGATTAATCCTTTTCCTAGGTAGAGGATAATCAGGTTTTATGTGTCCTGTGTGGTTACAGTTCCAAAATACTTTTTCCTTTGATTCTGGCGTCTTCTTGACTTCCAAGGTAGTTGAATTAGTAGCACGGGATTCCTTAGTTTTGGCAGTATATTCTTCCATGTTCCTAGTATTTTGTTCCTTGGAGATTCTATTGACTCTTTTATCAAGACCATTCATATCAATAGTCTCTTCCAACACACCTATTAAGGTAGAAAGATCTGAATCCATAGGCATCCTGCAACTGACACTGTGGTTGATTTGTCCGGGACATAAGTTGAGAAGTCTTTCATTGACTTCTTCTTCATCAGCATCCGGGTAAAAACAGTCTAACCTCTTTTTCTGTTCTAAGAACCACTTATGAGGTTTGTCCTTGGATGGATTGAACTGGGAGGTTTCAAAAGTTTTCAACATCTTTCTTTTCCAAATCCAAAACTAAATTGTACTTTGATCAATTATTTCCAAGACCTCCAGGATAAAGATCCCACTTCTTCTCTTTTATTGATAAAAAAATCAAGAGCTACTCCTTCCAATATTCTGGGAAATCTTACCACAGCTATTGCATCAGGGAGTTCATAAGAAACAAGAGTATAATAAATAAATTTAATGAAACTGACATGGTTGTATTCTCCTTCTCTGGAGAATTTAGGCCATTCAGTAATGGGATGAAGTTACTTGAAAGCCTGTTCTATTGCAGGAGGAGGCCTGGGCCTAAAAGATTCATCCCTAGTTTTCCTAGTTCTGAGAGGAACACTAGGAGTACTGGTGACCCTAGCAGGTCTAGTTTCTTCCAGGTCAATGTCTGGGGAGTTAGTAGAATTGACTTTAAGATCTCTAAGATCATTCTTAATCATACCTAACTCCAAATCAAGTTTTTTTTTTAGTGAATCAATTTTGTTAATCAGGTGAGCTGAAGGAGTAGGACTAGTTTTCTTAACTTCTTCCTTAAGCTGGTTCATGGTTGCAAGAATATCTTCCTGAATAATTGATTGGTTATCATTAATATGTTTCATCAGGTCCAACTTACTAGATTTTATACTATCCCTGATCTGTTGTATTTCTAAATCATAAATTCTCATGGTCTGGGACTGGGTATCAACGACTCTGAAAATAATCAGACTCAATATGTCCAATTGTTGATAAATTTTGCCAAAAAATTGGCTGATAACCGTAAAATTGTGAGACACATTTACAGAAAAGCTTTTAAGAGCTTCTAAATCTAATTGTGGTACAACTTTTTCCACTTCTGGGCTAGGGATATTATGCTGTCTGAATCCTTTGGGTTCCTTAACTTCTGATGGGCTGAGGACATCTTCTTTTTGGGGTCCTTTCCTATTAAGGAAGCTAACTGATCCCAAGGATTCCAGTTCTGCATGTTGTGGTAGACCAAAACTGTCCTATAGCCATCAGACTCACTTTTGTTATGTAACAACAGCTCAAACTCTCAAAGTAGCCTCAGAAATGGATTCTACATCACAAATAACCTATAGTCACTCAGCCAAAGTACCCCTCTATCCCTCATGGATTAGAAGATACAGCCCAAGAACCCTTCAACTATGGAAAACTCATACCCAACCAGGTGTCACAGCTCTGTGGAAGGCATAAAGACATACCTTTCAAACCCCCAATTACATACCAGTAACAGTTTACCCTCAACACCAGAAACATACACCAACCCTGTCACCTCACTCAGAATACAGCATACAGACACAGGAGGTAGTGCAGCATGCCAGATCCAGTCACCTCATCCAGCATGCCAGATCCAGTCACCCCATCCAGAATACAGCATACAGACACAGGAGGAAGTGCAGCATGCCAGATCCAGTCACCTCATGCAGAATACAGTATAAAGATCCAGGAGGCAGTGCAACCAGTCCAGATCCAGCCACCTCAGCCAGGATACAGCAATGCAGATACAGGAGGCAGTGAAGCATTTCAGATCTGATCACTTGAACCAAACATGCAGCAAATACACATACAAGAGGCTGTGCAAAAGTATACAGGAGCAATTTAGGCAGGAGGAAGTCAAACCAGTCTCAAGCAAGAACCAAAAAAACATGCAGCAAATACACATTCAAGAGGCTGTGCAGAAGTATACAGGAGCAATATATGTAGGAGGAAGTGGAACCAGCCTTAACCAGAACCAAACAAACCAACATCATTGCACAGCAATACATGTAGGTAGAATCAAGTAGTGCTGAATAAAAACTACCAGTACAGCACAGCAAAATATCTTATCTGAACTACACAGCAACCTATGCAAGGCTGTGCATGCATGAAACCCCTGTAAAAGCTTTTCCCAACCAGCAGAAATGCCTCATGTAACTGTACAAGATTTTTCCAACCAGCAGAAATGCCTCATGTAACTGTATCTCACTTTTCCTTACCAGAACAGGGAGAACCCTCAGGGGCAGCCTTGAGCACCCCTGGGGGCAGGATTTGTCTATTTAAGGAGGGCCTCTCTTCCCTATCCAAGTTGTATCACTCATCCCATCTCATGCCATCTGGCCTAGTTATCACCCATCCCTACTCACCCCATCAACCCATCTATCTGTGGTACCTACCCAGAAAAAATATTAGTAGTGAATCAGTTTTAAAAGGAAAACAAGAAATCAGAAACCAAGTTATTACCCATCTTTAACGAATTAAACCACCCACCAGGTGCTTGAATAAGGGTTCTTCTGTGACCTAAATATTCAGCACCATATTAAAGAAACCCCACCCATTAGTTAATAAATAACCCTTACAAAGAAAGAGAGCACAACAAAAAGAAACTACCAACCTTCCCTCTGCCCAGCCCCCTGTGGGTAAAACCATCCTTGGGTCCTCTCCTGAACCAGCCCTTTGATAAACCCTTGAACCCTTTAATATTGGGGTATTGGTTAAGATCAAACATATCTGACCAATAAATTAACCAATAGTCCAATACATCTGGTCTATTCTTCAACAAATCCTACCAATATCACAGTTAATAATTAATCTAGGTCTGATCTGAGACCTATATTAAGTCTCAAAGAAACCAGCCATTAATTTAAATAAATTATTTTGCAGACTTACTATAGTACTAGAAGGGCAGGCAATTCAAAACCACTCTTAGTATATACTAATACTCCAAAGGAGTAGAAGTAATACTAAATTTCCCTTCAAGGACTGCCAGCAAGCTATTTGCTACTTTATTTATATAATCCCACAGGAGTCTCTACAATTGGTTTCCCAACAGTGGCTTGTTTTCTTTAGGTTTGATTAGTTATTAAACCATAAAAATATTGGTGGAATATTAGCCTCAAGAATTCACTCACCATTCTGAAGGCAGAAAGAAGAAACCCATACCAGATAATTGAAGACCTCAAGCACCAACTCAGAGGGATTGAAGATAATAACCAAGAAGCCCTATCTTCAATAATCAGGATGGAGAAAGAACTGCAAGACAAAACCAAAATACTCAGTGGATCCCAAGACAAGCCAGAGGAAGACCAGGAAAGAAGTCAGAATAAGCCAGGACCTGCAGTAGAAGCAATGGGGAACCTTGCCAACATTGCCAAACTCATAAACCAAATCCTTGAAGAAAGAACACCATAGGGAATTCCAGAAACCCCATACACCCAACCAAGAACCAGATTTCAGACCCCAGCCCCAAGATCAGCATATGGAAGAATCCCAGCAGAAACCATGGAAGAATCAACAAACCCCTCCATAAGCCCAGGAATAAATATATATCCCCAAGCTAGAGAAGAAGGAAGAAGAGCTAATAGGAGCCAATATACTGAAGGAACCCCAGCCAGAAGACCAGTCCAGGATAACCCAATAATCAATAATAATGAACAAAATGGAGTGTTAATAGATGGAAAGAAAGTGTACCTTGAATTTGATGGAACAGAGGTGGAACAGTTTATTAAAACAATAGAGAAACTGGCCAGGATTCAGAAGGCAGGGGGAATAGATATAGCCCTACAATTACCTTTTCTAGTACAAGACAAGAAGATCAGGGAGTCCATTGAAGATATGGAGGGACATGAATATGCAGACTGGGACCTTTTGAAGAAGGAACTAAAAAGGAAATGGGGAACAGCTACCCCCCATAGAAGGTTCAATGAGGAGTCCATATCAAGGCTTCTCAGACATACTCAAGAGAAGGGAGTCATCAAGACCAAGAATTACTTCAAAAATTTCATTGGGATTTATGAAGAAATGGTTCTTTACTTCATCAGGATGGGTTATGACAAAACCAACTGGGAAAGTGGAGAAAATCTCTGGAAAGCTTTTTCCACTGATCTTAGGAGGGAAGTAAAGAGGGAATTGGCCCATGCAGGGAGAATCAAGATTGCAAGAGATGGCAGATACCTCCCACCAGATCTGGAGACCTTGAAGGAATTTGTGGAAATGACCTTGGCCTTATGGGATGTGGATGAAGAAGAAACCCCTAAACCTATCATAAAGAACTTAGTGGAGACCAAGAAATAAGTCAAGTTTCAGCAACTAGGAGTAGATGAGCTCTTAAAAATGAAGGAAGATATTGCAAAACTCACTGTGGCCTTAAATCAGAAGCAGGCACCTCCTCACTTTGATAGGATCAACCAAGGGATGGCACAAAACTACAGACCCTCATCTCCCAGGGCAGGACCCAGATGGCCAATCAGATGTTACTATTGCAAGGATGAACTCCATATTCGAGACAACTGTCCAGATTTGGAAGAAGATATAAAGGCAAAGAGGGTGTTTAAACAAGGACCCAACTATTACTTCCCAAACAGAGAACCAATAACTTATAGCCAGCAGGAAAGCTTCAGAGATCAGGTCAAGAAATTCTCAGAGGCTCAACAAGTCCCAAAATTGGAGGAACCCAAGAAGAAGGAAGAACCAACTAATGTTGCAGCATTCTTGAAGACTGGAGATTGGGAAGCTTGGAAACCACCAGAGGTAAACATGAAGGATTCTCAATTTCAATGGGGAATGAGAAGTTCACAAAGGTTGGCTGGAAATCCACCAGAGAAGGATAACACCCAAGAGACACCAGTAGCAGACCAAGGAACCTCAGAAAAAACTTAAGAATCAGCCCCAGAACAAAGGAAGAGGAAAGCAAGTTACCCAGGAGCATGGGTGGAAAGGGACCAAGACTCTGAAGAAGAAGAAGAGTCCCCCAAAGAACCTGTTAAGGAGCCTGTCACTGAAACTGTGAAGAAGGACCAAGTAAAGTCAGAATCATTGGAAAATCATGAAGGAACCAAGATGGAACAAATTTTGAAGAAGAAAATATTAAAACAAAACTTTGACCTTACCTTGGAGGAGCTCCTTTCTGTTGCACCAAATTGTTTCCATAAGTTAAAAGATATGACCCCTGAAGGAACCTTGGACTTGAATAAAGCCTCTGAATCATCAGCCAGCAAAAACAATAGAAGGATCAATGGATGTCAACACCACTTTGAAGACTATTTAGATGATGAATACCCATGCTTGATAGGAAACAACCTCACATATGCCTGCCCATTGGGATTCATTGATATTTGGATCAAAGGGAAGAAGATCAAGGCTCTGGTGGATACTGGTGCTGAATTGAATGTCATACCAGAATATTTGGCAATTCAGACAGGCTTGGTATCCAGAGAATTGTTTGTGAAGGTTACAGGAATTGGAGGCCATTCTACTGCACTAATTGGATTAGCTGAAAGAACAGTATTTGAGATTACACCTGGGGAACCAAAATCTGCCCACTTCTTCATAGCCAAAGGATCACTTCATACAGTACTTGGAAGACCTTTCTTATTGGATCATAAAGTCAGGCTAGAATTATCAAAGCATAAAGGAAAATTCTTAAGCTATGAGATAGCAGGAGGGGAAAGGTTATGCATCCCAATCTGTTCACCAGAACAGGCAAGATGGCAGGTTACACCCCCCAGAAGACCAATGGGCATGAACAGAATCACAGCAAGCCTAGAACAAGAAGAGGCCTGGATCAGTGGAAATAATATACCAGAAATAGACCTTGAAGGCTTACCAGACCCCTGGGAAAATAACATTATCACTCCTTAAGTACCAGCAGAAAGAGGATGGGAGGAGGCGCTGAAGAAACAAGAAGCTGAAAAAACCTTGGAATTATTGCCACAAATCTTTGGAGGATTTTGGACCAACCTTGAGGAAATGGAAGGAACTAACTGGGAAGAGCTACCTGGAGCAGGATTGGACTACTCAGAATTTATGGAATTACTCAACACTTACACTGGAAATACCCTTTTGATTCATGGACAATGGCCATCTCATCATGGGAGGGTCCCATGGATTGTTAGGTATTGCTTATATTATGGAGAAGACTGGGCCAAGTCCTGGATAATTCATATGATCATGATGGACCAAGTTATACCGGACCATGTTAGGTGGTCAGGATACTTGGAAGAGTAACATCTCATTTTACCTTATTGATGTAGGAGTAAGCCTTCAGTTCCTGTTGATGTGCTGGGGGAAGGGGTGGGCAGTCTTTCTTTGTTCCTCCATTCTCCTACTGATACTGTATAAAAAAAAATAAAATAAAAAATACCCCAACAAAACTGAAAAAAAAAACAAAAAAAAAGGGATGGGGGAAGTAGGGTCTTAACAAGGGCCATGTTTGTGTTTTAGTACTGATTTAGTAGTGGGCCTTCAGTTTCTTTTGAAGCGCTTAGGGAATGGGTGGGCAAGGTATGAGTATACATGTTACAAAAAGAAGGAGATATTACAAAAAAAAACTTTTTTTAAAAAAAAGGAGGGCTCACCAATGATATTGATTCAACAGAAAACCCCAATGTTTTTTTTTCCAAAAAAAATCAATTGAGGTATCAGTATACACAATTTACAAAAAAAAAAAGAGATAAACTCACTGATGATACCCATCTACCCAAAACTTCACTTTTTTTCCTAGAAAAGAAAAAAAAAATAATAAAAATAAAAATAAAAATAAATAATAATAAAACCTTAGGTATCAGTATACGCGCAAAAGAAATAATAATAAAAAAAATCAAAAAAGGGAGGTTTAATGATGCTACCCAGCTAAGAAGTCCTGGCTCCTTCTCTTTAAAAAAAAGGGGGGGGAAGAGGTATCAGTATACACAATTTAAAAAAAAAAATAAAAAAAGAGAGAGAGATTGGGACGTACTAGTAACATTGGTATTTGTAGAGCTCCACTCAAATCTGATCCAACCAAGCCTTAATCCCTTCAACTGTTTGGCGCAGATGGGTGTCCTCAGGGAGACTGATCATTAAGCACCAGACGGTAAAGTGGATGGAGTCAAAGCCATTTTCAATTGCGGCGGGGAGCTTAGGGGACAAGGGCAATGATGTGACGGCGGAGGTGGAGCGGTTGGGGGTCCCAACGCCAGAGCCATGACCGGGGGGCAAGCCAGAAAGGGAACGGACGGTGGTACACATTTTGTCGGGGGAGGTGTTTGGGAGAGAGACGTCAACAAGCTCAAAGGATGGAGCAGAATTGGGATTGGTGGGAAGCTGAGACTCAGCCAATTTAGGGACAGAGGGGACATCTGCGGAGCGAGTTGGGAGTCCATCAACGAAGGGGCGGCCTGGCTGCTGGGCATAACAGGATTTGAGTGGGCCTCAGAGGAGTCCTCTGCCGGCAATTATAGGGGAATCCTTCAGCCTAGCGGAGTGCGGGTCTTTGGACTTGCGTTTGAAAGAGAGGCTTTGACAGACCACCACCACAGAGACCTTGGAGTTGGCATCATCACAGCAAGGGGACTTGGAAGACATCTGCAAAAACAAGGGAGGGGCAAGGAAAAAAGACATGAAAGATCCAGTAAGCCCTTTGGGTCACAGGGAGGAAGGGGAATGGGTGAGATATAACCCACCTGAAGTGGAGCAACAAGAAGAATGGAAGGAAGGACCAGCGGATGATGAGGGCGGGGAGAATCTGCCAACAAGGGTCCCCTTTAAATATTCAAGAACCCACCTAGAAAGGAGGAGGTGGAAAGAGAGAGAAGGGACAGAACTTACCCAGGCCCAGTGGTCCATCCCAATGCTCACGGACAACTAGAGCACAGCTTGACCAAGGAAGCGCGGCGGCATCCTAATCAAAAAGCAAGATAAATTAAAGGTAAATAAAAACAAGGAATGAATGGAACCAGCAAAAAAGACGGAATTTAGCCAAACAGCAGAAGAGGCAATCACAAAGCAAGATAGATTAAAGATGAAAGGAATGTATAGGATCAGCAAAACAAGATCTGAAATACTACAACCACACCAAGGATGAGGAGGGACCCCAAGAACCGCATAGCACGTTGCTAGATAAGGAGGAAAAAGCGCGGCATCAGCAATCACAATAATATAGATTAAAGATGGGAGGAATGAATAGGATAAGCAAAACAAGATCTGACATACCACGACCACACCAAGGATGAGGAGGCAACCCAAGAACCGCTTAGCACGTTGCTAGATAAAGAGGAAAAAGCACAGCATCAGCAATCGAGATAAGATAGATTAAAGATGAAAGGAATGAATAGGATCAGCAAAAAAAAGATCTGACATACCACGACCACACCAAGAATGAGGAGGGACCCCAAGAAACGCTTAGCAAGTCACAAGATAAGAAGGAACAAGCGCGGCATCAGCAATTGAGATGAATTAGAAGGAAGAAGGTTGCAGGCAACTCAAATTCATGTGTAAGCGGACCAGCTGACGTGTCAAGGTCCCGACGAGTCGAGGATCAGACCAACCAAAGTATACAAAGGGACCCACCCTGCAGACGCCGAGAAGAAGAAAGAAGGAGCCAAAGGAGGGGAAGGAGGGTGCGAGCGTGACAAGGCACATGATCAGAAGTTGGGAACCAGATGTATAATAGAAGATGGAAATGGAAGAGGGAAGAGGGGCTTACCTGTATTCGCCAATAATGTCAATCCTTACCTGTACAATTGAGCAGTAAGGTAGACTGGGGAAAATCCAACCAGCTTGGACACCAAAAAGAGGGACTACCTTGCGGAGCGCCCCCCCGCGCCGCTATGAGACGCCCTTGCAAAGGGAGCAGCTTCTTGCGCCTGGAGCACGCAAGCAAGGCAATTTTATTCAACATGGATAATCACGGGAACGGCCAGCGCCTCCCTCAAGCAAAACAAAGAACACGGCTACCGGGCCCTACGGCCGCCTACACAACTGGACCAGAAAAGGGGCGAGGTAACCCCTGTAGGAAACAAAACCAAAAAAAAAAAAATGGTAAAAATAAAATATAAAAAAAAATAAACAAATAAATGAATAAAAATTAGTAAAAGTAATAATAATAATAATAATAAAATAAATAAATAAAATGGTAAAAATAAAAAAAATAAAAAATAAAAAATAAAAAATAAAAAATAAAAAATAAAAAATAAAAAATAAAAAATAAAAAATAAAAAATAAAAAATAAAAAATAAAAAATAAAAAATAAAAAATAAAAAATAAAAAATAAAAAATAAAAAATAAAAAATAAAAAAAGAGGGGCAAATAGTCCTTGGTAAGACTTAAAACTACCTACTCCCAAATGGTCCCTGGCAAGACCCTAAACTACCTACACCCACAAAAATTCAGTTTGAACATACTACTACCAAAGGAAGCAAGAGAGAAGAAGAACACAACAGGGAATTGTCTACTAGCCACCATGGAAACCCAGATCCTGGCAGCCAAGTATGAAAAAGTGGACAAAAAGATTAAGCCCATAAACCAACCCATTCCACAAGAACTTAACCCCCCTCTCCAAAGACCTCCACTCTCCAGGGACCCTTATACTACACCCCTGACTCCTTATCCACCTCACTTCATACAAACATCAAGAATTACATCACAAAGGATAAAAATGGTTAACTTTGGGCCTGATCACTGGCTCACACTGGAGGAAATTACACTTCTACAACATGTGAAGGTCCTCAGGGAAAAGGAAATTGCTTTCACTGAGGAGGAAAGGGGCCTACTCAAGCACTCCTATGGGCTTCCCTACAAGATACCTAACATCCCACATGAACCATGGCAAAAGAAACCTATACCTATACCCCAACCTATCAGGCCAGCATTTACAGAACTAGTCAGGAGAAGGATTAGGACAGGACTCTATGAACAATCAACTTCCAGTTACTCCTGTTGGATTATCTCTATCTCCATGTTTATCAGCCACTCATCTCTTATTTCTTTCCTTATCAAAATTTCTTATTTTACTTCTTTTACTTGTGTTCTTCTCCTTTCCTTTTCCTTTTTATCTTTCATCTATTTTTGTTTCACACCACACTCTAAAATGTTATACATCAAATCCCCTCTCAATCATCAACAGCACGCTCTCCGCTTCCTCATCTTTTTATTCATTATTCATTATCATCTCAACTGTCACACTGTTGGTGAAACCTCAACTGCCAATGTATACCTGAGGACAGAACTTGCGGATAGTAGAAGGATCTCTTTCCTCATCCTTCTACTTTCCGCGACCACTCTGGTTATCCTCAGCTCAACAGGTTATGAGCCCAGAGCTACCAACCGCCAACAAAATAAAACTAACTCACTATACAGAAGGATCCAGTAAACCACCTTACCGTAATCTTAACCATGGACAACCAAAGTTCCCATCCTGTTCTCAAGACACCATCAATCATTCCATTAAACTCTCCGGGATTGGAATCGAATTACCTCAATTGGGCAATGATCCTGAGGATCCATTTCCGAGCTTCTGGCGTTGGCTATCTCCTCACAAACAAATCCTCCAAGACAAAGTCAAACACCAAAACTTGGTTGAGAGAGAATCTAGCGGTGTGTTCAGTTATATCAAGGTTGATAGGACCATCAAATTTCCAATACATAAGAAAATACAAAGAAAGCACAATTGGTATGTGGAAAGCACTCCAAGAAGCCCATCAAGACAACTCTTCCGGAGGATGCATGTACTGGCTTCAAAAACTTCTTCTCACCAAGTTAAACAACAAAGAAATGACTGCCCACCTTGCGGAAATTGTCTCTTGCGGCAAAAAACTTTCTTCTCTTTTTACTCCCAATAATCCACTCACCGCCAACAACGTACAATCCACCGCCATTCTTCTATCACTTCCTGACGACTGGTTAGGACGCGTTTCCAGTATTATAAACAAAGAGTCTGTTCCCTCATCAAAATTAATAAACGCGTTGAAGCAAGAACATCTGCAAAGACAAACAAGAAATGAAGATAATCAATTTCTGAACTCGGCCAAAACATCAACTAGCGTCCCAAAACGTTTGTCCGACAAGACTGGGAAACTCAAAATCCCTCGATTCCAAAAAATTACTACTGCACAAATTGTCAAGTTGAAGGTCATTCCTTTTCAAGATGCCCCAAAGTACTCAAGGCGCTGGAATATTTGAAGAGAAATAGAAAATCTCAGAAATCTTGACAACCGAATCCGAAGCAGGCAAGAGCAAATATAGTCAAAGCTAAGAAAAGACGCAAAGATATTGATGACAACAATGATTTCACCAATTCCGAAGTCATCATCCATGCCGGTTATGCATCTTTTAACCTCACCAAATCAGATCCCATCTCTAAGTTTGATTTTAACCTAGACTTGGGATGTTCTCTATCCATGACTCCCTACGAAAGGCAAGTGAACAACAAGAAATCAAATCAGACCTCAATCCAATTGGCTGATGGATCAACCATTACCTCAAACAAAGAAGGATGTTTAACTTTTCCCTTTGGTCACATCCGCTCCTTAGTGGTTCCAAACATGCACAAAGCCTTACTGTCAATATCGAGTCTTTGTGATGCAGGATTTCTGGTTACTTTCTCATCCAAAACCTGCATAATATTCTATGGCTCAATCTCAAACATAAACAAACAGCCTGTCGCCACCGGATACCAAAAAGGAAACCTTTACTATCTTCCACAGAAGAACGTAAGCTGCAAGGAATCAGTATTCTCTGCTATTTCACACACATCTGATAATAGTCTTTTTGGATATCACAACAGACTTTGTCATCTGAATCTGAAGTCATTGCAAAAGGTACTGAAATCACACAAAATCCAACCCAATATCAATAACAAATCCAAAATCCAATGATGTCCCACTTGTATAAAATCAAAAATGACAAGAACGCCTTTTCATTCTTGTTTAAGCTATAGATCAAAGAAACCAGGTGAAATCATTCATTCAGATTTATGCAGTTTCAATACAACCTCCAGAGAAGGATTTAACTATTTCATCACTTTCATCAACGACTGCTCGAAAGCCTTATTTGCATACCCTTTACGCCACAAATCAGATTCTTTCAAATCAATAAAATCTTTTCTTTCCTTTTTTGAAACACAATATCATTAATTGGTTAAATCTCTTAGGACAGATAATGCTGGAGAATACATGAACGAACGACTGAAGACTCTCCTAACTGAAAAAGGAATCCAACATGAACCAGGACCTCCCCACTTGCCACAACTCAATGGAGTCGCTGAACGCTCAAATCACACTATCCTAAACTTAATTAGATTCTCTCTCTCATCTTCAAATCAAACAACATCTTTTTGGGCCGATGCACTTTGGCATTCCCTTTTTGCTTTCAATTCCTACCCATGAAAAACTCCTCAAGAATTCACATCACCAAGTTGATCCTTGATGTTCCCAACATTTCGCTTTTGTACCTTCATCCTTTCAGATGTCTCACTTGGTATAAGATCCCAGAAGCCAATAGAACAAAACTGTCTCCCAAAGGTCAATCAGCTGTCCTCCTATCCTATCTCTATCAAGGTAATGGCTATAGGCTCCTTGATCTTACCACCAAGAAAGTAATAAAATCAAGGGACTGCATTTTTGACAATACAGTTTTCCCATATGGTCAATCTACCCAAGATGCAAGCATCGAGTCCTCACCTCTTCCCGTTTCCCTTCCCTGGCCAGATTTCCCTTCCTCTCGTCCTCCGCATTTTTCTCCCCCAATTCTCTCCTCTCCCCCTTTTTCCCCCTCTTCCTCCTCCTTGCCACCTGCTAACCTTTGCTTTTCTATTCCTCCCCCCCTGCCCTTTCTGTTGTTCCTCACTGTGTAGAACCCAATCCTCAAATTCTCCTACCCTCACGCCATATTCCTCCGTCACGCCTTACTCCTCGTTCCACCAGTCCTGCTCCTTCCGATGACTCTGATCTTTCCCCCCCCCCCTGTCAAATTCCCCCATTGCTCTCTCTCCTCCATCTTCCCCGCCCCCTGCTCCGTCTTCTCCTTCTCCAACCCCGTCTCCCTCTCCTATTCTTCCTCTTGTTCCGCCTACATCTGTTTTGCCATCTATTCCCTCCCCTCCGCCTCCTGCCCCTCGCCGCTCCTCAAGGCCAAGGCCTCCACCGTCCCGTTTCGGAAACTAATCACGCTCTGCATCTGTAAAGGAAAAAATTCGAGCGCCTACGACTTGGAAACAACTCCTGAAGTCCCCACACCAAAACCGCTGGATAGCTTCCGCGCATGTAGAAATTTCGTTGCTCCGGGGAATGGAGACTTGGAGGCTTGTACCACCTCCCAAGGGACGTAAAATCATCCAATCAAAATGGGTCTTCAAGGTTAAACAACGTCCTGACTGTCAGCTCTCTGATACCAGGAACCTTGCAGTCCTTTAGCTACAGAGAGTGATAAAAGAACTTGGAGCAATAATATTCCAAAGAATAAACACTTTAAAGCTCCAATAATGGTATGGTAAGAGCAAGTGCAAGGTTTATTTGGTTTGGTTATAAATATTTTAAATATAATATAAAAAGAGGGGCCACAGTATTATACTACTGGGGATCTTTACAGACTAGCAAGCTCTCTTCAAGGGGCCTCCTTAGGCAGTTTAAGAACCTTGGAATAAATATGGGTGCCTTAGAAAGGACTTATTCCACTAATGGCCGGGCTTAACAGCACAAGTGGCCTAGACAGGAAGGGAAACACTCACTCTGAGCACTTGACCACGAAAATCCTGGAATAATTGGAAGGGTTTCAGAGCAGATGGGGTTGATTTCTTGACTAAACTTCAATGGTTGATTGGTTAATAAGAGTAAATAATACTACTACAGACTAAGTCATAAATCACTTGCTTATCTTCATATAAGCACTTGATTAACAATGACACCGTGTCTGATTGATAATAAATAATTCCTGATAACTGATTAACTTATTGGAAACAGAAGGGCAAAAAGAGCCTGTTTAAATATTCTTTTTTGGGTGATTGAGGACCTCTAGAAGGGGTACTAGCCATGGGCTGAGGCTAGGGGGGCAATCAGGGCAAAATTGGCACGTCCTCAAGGTGCTGTTAGCCTGCTGGCCTTAGATCTGTCAAGGAACAGCTCCTTTTTAGCTGCAGGATCTGTTAATCAATAGATTAGTCTTTTTGCTGATCCTTCACTGATCCTCAATTTGTACAGTAAGTACTGGTCCAAAGTGAGCAGACGTAGATTTTTATTGATTCTCCATCCTCTGCTGATCCTGTATGTAATTTTAATAATTTTTACGACCACTCCTTATGTAGTTTTGTGGTCTTTGAAGGTTCTGATCAACGTATTTCGTGGTGAGTCTGGATCTTTATTTAATTAATAAAAAATACTAAAAATTAGTTACTAACTAATTTTAATTGATTTTTAAGGTTTTTGAACCATAATCTATGCTCGTGTGGTAGCTTTAAATATGTAGTGTAGATCCTACTATATTTTAGCTTCTCTGAGCGGTACCTGGATGTCATAGGAGGCGCGGGGATCAGTCCATTCAAATGCGCGCGGGGACTGATCTGCTGCTCAGATGCGCGCGGGGGACTGTACCGCTGCGCGCGTGACTAGGTCATGGGATTACCTGCGCGGGAATTCAGTTGCGCGGGAGTCCAGCGCTGTAGGGACGCGGGGCTGCGTGCGGGAGTTGGCGTACGCGGGAGTCCAACGCTGTACGGACGCGGGGCTGCGTGCGGGAGTTTGCGTACGCAGGAGACCAGCGCTGTAGGGACGCGGGGCTGCGTGCGGGAATTGTGACAAAACGCAATTTCCCGTGTAACTCCTAAACTACACACAACACCTGGATTTCGACTGAAATTTAGGTGTGAAACCTATACATGACATATCATTTGAAATATTAAAATGGCTAAAAGGTGCCATACTGGTGCCGTGGTCATTTACCATTTTGTATTAAATTAATTAAAAAATATAAGGAGTAAGAATTCAAGGGTGGGGTCAGTGAGTTACCCTACCTTATTTTGGGTGGGGAATCCATTTCTGCAATAATATTTATGGATTTCCTACTCCTTCATTTTATAATAATTTTATTTATTCATTTATCTTTGTTCCTTTTAATTTTGTTAATATTATTATTGTTGTTGCTTTGTCAGGTTGCTCTGTGCTAAGTAGCAGGCTGACACTGACGGCTTGATTCAAAAGCTTAAAGCTCGCCTAGTGGCTATGGGCTTCACCCAAGTGCACGGTCTGGATTTCTCCGAGTTTTTCGCGCCGAAATTAAGGTTAGAAACTCTCTTTCTCCTTCTTAGCCTACTGGGCACAAAGGGCTGGGTTTGCTGGCAGCTTGATTTCAAGACAGCCTTCCTGAATGGGCACCTTGAGGAAGCGGTCTACATGTTGCAACCTTCAGGCTTCAAAGATCCGATCCACCCGGACTTGGTCTGCAAGGTGTCTAGGGCAATCTATGGGCTGAAACAATCACCGCGCCAATGGAATATCAAATTTAATGCTGCACTTCTCTCTCTAGGTCTCTCTCGTCCCTCGTATGACCCATCCCTATACTTCAAACTTTCAAATGGTTTCCTTGTGGGTGCTCTCACTGTCCATGTCGATGATCTTGCCATCGTCGGTTCTCCCGATTTTGTTTCCTCCTTCACAACAAAAATTTGACGGCGTTTTGAAGTTGGATTGGACAAACCCCTAAATCTCTTTCTCTCCATTGCCATTGATTGAAACCTTTCATCTAAAACTGTGTTGCTAAACCAATCCCACTACATTTCTTCTATCTCTTCTGTTTTTCTTCCCCCAAATTCCTCTCCTGCTCTTTCTCCCACCGCCACAACATTTAAACATCTCCGCAGACAAACTCCAGCTGAGCCTCCCTCTCCCCCGCAATACAACCAACTAATTGGGTCTCTGCTTTGGGTCTCTCAATGCACAAGGCCTGACGTTTTGTTTGCGGTAAATAAACTTTTGCAATTCCTGCAGGACCCCTCTTTTGAACACTGGAAGAGTGCCCTTTGGGTTCTTTGCTACCTTGATTCAACCAAAGATCTGTGTCTAACTCTAGGAGGCCCCTCCATGGCTCTCGTAGGATACTCCAACTCTGATTGGGCTGAAGACAAGGACAACCACCGCTCCGTCTCTGGCTACAACTTCCGTCTGGGTCTTGGTGCGATCTCCTGGAGATCAAAGAAACAACCAACGGTTTCCCTCTCAAGCTCCAAAGCCGAATAGAAAGCCCTCTCTGACTCGTGCAAAGAAGGCCTCTGGCTCCAATATGTTCTTTCTGAACTTCGGCTACACAACTCCTCCCCAGTACCTATTCATGTCGACAATGAAGGCGCGGAGTCCCTTGCCAAGAACCCTGAACACCATTCCCGGACCAAACACATTGACACTCGTCATCACTTCATTTGGAAATGCGTGTCAAAGAGGGTTTTCACCATCCATCACATAGGAACGAAAAGTATGATTGCAGACATGCTAACCAAACCCCTCAAACGGGTTCTGTTGAAGGTTCACCAAAACATGTTTGGTCTCACTGGTTGTGCTTAGCAAGGGGGGGTGTTGGAGTATCTCTATCTCCATGTTTATCAGCTACTCATCTCTTATTTCTTTCCTTATCAAACTTTCTTATTTTACTTCTTTTACTTGTGTTCTTCTCCTTTCCTTTTCCTTTTTATCTTTCATCTATTTTTGTCTCACACCACACTCTAAAATGTTATACATCAAATCCCCTCTCAATCATCAACAGCGCGCTCTCCGCTTCCTCATCTTTTTATTCATTATTCATTATCATCTCAACTGTCACACTGTCGGTGAAACCTCAACTTCCAATATATACCTGAGGACAGAACTCGCGGATAGTAGAAGGATCTCTTTCCTCTTTCTTCTACTTTCCGCGACCACTCTGGTTATCTTCAGCTCAACAACTCCAGCCCTGTATTCCCTGTGGCTAAAGCCAATGGGAACCTCAGAATAGTCCATGCTCCCAACCCCTCAACAAAGTCACTATCAAGGATTCCAGACTACTCCCAAAGATTGAAGAATTTGTGGAGTCTTTCTCTGGAAGGGCCTGCTATTGATTGGGAGATATCATGGGAGGATATGATGAAAGAGAATTGGACAAGACTTCAAGACCACTTACCACCTTTTAAACCACCCTGGGGAGACTCCAGCTTACAAGATTACCTCAGGGGGACACCAACTCAGCAGCAGTCTTCTGAGCTCAGATGACCTGGATACTCCAGGAGGAAATACCAGAACATTTAGGGATATTTATTGATGATGGAGGAATCAAAGGGCCCAGAAGCAGGTACAATGAAGAGATACTGGAAGAAAACCCCCAAATAAGAAGGTTTGTCTTGGAATATGCTATAACCTTAGAAAGAATTTTATTCAGGATAGAGGAGGCTGGTTTAACTATTTCAGGAGAGAAATTTGCTTGCTGTGTCCCTTCCCTTTAGATAGTAGGGCATGTGGTATCCCAGGAGGGAAGGAAAGTAGCAGAACAGAAGCTGAAAAAAATTCAAAGCTGGCCCCAGCCAAGGAACAATAAAGAAGCTAGAGGATTCTTGGGGCTTTGCTCCTATGTCAGGATGTTCATCAAAAACTACTAAGAACTCTCAGAACCAATCAGAAGATTTACTTGGAAAGATGTAGAGTTTAAGTGGGACATTCAAAGTGAAGAAGCCTTTCTGTTACTCAAGAAGATAGTAGGAGAAGACATAACCCTCAAAAGCATAGAATATGTCAAGGATGCAGGAAGGATCATTTTAGCTGTGGATTCAAGTTACCTAGCAGCTGGTTCTGTCCTGATGCAAGAAGACACAGAAGGAAGACCAAGGCCAGTCTAATATGAGTCAGTGGGTTTTTCAAAAACAGAAAAGAAGTATTCCCAGTCAAAATTGGAATGCTATGGAGTATCCAAGACACTCAAGAAACTCCAGAAAACCCTGTGGGGACAGCACTTTGAGTTACAAGTAGATGCAAAAGCCCTCTTTGAAATGATCAACACCCCCAGCCTACCTAGTGCTCCTATGACTAGATGGGTGGCATTCATTCAACTATTTTCCTTTGACTTGGTCCACAAGCCAGGGAAAACATTCACATTGCCTGAAAGCCTATCAAGAAGGCCAGAGGACCCAGAAGACCCAGAAGAAACCAATCAGGATTTTGATGAAGAAGAAGAATGGATCAGTCCACACCCTGGCCTTGGATTAAAAATCAACTCTATTGAAGACCAACAACCATCCACACCTCCAGCTGGATTCTGGGGAAGAATGAAGGAATATTTATTGACCATAAAGAAGCCCATAGGGTGCTCTGAGAAGGAACTCCAGAAGATAAAGAGGAGGTCACCCAACTTCTATGTGGAGGAAGGAAAACTAAAAAGGAGGGGAATATGGGGCCCTCAGCTGGTGCTGACATCTAAAGAAGATATGGAAAGGGTCATGAAGAGCCTGCATGAGGAATTGGGGCACAGAGGGAGTGGGGAGACATACAGAAGGATCAAGCTTAGGTTCTGGTGGGAAGGAATGAAAAAGATGACTAGGAAATGGGTCCAAACCTGTGTACCATGTCAGAAGAGAAGCAAGCTCCAGCAGAAAGAAGAAGGGAAGGCAACTCTTACCAAAACCCTGTTTCAGAAGGTAGCAATGGATGCAGTACATGTCAAGGCAGGAAGATGGAATTACCTAGTGGTAGCTAGAGATGACTTCTCAGGGTGGGAAGAGACAGTGGGCCTGACTAGTCTCACCTCAAGAAACATAGCCACTTGGTTCCTATCTGAATGGATCTACAGGTATGGGATTCCAAAGGAAGTAACAGTGGATGGAGGAGGAGAATTTAAAAAGGAGTTCCAGAAAGCTATGAAGAAGTTTGGAACAAAACTCAGAATGGTCACCCCTGACTACCCAGAGGCTCAAGGAATTATTGAAAGGGGCCACAAGGAAATAAAAGATGCACTAATAAAGCTATGTGGGGAGAATGGAAGCAAATGGAAGGAATAACTCTCTCTAGTCACCTTTGCAGATAGGATCTCTACAAAAAGGACAACAGGATTCTCCCCATTTGAACTACAGTTTGGACAACCAGCAGTCCTACCAATTGACTTAGAAATGGAGACATAACTAGGAGTTGACTGGGAGCAGGTGACCACCACTTCAGACCTCCTGAAAGAAAGAGCAGCAAAATTGGCTCAGAAGGAAGAACACATTTAGAAGGCAGCACAGAAGATGAAGGAAGCAAGAGAACTTTCAATCAAGTATTGGGACAGGAGATTGGCCCATAGGATAAGGAAACCACTCAAGAAAGGGGACCTGGTATTAGTCTACAATAGAACCCTGAAATCTCAATGGGGGCTTCTCTTCAAGAATAGATGGAATGGACCTTATAAAGTGGTCAAACAACTAAATAAGGGGCCCTATGTTCTAGAGGAATTGGATGGAACAGTACTTGGCAGAAGTTTTTCAGCAAGCCAGATCAAGAAGTTTTACAACAAAGGAGCCCCAATAGATGAAGGAGAGGAAGGACCAGAACAAGATGAAGGAGAGGAAGGACCAGAACAAGATGAAGGAGAAGAAGAGCCAGCAGAGGAAGGAGGAGAGGGAGAAGAAGGCATCTCCTAAGCAAGAGCCTAAACTTCTAAGTCCTTCAAAAAATAATAATAATAATAATAATAAAATAATTAAAAAAATAAAAATATATATAAATAAAAATAAATAATAATAAAAAAAATAAAAAATAATAATAATAATAAAATAAATAAACAAGAGAAGTAAAGAAAAGAGAAGAAGTAATATAAAAAATACACAAATAAAAATATACTTTCATCAAGAAGATTATTACTGTAAAAAGAATTCAACCCAAAGACAACATGGAACACTGGGAAGAAGGAAGAACCTGAAGACATCAAGATTGGCTTAACTCAAAATTGGACACAATTAAATATTTCAAGATGTGTCAAGGTATCCAGTAAAAGAAATCAATTGATCTTCAGCTAGAACTGTCTGAATTAAGACATTATAGTAGGTTTCAAAGGAAAAAGTTATCTATCAGTTTTGAATAGATGCAAACATGGTGCCAAGGCTCAAAAATTTAACAAATGATTTAGAGGAAGATAGGAAAGATTAAGAGGAAAGTAATCTGTATTTTGCCATGAAGTACCACAGTATATGGAGAAGGGAAAAGAAGATTTAAATTCAAGGAATCAGTTAAATCCAAGCAATCAGAATAACAGAGGAAAATGCCAAAACCTGTCTTTATCCAGAAGAACCCTATTATATTTGAACAAACCAAGATGAACGGAAGGGATTTAATTATACTTTTACTTGCTACATGGGCACAATCAAGAAATATTTAAGAAGAGAAGATCTAGGGAAAAACAATCAAGATTTCAACAAGACAAACTGGATCACTAGGATTCTATGGACCTTGGTTTTATGCTACTGTGATTATTATTATTTTATTATTTATGTCTCTCAGATCTCCAACAAGAAGAAGAAGAAGGATAAGAAGAAGGAAGATAGGATGTGGAGTCTGATGTCTATGGAAAAGAATACTGTGGACAGCATTAAGTCTGGGGGGGATGTGGTAGACCAAACCTGTCCTATAGCCATCAGACTCACTTTTGTAGTGTTACAACAGCTAAAACCCTCAAAGTAGCCTCATAAATGGATTCTAAATCACAAATAACCTATAGTCACTCAGCCAAAGTACCCCTCTATCCCTCATGGATTAGAAGATACAGCCCAAGAACCCTTCAACTATGGCAAACTCATACCCAACCAGGTGTCACAGCTCTGTGGAAGGCATAAAGACATACCTTTCAAACCCTCAAGTACATACCAGTAACAGTTTACCCTCAACACCAGAAACATACACCAACCCTGTCACCTCACTCAGAATACAGCATACAGACACAGGAGGTAGTGCAGCATGCCAGATCCAGTCACCTCATCCAGCATGCCAGATCCAGTCACCCCATCCAGAATAAAACATACAGACACAGGAGGCAGTGCAGCATGCCAGATCCAGTCACCTCATCCAGAATACAGTATACAGATCCAGGAGGCAGTGCAACCAGTCCAGATCCAGCCACCTCAGCCAGAATACAGCAATGAAGATACAGGAGGCAGTGCAGCATGTCAGATCTTGTCACCTGAACCAAAAATGCAGCAAATACACATACAAGAGGCTGTGCAGAAGTATACAGGAGCAATATAGGCAGGAGGAAGTCAAACCAGTCTCAAGCAAGAACCAAACAAACATTCAGCAAATACACATTCAATAGGCTGTGAAGAAGTATACAGGAGCAAAATATGTAGGAGGAAGTGGAACCAGCCTTAACCAGAACCAAACAAATCAACAGTATTGCACAGCAATACATGTAGGTAGAATCAAGTAGCACTGAATAAAAACTACCAGTAAAGAACAGCAAAATATCTTATCTGAACTACACAGAAACCTATGCAAGGCTGTGCATGCATGAAACCCCTGTACAAGCTTTTCCCAACCAGCGGAAATGCCTCATGTAACTGTACAAGATTTTTCCACCCAGCAGAAATGCCTCATTTAATTGTATCTCACTGTTCCTTACCAGAACAGGGAGAACCCTCAGGGGAAGCCTTGAGCACCCCTGGGGGCAGGATTTGTCTATTTAAGGAGGGCCTCTCTGCCCTATCCAAGTTGTATCACTCATCCCATCTCATGCCATCAGGCCTAGTTATCACCCATCCCTACTCACCCCATCAACCCATCTATCTGTGGTACCTACCCAGAAAAAATATTAGTAGTGAATCAGTTTTAAAAGGAAAACAAGAAATCAGAAACCAAGTTATTACCCATCTTTAACGAATTAAACCACCCACCAGGTGCTTGAATAAGGGTTCTTCTGTGACCTAAATATTCAGCACCATATTAAAGAAACCCCACCCATTAGTTAAAAAATAACCCTTACAAAGAAAGAGAGCACAAAAAAAATAAACTACCAACCTTCCCTCTGCCCAGCCCCCTGTGGGTAAACCCATCCTCGGGTCCTCCCCTGAACCAGCCCTTTGATAAACCCTTGAACCCTTTAATGTTGGGGTATTGGTTAAGATCAAACATATCTGATCAATAAATTAACCAATAGTCCAATACATCTGGTCTATTCTTCAACAAATCCTACCAATATCACAGTTAATAATTAATCTAGGTCTGATCTGAGACCTATATTAAGTCTCAAAGAAACCAGCAATTAATTTAAATAAATTATTGTGCAGACTTACTATAGTACTAGAAGGGCAGGCAATTCAAAACCACTCTTAGTATATACTAATACTCCAAAGGAGTAGAAGTAATACTAAATTCCCCTTCAAGGACTGCCAGCAAGCTATTTGCTACTTTATTTATATAATCCCACAGGAGTCTCTACAACGTAGCCTTCTACTTCTTTCTTTGGGATCAACCTATGCCGAGAAATCTGAGATTTCTTTGCCAGAGAAATAGATTTTCTCATACCTGGCTGATCCTCCTGGGTCTGAGCCAACTTGAATTGTTCCAAATAGCTCACGTGCTCTTTCACTAACACCTTGACTGTTTGCTCCTTGGTTGAGTCCAGCTGTTGTGGCATAGGAGGACCGGTATCCTCCTGGGATAACTTGTTGGGCAATGGTTGGTTCTTCAATGCTCTGTTGGTCAAGTTGGTGGCCGCGGTCATTTCCTTTGTTGTCCCGCGTGACGCTATGGTCATGGATTCAAGCCTCCTCATTGCACTTGCAACTGGAGTCCTTGCATGTATGGGTTCCTCCAGTCAGAGATCCACATGATGGGGCACTACCTGTTGCATGGGTGTTGCCCCTGTTTTGGTAAATAGCACCAAAAAAATGAGTAATTCTTTTGTTGAAAATTTTGAAAAAAGAGTTGAAAATATGAAAAAATAATATTTTTTGTGTATTTATATTTTTAATAATTTTTTATATATATTTTAACTTACTTGAAGTTAAATTCAAGGGTACCTACACTTGGTTGGGATCACAACTGTCCTGGGTGGGTATTTGTCACAACAGCCCCTGGCGTGCAAGGGGCTGAAGGCACGGGCACTACTGCTCACAGAACTCAGGATAGAGACGAAGAGATTTATTGCATATGAAGAGTAGACGTAGCGTAATGACAATGAGGAGAAGAGAAATCCAGGAGTAGGGCTTTGAAGGATGTGGGTAAGGGAATCCTGTAGGAGTAACACCAAGGGGATAGGTGAGATGAGTACGGTAGGCTGGTTGGCTTTCTTGTGCTGAGGTGACACCTATTGGATGGGGGACTAACCAATAAGAAGTAGTATACTAATTCCTTGGGGGGAATTAGTCCAGGAGGAGAGGAGAGGCGAGTATATGTGAGAACTGGGAGGAGGCCTTGAGGAGGGATGACTGTTGATGGTCTGAGAGGCTCATGGCATTACATGTGTTGACCAAATGGGCTGGAGGTTGTAGCTTGACAGATTGAGTATGGGCCTGTCCAGGAAGGTCATGTACTGGACTGGGTTATGGGTTGTCCAGCCAGGAGTATGTACTATGGGTTAACTGTGAACTTCTCCTACCAGATAGAGTTTGAAGGAGAGATAGAGATGAACCAAGCCATAGAGAGGTGGAGAGTATGCCTGGGATACTACCTAGGGGATATGCAGTATGTAGTGGAAGGTAGATTTTACTGTGAGTGGCTGAGGGTTGAGTGTGACTGAGGGTTGAGTAAGGCTGAGTCGAGTTGTGGTTATGAAAGTACCCCCCCAGAAGAGGAAGGGGTAGCTCCTGATACCCATAAGAAGAGGTGAGAACAAGTTGAGATTTCCACCATGTATGTACTACTCTTCCCATCACCATATCCATCACCATCACCACCTGAAACCTGTCCATCACTTTTATCTTATAATAGATCATCCACCCCCCCATTCACCATGGAAATTACCAACGGCTGTTACCCTGTCAACCAATACTATCCTCCTTGTTCCAGGTGTGCTGAGACTGACAAGGTTTGCATCACCAGCATCACTCCCAAGTCTGGGAAGTGCAAGTATTGTCAAAGCTACAAGAGGCCTTGTTCTGGAGCCCACGACGCCGGAAGGAAGGTGCTGGGACCAGTTGTTTGGGTGAGGGAAGAGTTTTGCCCCAAGTTCAAAGTGAAGGAAGCGCCGGACAATTCAAGCGTGTCGCTAGGCGTGGAGAGTAGGGTAGGAGCTTTGGACAGTGAGTAGTGTGGAAGTTTGAGTTTGTTTAGCGGTGCTGACTGTTCTTGTGCGGGCGTCTTACTATAGTGGAGGCGCTGAAGGAGAAAATGAAGAGGATGGAGAAACGTCGCACGGAGTTGAGAAGGAAAGGACAGTTGGCGTTGGACGGTACGTCAAAGAAGGAAGTGGCCAGTTCAAACGCAATGGACGTCCCTCGGAATCCGCACTCGTATACCTCCTCAATTAGTTCACTTGCGGATTCCGAGGGCCTAGAAGGCCAGTCAAAACTTCATTGAAGTACGGCAGGCCCGGTCAAAGTTGATCAAACCCTTGTCAAAGCCGTCGAAGCAGGCCGAGACGTGGTTGAACCGGTTGAAGTTCGAAAGGGTCGAATCAAATCCGTCGAAGTTTGACGGTTGAGGGTCAAACCTGTTGAAGTTCGACGGTTGAAGGTTGGGGCCGTCAAAGTTCGACGGTCAAAGGCCGGAGTGGCCGAGGTTTGAAGGTCTGGGATGGGGCCTGACAAGGTTTGACGCTACGTGGTTGAGGCGGTTGAGCCGTGTAGGAGGGCCGTTGAAGCTGTGGTGATCCAATCGAAGCATGGTTGAAGCAGCGGCAAGGGGGTTGACAAGGCGACAAAGCTTCAAAGAGACGTCAAAGTTCAAAGTTTGAGGGTGGTTCAAATTGCCGGAGAGCCGCCCGTCGGGAAAGTTGCCGCCGCCTCTATCGAAGTTGAAGTCAAACCAGTCAAAGTCAAAGTTGGACCTGTCAAAGTCAAAGCGGATGTCAAAGCGGGAAGAAAGGAGGACAAGGACAAGGATGCTCCTGGAGAGCCTGATGACGATGAAGAAGAAGAAGAGGAAGAAGAAGAAGAGGAAGAGAGAGAAGAGGAAGAGAGAGAAGATGGAGTGGAGAAAGACAAAGGAAAGGGCAAGGAGGTTATAGAGTTTACGGATGATTCCCCTGGTCCTAAGTCTTTTGGAGAGTTGGTTGGAAGACTACTGGCTGAGGATGGAGTGATGGGTAAGTATAGGAAGGTGAACCAGGGGGATATTGGTTTTTATGCTTGCTCTGGAGGAAAAGTAGTTGGACCCATGGATGCTATTGAAGATGATCCAGTGGGGGACTTGAAGGAGATTGAAAGACGTCTTGGGAGGTTTTCAAAGGATTCCAGGAGCAATGCTATTTTTGGATGGAGCTTAAATAATGGGGAAGAAGTGGAGAAGAAGAAGGAAACAAAGGAGGCAAAAAAGGAAGTGTTGGCAGAGCTAGAGGATTTTTTATCTTTTTCTGCTGTAACATATGAGTTGGGGGCTACTGCTAAGGAAAAGGAGGAATATGAAGGGAGGAAGATAAAGTTGGCTAGTGTTTGGGTAGCTAAAATTACTGATTTGATTGATAAGATTGAAAAGGAGTGGTAGATAGAAATTGTTTTGTTTTCTTTTACTTTTCTTTATATAGATGGATGAAATGGAGCAAGGTTTGTTTTGATTTATTGTTTTGGGAGAGAGAGAGAGTGGACTTTAAAATTGTGGAGAAACCAAAAAGACAAAAGATGGAGCTGGTTGGGAGACAGAGTGGCTATTATGAGGGTTTGGGTTTGGAAGGATAGAGTGAGTGGAAGTCGTGGAGGAGGGCTGAACAGTTGGTGAGGTTGGCTACTGGTTCCCATGAGGTTCTTTCAGAGTCTTCTAAAAAACCCTTCCATTTGACTAAGTAAAGGAGTTTGCCACGTCTAATCTTGGAGTCCAGGATTTGAGACACTTCCCATTATTCCTGGCCATCACTTTCCACTGGTTCTGGGGGTGGATGATGGTTAGGAGAATTTGGTTCTGGGGAGTAGGGTTTGAGAAGGGAAGCGTGGAAGACAGGGTGGATGGAAGACCATTGATCAGGGAGTTGGAGTTTGAAAGCATGAGATCCTATACATTCAATGATGAGAAAAGGACCCAACCAACGCTCAAAAAGCTTCTTGGAAGGTCTGTTAGTATTGATATTCTTCGCAGATAACCAAACTTTATTCCCAGGAGTAATAACTTTCGGAATATCTTTTCTATTAAGGTCAGCGTAGTACTTATACTTATCCATAGAATCTTTTAATTCTTTCTTTAGTTGAATCTGGTTCTTCTGAATCTGGTCCAGGTAGTGACTGGCAGGTTGATTGTCCAACACATGTAGGAAGTCAAAACTTGGGTGCCTTCCATAGAGGGTAAAGAAGGGTGATTTCTGGGTAGAAGTATGGACACTATTTCTGTAAGAGAATTCTGCAAAGGGGAGCCAAGTATCCCAGTCGTCCTGATGATAACTGATGTACATTCTGAGGTATTGTTCTAGTACTTGGTTGACTCTTTCAGTTTGGCCATCTGTTTCAGGATGGTAGTCTGTGGAGAGATTCCTTTGGATCTGTAATTTTTCACAAAGTGTTTTCCAGAAAGAAGAGATGAATAGGGAGCCTCGGGCACTTATGATGTCAGAAGGTAGGACATGCTTGGAGAAGACATGACTGATGAAAAGGTTAGCAAGTTCTACTGCAGTCAGTGTGCCGGTTGTTTTAATGAAGAGGGCCATCTTAGAGAAACCGTCCACCACAACAAGGATAGAATCAAATCCATTGGAGAGAGGGAGTTGAGAGATGAAGTCCATAGAGAGTGAAGTCCAAGGGCCATCAGGGATTGGAAGAGGTTTGAGAAGTCCTAGTTTCTTTTCATGCCTTGCCTTGTTCCTTTTGCAAAGGTAGCAGGCTGAAACATAGTTCTTGAAATCCTTTGACATTCCATTCCAGGAGAAAGATCTCTTGATGAGGTTGAGAGTCTTCTCTTGACCAGGGTGACCTGCAAGAGGAGAGTCATGTCTTTGATAGAGTATTTTTTGTTTAAGATGGTTAGCTTGGTCAGGTATGACCACTTTACCCTGGAACAGGAGTAAGCCTCTAAAGTTGTCTAAGGAGTAATCAGTTACTTCTTCATTCTTATTCAATCTTTTAATGATGTCCTGAAATAACTTGTAAGCTTGTTGACCAGAAGTCAATTCACTCAGTTGATTGTCAAGTTCATTAGCAGAAAGGAAAAAGAGTTTAGAAGTTTCAACTTCATTTTGTTTCAGAAGCTGTTGAAAATTTCCAGGATTCTTTTCAGAATATGGCGTTCCCCCCGCTGGGTACACGTTGTCCCAACGTGACAGGATATCTGGGATGGTTGAAAGTCTGCCAGGCCTGTAAGTGATCAGAAAATTGAATTCAGAGAGGAACTCTGCCCAACGGGCCTGTCTTCTAGTGAGGACCTTGGAAGACATGAAATACTTCAAAGAGGAATGATCAGTTAAGACTTCAAAAGGGTTAGTAACGCTCAAGAGGTAGGACCTCCATTGCTGGAGGGCAAAGACAATGGCAAGGAGCTCTTTTTCATGGATTTCATAGTTGAGTTCAGCACTGGACATTTTTCTGCTGTCAAAGGCAATAGGGTGTTTAGTGTTATCAGCAGTAACCTGGTGCAGGACTGCTCCCAGGGCATAGTCACTGGCATCAGTCTCAAAGTAAGTTCTCAGGAGGCGATCAAAATGGCAAAGGACTGGAGCTTGGGTAAAAGCTTGCTTGATTTTTTCAAATTGTTGCAAAGCTTCAGGAGTGAGGTTGAAGGGGGAGCTGTTTCCAGCAACAGAGGTGAGGTGGGAGACCTGTTTGGATTAGTTCTTTATAAACCTGCGATAGAAGTTAGCAAACCCAAGGAAAGATTGCAGGGCCTTTCTGTTTGTAGGAGTGGGCCAGGCAAGGATGGTCTTTACTTTGTTGTTGTCCATAAAAATCCCATCCCCTGAGATCACATAGCCCAGGTAGTCCACAGAAGGTGAATGTAAGTCGCATTTGGAGGCTTTTGCATATAACTTGTGCTTTCTGAGCCTGGTCAATACTTCACACACATGAGGGATGTGTTCCTTTAAGTTTTTTGAGAAAATGAGATATTGTCAAGGTAAAACACCACATAAATTGTGAGGACATCAGCAAGGATGTCATTTATAAGATTTTTGAAAGAAGCTGGGGCATTGGTCAGCCCAAAGGGCATGACCAGGTATTCATAGCTTCCAAACTGAGATCTGAATGCTGTTAGGTTTTCATCTCCTTCCTTGATGCGCAATAGATTGTAGGCGCCTCTGAGGTCAATTTTGGTGAAGATAGAAGAACCTGAGAAGACAGTCAGTAAGAAAGTCATTGGAGGAAGTGGGTAACGGTTCTTCCTGGTGACAGCGTTAAGCTTGCGGTAGTCAACACACAACCGCAAACTCCCATCCTTTTTTTTAACAAAAAGAACAGGTGCTCCAGTGCTTGAAGTGCTAGAACGGATGAAACCTTTCTCTACATTCTCTGCTATGTAGGCTTTTAGGGTTGACTTTTCAACTTGGGATAGTGAATAGATAGGCCCAACTGGAGGGAGTGGGCCTTCCAGTTTGATGTGATGATCGTAAGCGCGGTGAGGTGGGAGTTGATCTGCTTTAACCTTGGAGAAAACATCTAGGAAAGAATGGTAATCAGCAGGAACTTTTTTCAACACAGTTTCTATTTCTTCAGGGTCTTTGTCAATGTCAAACTCGTCCCAGTCAGCTGAAATAATCTTATGGGGAGTGACATAAATGTTAGAAGAGGTAACCAATTGCATGATAAGCAAGGATGAATCCCTAGGTTCCTCCTCCAGAGGAATGGTCAAGGGATCAGTGAATATCCAAGCTAGGTGGGAAATTGTTGAACTCAATGGAAACTGGATGGAGTGTTGAGGATGCAAGGGTTCTGAAGTAAAGGGGAATGCAATGGACTGCAGTGCCAAGGGCAGAGTGAAAGAGGAAATATTTGAGGGTAGGTTGGCCATGTTGAGTTCAACAGATTGGGAGGAAAAGTTGTCAGCTGGCTGGTGTCTTGGGGTGATCCGCCCCATTTTCCAGTTTACTTCAGGATTCCAGTGGTGGAGGAAGTTGATTCCCAGGAGGAGGTCTTCTGAGAATGGCGCGTCAACAAGGAGGAATTCCCATTCAAAGCTAGGAAAGGAAGGAAGAGAGACCACCCAAGTTGCCTTGTGGGTAATCAGTTGAGAGGGTGACTCATTTGGACTGAAATTGAAAAGAGGAATAGGTTTGCCCAGAGGCATGGGCTGCAATGAACACTTTAGAACCATGGTATTAGCCATTACAGATTGAGTAGCACCTGAATCAATCAAAACACTATAACTCAAGTCCTGGTGAAAGAGAATAAAACGTAAGCCTTTGGAAAGTTGGTCAGAGTAATCTTTTTGTATCTTTTGTACCCTAACATCAGTAGGGTGATAATCCTGGAGTACAACAGGAAAACCACCTAGTTTTTTTTTGGCTTGGGGTTAGAGGAAGGGTTAGTATTGGAGTCAGGCTTCTTTTTACAGTTGTCCCTCTTATGCTTCCCTCCACAATACATACATAGTCCCTCCTTCTCCCTTCTTGCCTTTTCTTCAGCCTTGAGCTTGCCATCAGGACCTAAGTCCCAGGTCGGTTTGGTTTGGGAAGATTGCTTCATTGCGGATTTGTCTTTCTTCTTGGCCTTGCCTTTGCCCTTGTCAGACTGGGAAGAATTGGCTTGGGATTGAGAGGAGTTTTGCTGTTTAGAGTGGCTTGGATGGGAAGACTTCTCCTTGACTCGTTTGTGGTACCTGGTATTGTAATCCAACACTACATCCATGAGGCCTTGGAGGGTGTCTACAGAACCGTCATAGCCGGCTAGCTGGTCCAGAAGTTGGGCAGGGAGGCTTTGATGAAAATGGAAGTAGAAGGATCTATCACCCCATCCAGAAACTTTAGTCATGAGGGAGAAAAATTCTGTGATGTGGGTTGAGGCATATCCAGAGTCCTTCATCTTCAAATTTACAAGTTCCTTCTCTGCCTTGGCCGTCTCCAGACAATCGCCAAAGAGAGTATGAAGTTTTTCCGTGAAGTGTTGCCAGGAGTTGAGCAGGAATGAGGGCTCTTGATTGGAGAGATGAGCCAAGTAGGGTTGAATCCAACGGTTTGCGTTCCCAGTGAGGTAGGAGACAGCAAATAGAACTTTCCTTCGGTCCAAAAGGAATGACCCTTCATCATTTGCAAAGATGAGTTCACAAGCTTGTAGGAAAGGTCTGAGCTTGGTAGGGTTATTGCCTTCAAATTTGTCTGGCGGATTCATTGATGGGGCTTTGAAAGTTCCAGAGTGGGAAGTACTAGTTGTTGGGGGTTGGGAGAGTTTGGCCACTGACAAAGTCATGGTTTGAAGCAAGGCTAGGAGATTAGGGTCCACAGTTGGAGGTTGAGGAGGTTGACTTGGGGGAGCAGGGATTGCAGTTGAGACAGAAGGTTGGGAAGCTTCTTCTTGAAGTCCAGAGGTTGGTGAGTTAAGGTTGCTAAGGATCCTCAAATCAAAACCTGAATCCTCGCTTTCTTCCTCCTCTTCCTCCTCCTCAGGGAGAGAAATTAGGCTGGGATCGTACAATGGAGAATCCAATCCATAACCTGCTTGGGGATATTGACCAGTCACTCAATTAATAAATGGTCTGACAACAGGAGGAGCAGGGGACAGAGAAGCTCTTGGGGGAGCTGGAGGAAGGATACCAGTGTCCATGGTGTTGGAAGCTGGTGCAGGGAGGTTGGAAAAGGTCCTCCCTTGTCCACGGGCTTGAGGGGTAGATTGATTGTGGTCTTGTATGTCCATAGTAGCGCCACGTCCCCGGGCTTCCCTGGTAAGAGGTGGACTGGTGATGACGGAAGGTTGTGCACGTCGAGGAGGCATGGTTCCAAGTATGCCGTAGGGAAGTGACCCAAGAAAAGTACCCAGAGAAAAAAGAAAGGAGGACGGAAAATTGGCCGCAAAAGAATCTTGAGCTTGTACAACTTCCCGTCGTAATCAGGGGTCAAAGTCAAAGGTTGAAGTCAAAGGTCAAAGTTGAAACGTTGAAGTCAAAGGTCGAAGTCGAAGCGTCAAAGTCAAAGTCAAAGTTGAAGTATCGAGGTTGAAGTGTTGAAGTCAAAGGTTGAAGTCAAAGTGGAAGTATCAAAGTCAAAGGTTGAAGTCAAAGTTGAAGTATCGAAGTCAAAGGTTGAAGTCGAAGTCAAAGTATTGAAGTTCCCGTTGAAAAACGTTGTTCAAGGGCCAATTTCAGGGGAGGGGTTGAGACGGACAAATTCCGCAGGGTGTACCCTTGGAAACGTGGAGGCCACACACTGTTTAGTTCTGTACCACGCACGCCCACAAATATTGTAGGTAGTGTTATCCGGGAGATGAAACGGTTTGGAGGTTGGATGGAATGGGTCTATTGGAATATAGAGATGGGTAGTAATCAAGGGGAAGGAATTAGTATAATGTCACAACAGCCCCTGGCGTGCAAGGGGCTGAAGGCACGGGCACTACTGCTTGCAGAACTCAGGATAGAGACGAAGAGATTGATTGCATATGAAGAGTAGACGTAGCGTAATGACAATGAGGAGAAGAGAAATCCAGGAGTAGGGCTTTGAAGGATGTGGGTAAGGGAATCCTGTAGGAGTAACACCAAGGGGATAGGTGAGATGAGTACGGTAGGCTGGTTGGCTTTCTTGTGCTGAGGTGACACCTATTGGATGGGGGACTAACCAATAAGAAGTATTATACTAATTCCTTGGGGGGAATTAGTCCAGGAGGAGAGGAGAGGCCAGTATATGTGAGAACTGGGAGGAGGCCTTGAGGAGGGATGAATGTTGATGGTCTGAGAGGCCCATGGCATTACATGTGTTGAACAAATGGGCTGGAGGTTGTAGCTTGACAGATTGAGTATGGGCCTGTCCAGGAAGGTCATGTACTGGACTGGGTTATGGGTTGTCCAGCCAGGAGTATGTACTATGGGTTGACTGTGTACTTCTTGTACCAGATAGAGTTTGAAGGAGAGATAGAGATGAACCAAGCCATAGAGAGGTGGAGAGTATGCCTGGGAGATTACCTAGGGGATATGCAGTATGTAGTGGAAGGTAGATTTTACTGTGAGTGGCTGAGGGTTGAGTGTGACTGAGGGTTGAGTAAGGCTGAGTCGAGTTTTGGTTATGAAAGTATTCCAACGGGGTCTGAGGGAGTTCCAATCAGATCCTGGGATAAATCTAAGGGTAAGTCCAAGGGTACACTTTCTGGGACGTCCTCCAGGAGGTCCTGGTCAATGAGATCACCAAAAACCAAATCCACTGAGATGGATAAAGACAAAAAAAATAAGTTTAATATTTTTTTATATTTTTACATTGCAAGATGATATTTTTTGAAAAATAATCACTTTTATTATTTTTGGATTTTTCTTTATCTTCAGGATTATTTAGTTAATAAATATAAAGCTTCCTTTGATAAATCTTCCACTCCTTATTTTTCCTTAATAAAGAATTCAAATTGATAATTATTTCAAGCTCAAGTTCTTTCTCCTTTATAACTTTCTGTTTATAATAATGCAAGTTCTCTTGTTGTTGCTCAGGAGTCATAATAACAGGGACAAAGGTACCTATTTTTTCTCATTCTTTCTTTTTAAGAAGGTTCAAATAATAATTTATCAATTCTCCGTTGGTCTTAAGATCCACTGGAGAAACAAAGGTTCAAAAAAAATATATTTTATAAGTATTTTAACTTATTTTTAAAAAGATAGACTGGTCCAAGGAATAAATAATCAGAGATTAATTATTGAAGGATATTTCCCAGCCAGAACCCCAGTTTTTAGCTCTCTGATACCCGGAACCTTGCAGTCCTTTAGCTACAGAGATTGATAAAAATACTGTAATAGAATAATTATTATTATTCCAAAAATAAACGCTTAGAGGCTCAAATAAGGAATGTAATAAGAGCAGTTGCAAGGTTTAATTGGTTTGGTAATAGAAGGTTTTCAATATGTGTATAAAAGAGGGGCCACAGTATTATACTACTGGGGTTTTTTACAGACAAAGCAACCTCTCTTCATGGGGGCTCCTTAGGCAGTTTAAGAACCTTGGAATGAAGATGGGTGCCTTATAAAGGGCTTATTCCACTAATGGCAAAGCATAAAACCACACTGGCCTTGAAAGGAAGGTAAAAACTCACTCTTAGCACTTTATCAAAAAAATCCTGCAATAATAGGAAGGTTTAAGAGCAGATGGGGTGGATTTCCTGACTAAACTTCAAGGTTTGATTGGTTTTAAGAAAGGAATAATAATACAACAGACTTGGTCATAAATCACTTGCTCAGACTCTTTATAATCACTTGAATAACAATGAAACAGTTTCTGATTGATAATAATATTTTCTGGTAAACAAATGGTGGAATAATGGATCCAGAGAGGTGTGTATAAATACCTTTTTGGGGTGATTTTTGTCAGCTCTCTGATACCAGGAAACGTGCAGTCCTTTAGCTACAGAGAGTGATAAAAATGCTGGAATGATAATAATAATCATGATTCCAATAATAAACGCTTAGAAGCTCAAATAAATGATTTAATAAGAGCAGTTGCAAGTTTAAATTGGTTTGGTGGTGGATGGTTTTCAATATAATATAAAAGAGGGGCCACAGTATTATACTACTGGGGATCTTTACAGACTAGCAAAATCTCATCAAGGGGCCTCCTTGGGCAGTTTAAGAACCTTGGAATATATATGGGTGCCTGAGAAAGGACTTATTCCACTAGTGGCCGGGCTTAACAGCTCAAGAGGCCTAGACAGGAAGGGTAACACTCACTCTGAGCACTTTACCACAAAAATCCTGGAATAATTGGAAGGGTTTCAGAGCAGATGGGGTAGATTGCTTGACTAAACTTCAATGGTTGATTGGTTATAAAGGTAAAATAATACTACAGCATACTAAGTCATAAATCACTTGCTTATCTTCATATAAGCACTTGATTAACAATGACACGGTGTCTGATTGATAATAAATAAATTCCTGGTAAACTCTGATCAACTCATTGGATCCAAAGAGGTCTTTATAAATACCTTTTCGGGGTGATTTTGGTCTTCTCCGGGCATGTAGAAAGGGTTCTGCTCATGGGCTGAGGCTGGAAAGCCAGTCAGGGCAAGATTAGCACGTCTACTTGGTGCTGTCAATCATCTGTCCTTAGATGTGCTGGATTTCTGTACTATTATAGCCACAGGATCTGTTAATTAGTTATGGCATAAATTTGATCATTCTTTACTCATCCTTCATTTGTACTATTGATATTGCTTAAAAGCGTGCAGATGTGGTTTTTTACTGATTTTCCGTTATCTGCTGATCATTTAGAGAATTTTTAATAATTTTTATGAACACTTCTTTTAGTGTTTTGTGGTCTTAAAAGATCAAGATCAGTGCTTTACGTGGTAGTCCTTGATCTTTGATTTATTATTAAAAAATTTTTAAAAATTAATTTTCATTAATTTTATTTAAATTTTGATCTTTTTTAGATCATTAGTATTGCATATGTCCTTTTGTTACATATACTAGGCAACCCTAACTAAGTTGTAGCTCTTCTGAGTGGTACCTAGTTTTCAGATTAGTCACAACTGATCCAGGCGTTGTAGAGACTCCTGTGGGATTATATAAAAAAAGTAGAAAATAGCTTGCTGGCAGTCCTTGAAGGGGAATTTAGTATTGCTTCTACTCCTTTGGAGTAATAGTATATACTAAGAGTGGTTTTGAATTGCCTGCCCTTCTAGTACTATAGTAAGTCTGCACAATAATTTATTTAAATTAATGGCTGGTTTCTTTGAGACTTAAAATAGGTCTCAGATCAGACCTAGGTTAGTTATTAATTGTTATTGGTAGGGTTTGTTGAAGAATAGACCAGATGTATTGGATTATTGGTTAATTATTGATCAGATATATGTGATCTTAACCAGTATCCCAATATCAAAGGGTTCAAGGGTTTTATCAAAGGGATGGTTCAGGAGAGGACCCAAGGATGGGTTTACCCACAGGGGGCTGGGTAGAGGAAAGGTCGGTAGTTTCTTTTTGTTGTGCTCTCTTTCTTTGTAAGGGTTATTTATTAATTAATGGGTGGGTTTTCTTTAATCTGGTGCTGAATATTTAGGTCACAGAAGAACCCTTATTCAAGCACCTGTTGGGTGGTTTAACTGGTTAAATATGGTTAATAAATTGGTTTCTGATTTCCTGTTTCTTTATAATTGGTTCACTACTAATATGTATCTGGGTAGGTACCACAGATGGATGGGTTGATGGGGTGGATGGATAGATCATGAGATGGGTGGTAATGATACAACTTGGATAGGGCAGAGAGGCCCTCCTTAAATAGAAAATTCCTGCCCCCAGGGGTGGTCAAGCCCTCCCCTGAGGGTTCTCCCTGTTCTGGTGAGGAACAGTGAGATACAGTTACATGAGGCATTTCTGCTGGTTGGAAAAATGTTATACAGTTGCATGAGGCATTTCTGCTGGTTGGAAAAAGCTTGTACAGGGGTTTCCTGCATGCATAGCCTTGCATAAATTGCTGTGTAGTTCTGGTAAGATGTATTGCTGTGCTGTACTGGTATTTTGTTCAGTGCTACTTGATTCTACCTACATGTATTGCTGTGCAATACTGGTGGTTTGTTTGGTTCTTCTTAAGTCTGGTCCCACTTCCTCCTGCATATATTTCTCCTGCATAACTTCTGCACAGCCTCCTGTATTTATTTCTCTTGTATTTTCTTCTGCACAGCCTCCTGTATTTATTGGTCTTGTATCTGCTCCTGCATAGCCTCCTGTATTTATTGTTCTTGTATTTGCTTCTGCACAGCCTCTTGTATGTATGCTTGCATGTTTGTTTTGTTTTGGTTGAGACTGGTTTGACTTCCTCCTGCATATATTGTTCCTGTATGCCTCTGCACAGTCTCTGGTTTGTATATTTGCTGATGGGGTGACTGGATCTGGTCTGCTTGCACTGCCTCCTGGATCTGTATTGCTGTATGGTGATGAGGTGACTGGATCTGACTGATTGCACTGCCTCCTGGATCTGTATTGCTGTATTCTTATCTGGACTGGTTGTTGTGTGGTCCTGGTCTTGAGGATAAGCTGTCACTGGTATGTACTTGAGGGTTTACTAGGTATGCCCTATGTCTTCCACAGAGATGTGACACCTGGGTGGGTATGAGTTTGCCACAGTTGAAGGTTTCTTGGGCTGTATCTTCTAATCCATGAGAGATAGAGGGGTATGTTGGCTGAGTGACTATGGGTTATTTTCAATGTAGAATCCATTTCTGAGGTTAATTTGAGGGTTTGAGCTGTTTTTACACTAGAAAAGTGAGTCTGATGGCTATAGGACAGGTTTGGACTACCACAGCGTGGGGATCAGTAGTACAGATGCGCGCGGGGTAGGATCTTCTGCGTGCGTGGCAAAATCAGCTGGGAGCGGGTCTCTAGTACGGGGGATCCTGCTGCTGCTGGTACGTAGGGTTATGTAATGATGCAGGGCTGCACGCAGGAATTGTGAAAAAACACATTTCCACGTGTATACGCGGGGTAGGATCCGCTGTGTGCGTGGCAAAATCAGCTGCGTGTGGTCTCTAGTACGCGGGATTGTGCTGCTGGCAGGGCTGCGCGCGGGAATTGTGACATAACACATTTCTGCGTGTATGCGCGGGGTAGGATCCGCTGCGTGCGTGGCAAAATCAGCTGGGCATGGATCTCTAGTACGTGGGATCCTGCTGCTGGCAGGGCCGCGCGCGGGAATAACACATTTCCGCGTCCAGTGTTGTAATTTTTAGTACTTTTCCTTTTAATTATTTTAAAAATATAAGGACTTGGAATTCAAGGGTAGGGTCAGTGAGTGACCCTACCTAATTTTGGGTGAGGAACTCATTTCAATAATAATATTTACGGATTTCTTACTCCTTATTTTTCTAATTGAGATATTCTTATTTTTTCATAGTTTTTTCTTGCTATTGACAGGTTTCTCTGTAAATAGTAGCAAGGTAACATTCCCCCACTCCAAGATATTTCTATATATGAAAAAACTTTTTGGATTGATGCCTCCTGCTGGCTCTGTAGTTCCTTAGGTGTATAGGTCCATCAGGGATATTATGTTCAGGAATCCATTCATCTTTATCAGCTGATTCCCCCTTGTATCTAACTAGGTAGATTCTGAAGTCTTTTACTTGATACTTTCTTTTTTATCTTTAAGGATCTCATTGATTTTTCCTTTGTCTTTTTCAGGTTCTTCTGTAACAGGTATTACAAGTGAAGAAGTATTTTCTCCATTCCTTGGGGGGTAGTGTTTGATGAGACTTACTGGGAAGACTGGATGTTTTCTAGAAAGCTCATCACTGAGGATTACATCCACAGCATTCTTACCATGAAGTTTATTAATGGTAAAAGGTCCACCAAAAGCTGGTCTAAGCTTTCCATTTCCAGCTCAGTTGATAAAGTTGGTGGTAGAGATCAAGACTTGATCAACAATCTTAAAATCAGGTTACTTATGGGTTTTATCCCACCTTTCCTGGGTATACTCCACAGCATCCTGGACACACTTAACAGCATGTTTGTTAGCTACATCTATCATGTTTTAGAAATCAAGTGATGTAGGGTGCATATTTGTTAACTGGTGGTTAAGGTTATCCTTGGGCAATCTAGTAATCCGTCCTCCTTCCAGTATGTAGGGTGCTTCCTTAGTAGTAGAGTGCTTGCTACTGTTGTAAGCCATCTCCAGTGCAGGTAAAAGGCTAAACCAATGGTGGCAATAACCCCCAGAATTATTTTATTCTAGTCCAAAGCCACAGAATCTCCTGAGCCGGTCTTCCACGGTCTGAATCATTCTTTCAGCTAAGCTATCCATCTGAGGGTGATAAGCGGTAGAGAAAGCTAAGGTGGTTCCATGATTAGGTAGAAACTTTGCTTTCTTGGAGAACCTATCCATGATGACTAAGACTGAGTTGTAGGAATATGCTCCTCCTGGTGGTAGTCCAGTTACAAATTCCATGTTGATGATCTCCCATCTTTTCTTGGGTTCAGTGTTGATTATTTTTCTTGATTGTTCTCAAAGACTTGTCATTTGTTTCCTTGTACTCCTGTGATCCTTCTTTCTTAACTTCTCGCGCTGCTGTCACTCAACTGTCACAATTTACAACTCTCAACGGGTAAAGGAACCGCGGATCCGTCTAAATCACCTGACTTCAAACTCCATCATTCAACCACCCGAGTCAGTCAAGTTGAAGTTGGATCTTGCTCAAACATCACCAGTGAAGACATCTGGATTGAACTCAAGGCGACAACCATCCTAACAATACAAACGTAGGTATTCGCTAGACCATCAACTCATCATCAGCATTGATGAACGCTGGTTGTGTTTATCAGTGCGGTCGTGTGGATATTGTTAGACAGCTCTTTAGCTGCTAATGCGCATAACTCTACTTATTCTTCTTAGAGGCCATAACCAGGCCTGTAGACTTACGTTTGCCTGTTGGTATTTTCAAGGATTCTCATTCTGTCATTTCATTTTCCGGTTTCAATCACTTGTTTTCTATGATTCTTATGCTATGTTTGACTCTTTGTGAAATGACAGCTAGGTCTAGGTTTTCAACCATCTTAATTACCTTTTTCTTTTCATGGTTAAAAGCCGAAAGGTCGATCTCATGCAGCTAACCAAATGGACCAACAAACTATTTCCCCTGGACCTGGAGGCGACAGAAACTTTAAGGCCCTGGGACTTAAATTGCTGATGGAATCAACTCCACTCTTAACCAAAACCAATTATTTGATTTGGAAAAAAAAATGGAACAACTCTTCAAAATGCGTGGCATCTTAACTCTCATGAATTTGAATAATCGACTCGAGGACATTCCTGAAGCAGATGAAACAGCCGCTTACATTATGTCCAAACTGGATCCTTCCACTCACACCAACATAATAATGGCTGACAACAAGGACTCACCTAAACTCATTTGGCTTGCTGCAAAGGAACATTTTGCCTCAAATCAAGCAGCAAATCGAGCCAAAATGTTCTTCAACTTTCTATATCTTGGATTTGACCAAAACAACATTGATTTCTTTGTTACCTCAGTTAAACTGCATCTTGGGAAACTCGAAGAAGTTGGAATAGATCTCCCTAGCGATATCCTAAGCTACCTAATTCTTTTCAAACTACCGGATTCCCTAAAAGGAATGCGATCTCAAATTATGCACTCTGGTATTGATCTTATGGTAGCCCATGTCTTAAATCATCTCGTCCAACATAAAAACGAAGTCCAATCTAAATCAAAGGAGTCACTGGAAACTAATTCCGCCCTGTTCACTCACAGTCGACCTGATTCAGAGTACCCTTGTTGCAAAAATGGCAAACATAACCCTGCTGTCAAAACCCATTCTACTGACCACTGCTGGGAAGAATTTCCGGATCTCAAACCCAAAAAACCTCCGAATAAATGGAATCATGGAGGCAAGAAAAAGACTCAAGAGTCGCACTACTATTCTTTCTTTTGTGGATTGAATCAGCAGAACAGGACAAGCAATGATTGATACATTCTTGATAGTGGATGTTCCATTCACATGATAAAGGATTGCTCTCTATTCTCTTCAATAATCAACCAACCAGGTGATGAACTAATCAAAACTGGAAAGATAGGCAATGGAATCCCAATTAGAGGACTCGGTTCTGTTGACTTAGATTTTGGAAAAATCAAATTGAAGCTAGAAAACTTGGCCTGGGTTCCTGATGCAACTGTCAATCTAATCTCGATGGGTGCCCTACTTAAACAAGGATGCTCTCTGAGAGTCAATAGCAAGTCTGATCCACCTACCTTCTCGCTGAAGAAAAAGAAAGTAAAAATCCTAGGAGGAACCATCGAAAATTATCTCCTAATCATCAACCCTTCCTCTCTTTCTGGTGGTCAAGAATGTTTCATGAACCTTGAAGAGCTCCAAGAAATACATCAAACCCTTGGACATGCTAGCCTAGAGAGAATGGAAAAACATCTTGGACACGATATCAAAAAGGAAGTCCAAAATGCCTTTGAATGCTTAGCATGTAAGAAAGGAAAAATCACTAAGTCCCCCTTCAAACACAAACAACAACCTGCTGAGCAAGTCTTTGACCGTTTGCATCTAGACTTAATGGGCCCGCTCAATCCACAAAGCAAAGGTGGCATGAGATATGCACTTACCATAGTCAACAATAAATCGGGATATCTCTCTGCTTTCCCTTTACCAAGCAAGGATGCAGCGGCTGACACAATCATTTTTGTCATAAAGAATGAAGCAAAGAAAAAGAGTAGGTTTCCCATAGAAGTTGTTTCTGATGGAGGCGGGGAATTTGTGAATGAAACTCTTGCCACATTTTTCAAGTCAAACGCGATTCACCACTTAGTTAGCGAACCTTATCATTCCCAGCACAATGGAAAGGCCGAACGGGCAAATCAAACTATCATGGAATCATTTAGATCAGTTTTCAGCTCATCTCCCATTCCTAAGAGTTATTGGAACATGGTCATCCAGAGTTGCTGTTTGGCGTTGAATCAAATCCCGCAGGAAGCTGGAATGAAAACGCCTTGGGAAAGGATGCACGGTACTACCCTGCCGGAAGACTACTTGAAGCCTGTTGGCACTGCCTGCATCTACTTTCTGAAAAAAACCAAAATCATCTCAAAGCTTAGTGAGAAAGGTGAGGAAGGTATTCTGTTGGGATTCAATCCACGTTTGCTATCCTAAAAAGTCATGTCAAGAACCGGAAAAATCCTGAATACAAAGCACGTTCTCTTTCTCAAATCTCCAGGGCCCAAAAACACTACTCTCGATGAAAACCTTGAAGACAATGCAGAAATTGTCGTGGGCACATCAACCAAGAGAGAACCTGTATGAGCGGACCTCAAGCAAGAGTCTGAATCCTCAAGCAATGAGGAGCAAGACTTCCCTGTTGAGGAGAACTCTGTTCCCTCCGACTCGGAAGAAAGCTCCGGTTCATCAATTGAGGAACAACTCCTCCCTAGACTACGCAACCGAGACAATCTAAAACCGCCAGCGCGATATGGCTATCATCACAACTATCTGCCCAAAACTATTCGGGAGGCACTAAACATACCGGAATGGGTTGCACCAGTTGAAAAAGAGCTAGCAACGGCGGAAGAATTAGAAGTGTGGGAGGATGCTGAGGAATCCAAAGTAACAAACCCTTTGAATACCACTTGGGCATTCCGTGATAAACAGGATCTTCACTCGGGTTCAACTTCACTCAAAGCTTGGGTATGCGTACAAGGGTTCAACCAACGTTATGGGGTTGACTATCTAGAAAAGTTTGCTCCTACGGGTAAAATAGCTTCACTACGAGCTCTTCTCATCTACTCCGTCAACAAGAAGCTTCCTATTCTTCAATTTGATGTAAAAGGGGCCTTCCTACATGCGCCGCTGGAAGAAAAAGTCTACATCAAAACTCCCATTGGTTCAAAAAGAAAGGCAAAGTACCTTAAACTCCTCAAATCTCTTTACGGTCTCAAACAAGCACCGCTTAATTGGTACAAGACTCTCAGCAAGTGGATAAAGAGAATTGTTTTTAAGGAGAGCGATTGTGACCCGTGTTTGTATCATCATGAAGATGGGGTCACTTCTTTATTCTTTCATGTCGACCATTTAGTTGTGGTGGGGGCGGTAAATGAGTTTAAAACTCTCTTTCTGAATAAGTTCAAAGATTCATCGGCTCACGAGGTGGACAACCTACTGGGGATGAAAGTTGAGAAGGATGAAACCTCTATCAGCCTATCTTTACCAAATCACATTCTCAAAGGTCTTGAGGAGCTGAACCTAACGGATGCAAAACCGCTTTCAAATCCGTTCCAAACCGGATTTCATCTAGTACCAGCAACCAAAATCGAGAAAGAACAATTCAAACAACTAAATGTCAACTATCGATTGCCTATAGGTTTTCTGAACTTCATAGCCACTCTAGCTTGTCCTGATATCAGCTATGCTGTTTCCAACTTGGCTAGATTCTCGGAAACACTGGCATCCTACATTGGAGGGAAGTAATTCAAGTTTGGAGGTACTTACTCAAAACGATAGACTACAAACTTACCTTCAAATCCAGGTGTGAATCAAATCACCTCATCACGTACAGCGATGCAACGTGTGGAGACAATCCTGACTCTTGTCTCTCTCAAACTGGTTTCATCACCTTATTCAAAGGAAGCCCTCTCTACTGGACAAGCCGGCGTCAGAGAAGCATAGCTCATTCTTCCACCAAATCTGAGTGCAATGCTCTCTCCACCAGTCATCTCAAAGCCAGATGGTTAAATCATCTTATCTCAGAAGTATGGCAAACTACCTTTGATCCACCCTTACATCTTATTGACAATAAAGGATTAAATGATAAAATAAAAAAATTTGGAACCAAATCTCACGCTAAGTATATCAACATCAAAATGAAGAGCCTTCGGAATGACTGGCACGACAAACTGATTAAAATTGAACTGATCTCGTCCCAAGATATGTTAGCTGATACATTAACCAAGGCGGCTAGTGCTATGTCAGTTTCCAAACTGGCTAGGTACATCGGCTCTTAACTAAGACTGCTGATAATGAGTTGAGCCGGCATGTTGATTATTTTTCTTGATTGTTCTCAAAGACTTTTCATTTGTTTCCTTGTACTCCTGTGATCCTTCTGTCTTAACTACTCGCGCTGCTGTCACTCAACTGTCACAATTTACAACTCTCAACGGGTAAAGGAACCGCGGATCCGTCTAAATCACCTGACTTCAAACTCCATCATTCCACCACCCGAGTCAGTCAAGTTGAAGTTGGATCTCGCTCAAACATCACCAGTGAAGACATCTGGATTGAACTCAAGGCAACGACCATCCTAACAATACAAACGTAGGTATTCGCTAGACCATCAACTCATCATCAGCATTGATGAACGCTGGTTGTGTTTATCAGTGCGGTCGTGTGGATATTGTTAGACAGCTCTTTAGCTGCTAATGCGCATAACTCTACTTATTCTTCTTAGAGGCCATAACCAGGCCTGTAGACTTACGTTTGCCTGTTGGTATTTTCAAGGATTCTCATTCTGTCATTTCATTTTCCGGTTTCAATCACTTGTTTTCTATGATTCTTATGCTATGTTTGACTCTTTGTGAAATGACAGCTAGGTCTAGGTTTTCAACCATCTTAATTATCTTTTTCTTTTCATTCAGCAATTCTTTGCAGGAGACCAAACCGTTTCCCAGTGGTCCTGTTGAAATTCTGACAAGTTTCACAACTAGTAACATACTTGATAGTGGAGTCTCTCCAGTTAATCCACCAAGAAGTCTGTTTAACCTATCTAAGGTTCTATCAGTAGATAAATGACCAGATGAGAAGTTATCATGGCACTCAGCCAAGACATGTTTGATATGGTCATCCTTAGTGAAGACTATAACACTTGAATGGTGATGCCTATAGTATACTAGACCATCCCATATGGTGAACCTTCTGGCTTTGTATGGTTTCAAAAGAGGTTCAGTTAGGCTGTTGATAAATTCAGATGGTGAAGAAATACTTTCCATAATAGTGATAAGAGTTTTCATGCCAGAACTGTGAGATTCTTTGATTGAGTTGAACAATGATTCATTCAGTTCACAAATGTGAATTCCCATTATAGGAGCTTCAATGTTCAACCTGTTAATGTTAAGGATAGGGAAGATATCATCTTCCTCTGTATCATAAGCAGGGTTACTTGGGTCCTTGGGTAAAGCATTCCTGCTCAAACTATCAGCATTATGGTGTTTAGTCCCAGCTTGATGAACTACAGTCATCTGACCTCTGTACTGTTGTATGGCTATCTGCCATCTTAACATGTGCCTACTAGGGGTCTTCATTTTCATCAATTTCCTGACAGCATTGCAGTCATAATCACAGTGAAATTGGTGCTTTTGAAGTAATAATGGAGCTTCTCGAGAGCACGTACTAAGGCAAGACATTCCATTTGACTTGCACCGTACCTTTTCTCAGTGTCTTTATTTTGTCTGGATATGAAGAGTATAGTTTTTTTCAATGGTTTTTCATCCTCTATGACTTCTTGGTGTAAAGCAGATCCTAGCCCTTCCATGCTGGCATCTATGTAGAGTTTGAAAGGTTGAGAACAATCTGGCTGGATCAGTACTGGAGCTGAGGTCATTGCCATTTTGAGTTCCTTATAGTTCTTGCCTATGTCATGATTCATTTGAAACACAGTGGTGTTGTTGCAGATCTCATACAGAGATTTGGTCAGAAGAGCAACCTTTGGTAAGTACTTTCTATAGTAGCTTCAAAAGCTGATAAAGGATAGGAGTTCATTTTTATTCTGAGGCATAGGCCTATTCATTACTGCTGCTATCTTGTTTTGGTCAGAGGCTAATGTTAGTCCAGAGAAAATTTGTCCTAAGGCCTTGAGTTCCTCGTAGCCAAATTTACACTTTTTCATTGATACTTTTAATGCCACGGCAGAGATGGGTTTGAGGACTAGCCATAATTTCTCCATGTGAGTATCCCAATGGTCAGAGTAAATGATAACATCATCAATGTATAGCATCATCAATCCCTGTCTGATGAATAATCCTAGGACAATATCCATCATCCTTTGAAAACCCAAAGTAGCATTTTATATACCAAAAGGCATCCTAAGGTACTCATAAATTCCCAAATGACAGATAATTCTCATGAATTCCCAGCTATCAGGGCTGATAGGTATTTGGTGAAAACCTTTCAGCATGTCCATGGTAGTGATGTACTTAGATTTGGACAGGTTATGCAGAGAATGGTCAATTCTTGGAATTGGGTAATAATCAGCTTGGGTGTAGTTTTTCAGAATTCTGAAATCTCCAACCATTTGTGACTTATCATTATGCCAAGCTATAATTACGGGGGTAGTGATATCCACTTTTTCATTGTGTCCTACTTTCCTTAAGACTTGGAAGTCAACCAACTCTTGAATATGAGTTTCCAGAGTAGCTCTAGATTTTGGACTAGAAGGTTAAGCAGGTCTCCTGAGGTTATGCGGTTAAGGAGGCTTAATGGTCAGAGTTAGGATGATATCATGTCCTTTGATGTTACCCATGGGGTGATCCTTGGTACATAAAGCATTCTGATTTTCAAAGCATACTTGTAGGATATCCTTTTTTTTGTTCTTCATTGAGCAGGGAATTCAAAGCAGCTTGAGAGAATTATTCCCGATTGAAACTTTCTAAGTGTTTTTCATAAGTTGAATCAGAAGTTTGAGCATTGAAATGGCATATTTGGAACTTCTTATTCCAGTCTCCCCCTATAGTGAAGTATCTACCCTTGCTTTGGAATTCATCTATACCATATAAGCAAAGAGAATCATTTCCAAGGATAAAATAATCAGATAATCTGTTTTCAAGCACTACAAATTCAATGTTCATTTTGAGTGATCCTTTAGAGTGAGGGAGTATGATATCAGAAGACCATACTCCAACAGCTTTGAGAGCAGAATGACAACTGCTGAACTTAGCCTGAGGTACTGGTAGTAAGTTCAGTTTCCAGTTTTGGTCTTGTTTCTCCAGATAGGTTGAACCAACACAAGAGCAAAAGGCTCCACTGTCTAGAAGTAACTTAACAGGGGAACCTTGGATTAAACCAGTATCATAGCAGGTTTTTCCTGAATTGTAACTTTTACAGGAAAAAGGTTTTAGAGTCAAGGCCTTAGCCTCAGAGATATGGTGAATCTTCATGTTGGGATTACATTTTTGAGGTAAGTTAGAATCCTCATTGATGGAATTTATGTCAAGAGAAGACTCAATACTTCCTTCAATAAAATTGATGGGGTTAGTGACAATTAAATCAAAATCAGAGAGTGATCCATCAGTATCATCAAGGTGAGGGTCAGGATTTTCATACTCTTCTCCTTCAATAAGATTAATCCTTTTCCTAGGTAGAGGATAATCAGGTTTTATGTGTCCTGTGTGGTTACAGTTCCAACATACTTTTTCCTTTGATTCTGGCGTCTTCTTGACTTTCAAGGTAGTTGAATTAGTAGCACGGGATTCCTTAGTTTTGGCAGTATATTCTTCCATGTTCCTAGTATTTTGTTCCCTGGGGATTCCATTGACTCTTTTATCAAGACCATTCATATCAATAGTCTCTTCCAACACACCTATTAAGGTAGAAAGATCTGAATCCATAGGCATCCTGCACATGACACTGTGGTTGATTTGTACGGGACATAATTTGGGGAGTCTTTCATTGAATTCTTCTTTATCAGCATCCGGGTAGAAAATTTCTAACCTCTTTTTCTGGTCTAAGCACCACTTGAGAGGTTTGTCCTTGCATGGATTAAACTGGGATGTTTCAAAAGTTTTCATCATATTTCTTTTCCAAATCCTAGTACCAAAGTGTACTTTGATCAATTCTTTCCAAGAACTCCAGGATAAAGATAAAACTTCTTCTCTTTTATTGATAAAAAAATCAAGGGCTAATCCTTCAGATGGTTGGGGCAATCTTACCACAGCTATTGCATCAGGGAGCTCATAAGACAAAAGATTATAGTCAATAAATTTAATGAAACTGACATGGTTGTATTCTCCTTCTCCAGAGAATTTAGGCCATTCAGTAATGGGAGGAAGTAACTTCAACGTCTGCTCCATTTCAGGAGTAGGCCTGGGTCTGAAAGACTCATTCCTAGTTATCCTGGTTCTGGGAGGAACACTAGGAGTACTGATGAGCCCGGCAGGTCTAGTTTCTTCCACGTCAATGAACGGAGAGTTAGTAGAATTGACCTTAAGATCTCTGAGATCATTCTTAATCATACCTAACTCCAAATCATGTTTATTGCTTAAAAAGTCAATTTTGTTAATCAGATGAGCTGAAGGAGTAGGACTAGTTTTCTTAACTTCTTCCTTAAGCTGTTCTATGGTTGCAAGAATATCTTCCTGAAGAATTGATTTTTTATCATCAATATGTTTCATCAGGTCCAACTTACTAGCTTTTATACTATCCTTGTTTTGTTTTGTTTCCAACTCATCAATTCTCATAATCTGAGACTGGGTATCAATCACTCTGAAATTATTTGAACTCAATTTGTCCAATTGTTGATATACTTTGTCAAAGCATTGGCTAATAATAGTAAAATTGTGAGACACATTTACAGAAAATCTATTAAGAGCTTCTACATCTATTTTTGGTACAACTTTTTCCACTTCTATGCAAGGGATATTATGCTGTCTCAATCCGTTGGGTTTCTTTAACTTCTGATGGGCTGAGGACCTCTTCTTTTTGGGGTCCTTTCCCTTTAAGGAAGCTAACTGATCCCAAGGATTCCAGTTCTTCATGTAGCCTTCTACTTATTTCTTTGGGATCAACCTTTGCAGAGAAATCTGAGATTTCTTTGCCAGAGAAATATCTTATCTCATACCTAGTTGATCCTCCTGGGTCTGAGCCAATTTGAATAGTTCCCAATAGTTCACGTGTTCTTTCACTAATACCTTGACTCTTTCCTCCTTGGTTGAGTCCCGCTGGGGTGGCTTAGGAGGATCTGTACCCTCCTGGGATAAGGTGTTGGGCAACAGGTGGTTCTCCAACAGTCTGTTGGTCGAGTTGGCGGCTGCAGTTGTTTCCATTGTTGTCCCGCGTGACACTATGGTCATGGGTTTGAGTCCCCTCATGGAGCTTGCAACTGGAGTCCTTGCGCAGCGGTTTCCTCCAGGCAGAGATCCATACAACAGTTCTCTACATTTTTCACGGGTGTTGCGCCTATTTTGATACATAGCACAAAAAAAAATGCGTAAGTTTTTGTCAAAACTTTGAAAAAAAACTTTAAAAATATAAAAATGATATTTTTTGTGTGTTTTATATTTTTAATAATTTTTATATATATATTTTAGCTTGCTTAAAGTTAAATTAAAGGTTAGTAACACTTGGTTGGGATCACAAATGTCATTGGGGGGTATTGCAATGGGGTCTGAGTGAGTTCCAATCAGATCCTGGGATAAATCCAAGGGTAAGTCCAAGGGTACACTGTCTGCAACGTCCTCTAAGAGGTCCTGGTCAATGAGATCACCAAAAACAAAATCCACTGAGATTGATAAAAACAAAAAATATAATTTTAGTTTTTTTTTTTATTTTTACGTGTTAAAATGATATTTTTAGAAAAAAATAATCACTTGTATTACTTTTGGATTTTTCTTTATCTTCAGGATTATTTAGTTTATAAAAATGAAGCTTCCTTTGATAAATCATCCACTCCTTATTATGCCTTAATAAAGAACTGGAATTTACAATTCTTTCAAGCTCACGTTCTTTGTCCTTTATAACCTGCTGTTTATACTAAAGCAATTTCTCCTGTTTTTGCTCAGGAGTTATAATAACAGGGACGAAGTTACAGAGTTTTTCTTCTTTTTTCTTTTGAAGAAGATTCAAAAAATAATTTATAAATTCTTTGTTGGTCTTAAGATCCACTAGAAAAAGAAATGATCAAAAATATATTTTATAAGTATGTTAACTTATTTTTTAAAAAAAATAAATAGACTGGTCCAAGGAATAAATAATTAAAAAAATTAATTATTTAAGGATATTTCCCAGCTAGACCCTCAGTTGTCAGCTCTCTGATACCAGGAACCTTGCAGTCCTTTAGCTACAGAGAGTGATAAAAATGCTGGAAGAATAATAATAATTATTATTCCAATAATAAAAACTTAGAAGCTCAAATAAATTATTTCATAAGAGCAGTTGCAAGGTTTAATTGGTTTGGTAATAAATGGTTTTCAATATAATATAAAAGAGGGGCCAAAGTATTATACTACTGGGGATCTTTACAGATTAGCAACCTCTCTTCAAGGGGCCTCCTTAGGCAGTTTAAGAAACTTGGAATAAAGATGGGTGCCTTAGAAAGTACTTATTCCACTAATGGCTGGGCTTAACAGCACAAATGGCCAAGACAGGAGGGGTAACACTTAACCTGAGCACTTTAACACGAGAATCCTGGAATAATTGGAAGGGTTTCAGAGCAGATGGGGTGGATCGCTTGACTAAACTTCAAGGGTTGATTGGTTAATAAGAATAAATAATACTACTACAGACTAAGTCATAAATCACTTGCTTATCTTCATATAAGCACTTGATCAACAATGACACGGGTCTAATTGATAATAATAATTCCTGGTAAACTGATTAACTGATTGGATCCAACCAGGTTTGTATAAATACCTTTTTCAGGCGATTTTGAGCTTCTCAGGGCACGTAGAGAGGGTTCTTCTCGTGAACTGATGCTGGCAAGCCAGTCAGGGCAAGATTGGCACGTCCACTTGGTTCTGTCAATTGGCTTTCCTTAGATCTTCTGGATTTATGTACTATTTTAGCCACAGGATCTGTTAATCTGCTATGGCATAAATTTGATCATTCTTTACTCATCCTTCATTTGTACTATTGATATTGCTTTAAAGCTGGCAGATGTGGATTTTTAATGATTATCAATCATCTGCTGATCACATAGATAATTTTTAATAATCTTTATGAATACTCCTTGTAGTGTTTTGTGGTCCTCAAGGATCAGAGTCAGTGATTTACGTGGTAATCCTTGATTTTTGATTTATTATTAAAAAATGTTCTAAACTTAATTTTTATTAATTTTATTTAAGTTTTGATCTTTTTGGACTATTAAGAATGCATATGTCAACTTTTTAAATATTCTAGGCAACTCTAACTAGGTTGTAGCTCTTCTGAGCGGTCCCTGGTTGTCAGATTAGTCACGACTGATCCAGAAGCAGGGATCAGTTAGTACAGATGCGCGCAGGGTAGGATCCGCTGCATGCGTGGAAATCAGCTGAGCGCGTGTCTCTAGTATGGGGGAATTTGTTACTACAAGTACGTAGGGATATGTAATGATGCCGGGCTGCGGGCGGCAATTGTGACATAACACATTTCCGCGTGTAACTCCTAAAATATACAAAACACCTCAATTCTGAGTGAATTTTAGGTGTATACCCTATACGCGACAACACGTGTGAAATATTAGAATGGCCAAAAGGTGCCATACTGGTGTTGTAATTTTTAGTACTTTTCTTTTTAATTACTTTAAAAATATAAGGACTTGGAATTCAAGGGTGGGGTCAGTGGGTGACCCTACCTAATTTTGGGTGAGGAATACATTTCTTTAATAATATTGATGTATTTATCAATCCTTCTTTTTTTAATTTAGATATTCTTATTTTTAAAGTTTTGTGTTGCTATGACAGGTTGCTCTGTACATAGTAGCAAGCTGACACAACTAAGCTAATTATTGGTCATAATTTTCATACCTAAAGGGCACTAAATTTTTGTTAATTCCTGAGATTGATGCTTTCAGGACCCGCATGAGAATTCAAAATCCCAGCACGCACATTTTAAGATGGAATATCTACATACAAAAAATATAGAGGAAAAATGAATATAGTTCACCAAGCTGGAACCAAACACCAGAATGATGAAATCTTTATTAGAAATGATTTACCCAATGACCCTAGCATCCATGCTCATGATACAGAAGTTCATGATATATTCCCTTTACCCAAAATAAGTATGCTTGATATTGGAGCCCCAATCTTGGGAATACACATCTGTGAATCAGATTCATGTCTATTTAACTCCATCAGAGAAACTTACAAAACTGAAATGAAAAATCTAGTTTATATCATTGAAATTACCAGAAATTCAGATGAACTGCCTAGCAGTCTACTCAAACCTTTTCCAAAAGTTCATAAAGATGGAGGATTCAAATTTTTGGATGTGTTAGTAAACTATAGGCACCAAAACTCTAGCATTATTTTCTTAACTAATGAGGAACATATCAACAATATCCTAGCTGAATGTCATGAAAATTGCTCCTATGGTCACTTATCTTCTAATAAGACCTTGGAAAATTTTAGAAAGACAGGCTTTTTGAATAACTGGAGAGGCTTGACCATCAAATACATTGCTAGCTTTGAAAAGTTTCACAAGTCTAACAGAACCACTGGTAAACATTTTGGCCTTTTACAGAATATTTCTGAGCCCAAGAATAGATTTTAAATCATCAATGTGGAGTTTGTGACAACATCAACACCTTGTGGAGCTTAATCCTACAACTCAGTCTTAGTGATAGTAGATAGTGTTTCTGTCAGCTTGCTACTATTGCAGAGCAAGCTGCAAAATTAACAGAAATAACATAAGAATCATAATAATAAAATTAAACTATAAAGTAGAAGGAAAACCATAAATATTATTGTAAAAATGGATCCTCCACCCAAAATTAGGTGGGGTAACTCACTGACCCCACCCTGGAGATCCAACTCCTTATTGTTTTAAATAATTAAGGAAAGGAAAGACCAAAATACCACTGCACCACTATTGAACTTTTTAGCCAATTGAATATTTCAAATTTGTTGTAACTTATAGGTTTCACACCTAAAATTCAGTCAGGATCAAGGTGTTGTATAAATTTCAGGATTTACAGACAAAAATGTGTTCTGTCACAATTCCCGCACGCAGCTGCAGCAGCCAATGCAACCGCGCGCAGCTGAGCTACAGCTATGTCACTCTTTCAAAGCCTTGTAGGAATCCCCGGGCCTCTGAAAATTATTCATCCACAGGACTATGGCTTGAAAAAGTGACAGGAGGCTTGATAAATCTAGGTACCGCATAAACATGCTACAACCTACATGGGAACATTCTACCTATGAAATAAATTTTCCCGTGGATATTAGATAGTCTAAAAAAACATAAAATTATATAAAAATAATTAAATAACCTTTATACATATTTTTTATTAAATATAATTTAAAGTACCAAAAACGTGGAAAATAAGATAATGGCTACTTCTAAAAATATATTAAGGTACTTTAATATACTATTATGAGAATTTCTAGACCTCAACATTTTTGTGACATACTAAGAAAAATTATGATGTAAAAATATCACATGAATATGCATGACTTACATTTTTAAGTAATTATTTTAGTAAATCATCTGAATTTTGAAAATAAGGAGTAAAATCAGTATTATGACTTTACTCCAATTATTTAATACATAATTAGAACTCACCTCACATCAGAATATTTGTAGGAATGTCTATTAAAATAATTATCAACTTACTGGGACCATTTAATCAGGATAATTAATTAAATAATAAATAAAAAGGACAGATTAGTGTTATTCACACATCCAACCATCACTTATAAAGTACAAAAATTCCCATACCCTGTGGAATTAGATGCTACCCGTGTTAAAGCACCAAGGAAACATGACAGGCTACCACTGGGTACCCTGCTAGCCTCAGTGTCTGTCCCTTTGAGCCCCTTTACCCCTAAGAAGGACAATATTGGGACTCCAAAATCTATAAATAAAGAGCTCTTTAGAGGATATTGATACCCAGAGACCCAGTTATATTTACATAGAAACCGTTCCAAGGTAACCAAATACTTATAAGAGATAATTAAGTGCTTTATGGCTTTAGTCTGATTCAAAATATCCATCCTAAACCCTCTTTTATCAATTTAAACTGCTGAAAAACCTTATAACCCCAGTATATAGGTTTAACCCATCAGTTCAAGTCCCAAACAGGTACCCAAAGGATTTGATAATATAACATTGATTCTTATTATCCTTTCTCTTTCGCGGCAGGTTGGTTACAAAGCCCTGCCACACAACCGTGTATTTCATATACATATTATCTTTGGGCAAAATATCCTTTAAATTAATGGTCCCAAAGTAACCAGGCCTACATGTTTTCATACTGAATTAAATGAAGAGAGGTGTTAAAGATCCCCAATATAATTATGGCCCCTCCATAAAAATATTTAATAATCAATTAATCTATATTTATTTATAACAATAAACCACATCCAAACCAATTATTCTTGCAATAAGAGTTATCAAAATATTTTATGGATTTTTGCTGCATTTATTAAATAATATATTTATTATTTATTATATCACCTCTTGTATATAAAGGATAGCAAGGGTCTTGGCATCCAGGAGGCTGATAATTGGGGCTTTGGCTTGGAAATACTCCATTTTATTATATTTAATACCTTGGACCAGACAGTTCACTTAAAATTAAATCAAATATAAATTTATCTGAATTTTTACCCGTGATTCATCATTAAATTCTTTTTAAGTGGATTTAAAAACCAATGAAGAATTAATAATCTATTATTGAAATCTTTTAAAGATAAGAAAAGAAGAATATATTAAAAATTATAAACCTACTGGTTGGGATGCTTTAACTCAAGCTTAGCAACTTAATATCTCTTTTGCATGTAAAAACTTAGATAAACTCCTTGAACAAGAAGATCTTGAGAGGCATATCAACTTCCAGGCCCTATTGAGAAAACATAAAGCTTGGAGGAAAGACTGCATAAATTACTTTTTAAAATATGAAAGTAAGTATAAAACGTTTATTACCATATTATTTTTGACCCATAAAATAACCTTTTACCATCAGTGAACCCTCCTATACCAGCAACAACCACCATTGCAACTGATTTATTGGATCAAGAAGTCCCAGATATCTCTGGACATCCTGAAAATATTGATTGGACGGGTGAAGACCTCATTGGGACACACCAAGGCCCCTTAGGATTACCTATTAAGGACCAATTTAATCCCAATAAAGTCCTGGTACCTTTGAATATTAACTTAAGTGAGTTTTAAATAAAACTTATTTTTAAAGATTTTTTCTGTAGAAAATACTTATAAAAATTTTATTCAATATGAATAGATGTAACACAAGACCCTCAGTGAGAATTCCCTCCTATGGATCTTTTGTGGGAGCCCCCAGTAACCGTGAGACCACCAATAATGACAACCATGAGGGTACTGGAACCTGTGAATCAAATTGTTATGGACAAGGAACAGCCCCAAGTACTTCTGCCCTCCCCCAAACTAGAGCCAGAGAAGGTAGTAAAATTAAGCCCCCCTCCATTACAAGAAGATTCCCTGCAGCCACCCCAGCAGAATCTGGCCAAGGAATCCAGGATCAAAGACTTAGTCAGAGAGCACGTGAAATATTGGGAAGAGTTCAAAGAAGCCCAAGCCAAAGAGGACATGTTATCTATGAAAAAGATAATCTCCCAGGCAAAAGCTACCCATATAGCTCTTCAGAAAATGATTCCAAGGAATGAGGTAGAATCCTGCATAGAAAAGTGGAATCCTGGGGATCAATTAGCCCAAATGAAATGCAAAGTATCAGGAAAGAATGGATCTTCATTCCATCCAAAGCCAAAGGGAAAGAAGGATTGGGATCAGATAATATCCTTAACTCAAAAGTGGAAAAAGTTGTACAACAATTAGCCTCTAATTCTGAACCCAGTGACTTGTCTAAACCAACCTCTGATGTAATTACTTCCTTTTCTAATGATATGCGCCATAATTTCAAGATTTTGTGTGGAAATTTGGACAGTGTGTATACCCAGATGGATAAGTTAACTCAGTAGTAGCAAAATTAATCAATAAAAAAAACTGTAGGAATGGAAGATATTAAAGAACATACAGAACAATTATTGGAGAAAATTAATCTAGGTAAAATCAGACAGACTCAACCAATTGAGAATATGTTATCAGGTATCCAAGAATATTTTATCATGTCTTTTAAACCTTTAAAAGAAGAATTGGTAACTAAAACTAACAGCTCCATTCTGTCCCTTAGTTAGGAATTAGATCTGCTTAATAATAAAGTGGAACTGCAACTTAATCTGATAAAGAATGATCTTAGAGACTTAAAAGTCCATCTGACCAACCCCTTGGGGAGTAACACAGAGGAACCAAAACCTCCCAGACAAACAAGTAAACCTTATGCACCACCCTTACTAGGAATTCATAGGATTGACACCTTCAGGCCTAGTCTTACTCCTGAAATGAAACAAGCCCTCAAACCTTTCCCCCCAATTTCTGAATGGCCTAAGTTCTCCAGTGAAGGAAAATAAAATCATATAAATTTCATTGATTTATTGACTATACTATGAAATCTTATGACTTACCAGAAGCTATAGATGTAGTCAGGCTGCCCAGACTATTTGAAGGAGTAGCTTTAGACTGGTTTATTAGTAAAAGAGAAGAAGTAGAATCCTTAACATGGAATTCTTGGAAACTTCTAATTAAAGAACAATTTGGTTCTAGAGTGTGGAAAAGAAAAATGATGAAAAATTTCAAAAATTCCTCATTTTATCCCTCCATGGATAAGCCTCACAAATGGTGCTTGGAATAGGAGAGAAGACTAGATTGCTTCTATCCAGATGCTGATAAAGAGGAAGTGAATGAAAGACTCCTCAACTTGTTTCCTGGAAATCTTAACCATAGTGTAAAATGCAGGATGAGTATGGATGCTGACTTACCAAATCTAATCAATGTGTTAGAAGAAGTCATAGACATGAATGAGTTAGACAAAAAGGTTCCTTCTAGACCTAAAGAGAAGTTCAACATTAAAAAAACAAGGGAACAACCCCCTCTGATAAATACCACTGATAATAAGAAACCTAATGAGAACAGGGAAAAAAAGAGAATGCCTGGAAATTTTTGAAATAGTAACAAGACATGTCATATGAGACAAGACTTCCCATTACCAAAAAAAGAAAATAAAAGTCTTGGAAGGAGATCAGGAGTTTGAAGGGAATCAGAACTATGAAGATATAGCTGATACTGAAGGATCCCTTTCTGAATGTGAATTGATCCCGAACAACCCTGTTTATATTATAGAAGGAGATATAGGCACTTCTATAGAAATCAATAACATCCATGGGGCCTCTAGTTTGCCCCAAAAATGGTATCCTACCATAATTCCTAGACATATCACGGATATTAAACAATCAAAAGTTAAACCTATGAGTGGTAAGAGTTATACTACTGGTCAAACTTGCTATGTAACAGGATTGTATAGAGACAGAAATTTAAGGTTATTACTGGATAGGGGGGCTTTCTGCTCATGTGTCTGTGCTGAATTCTTAAACAAATGGGATCCCAATTGGGAACAACACCTTCTGCCCATCCCAAAAGCCAATTTTAGCTCTTGAAACTCTATCATGACTGCTATTGGAGTATGGACTTCTCCTATAATATTACCCCATACTAAAGGATCTTTGAGAATACAAGTGGAATTTTTGGTATTGCTCAACGGAATATGTGACTACCTGATAATAGGTAATGATGCTTTATTTCTATATGGTATAGATGTGTTCCAGAGTAAAGGGAGATACTTTTCAGTGTTTGGTAATTGGGACAAGAAGTTTAAGATATGCAACATCCCATCTAACTTCCCCTCTTCCACTTATCAAAAGCATTGAGAAGAATTTAATCAAGAATACTTCTCTCAAGCAGCTCTAAATATGAAACTTTCTAATAACCAAATAAAGATATATTGACATTCTGCTTTGAGAAACAAAATGCTGTTTGTACTAAAGATCATCCCATTGGTGATATCAAAGGACATGACATGGTATTAAAATTGACTATTAAGCCTCCTTATCCTCCAAAATTAAGAAGACCAGCTTATCCCACTAGTCCTAAGTCTAGAATAGCTCTTGAGGAACATATCCAAGAACTGATAGAATTAAAAGTATTAAGGAAAGTAGGGCCCAATGAGCAGGTAGATGTGACCACACCTGTAATCATAGCTTGGCATAATGAAAAGTCAAGAATTGTAGGAGACTTCAGAATGCTCAATAATTATACTCAGGCAGATTATTATCCTATACCCCGGATTTATCATGCTCTACATAACTTGTCCAAGGCCAAATATATCACCACTATGGATATTCTTAAAGGTTTCCACCAGGTACCTATAAACCCTGAAAGCAGGAATTTTATGAGAATAATCTTTCATTTGGGAATATATGAAAATCTTAGGATGCCCTTTGGTATAAAGAATGCCCCATTGAACTTCCAGATAACAATGGATACAGTTCTAGGTACATACATCAGACAAGGATGGATGATGGTATATATAGATGATTTTATCATATATTCTGATGATTGGGATACTCATATCAACCAAAGAAGATTGGTACCCCAAAATATCTCCAAAGCAGGATTAAAAGTATCCATGAAGAAATGCAACTTTGGATACGGAGAATTGAAAGCCCTAGGGCATATAGTCTCTGGTCTAACTCTAGCTGCTGATTTAAATAAGATAGATGCTGTCATTAACAGAACCATTCCTCAAAATAAAACAGAGTTACTGTCTTTGATTAGTTTTTGCAGTTACTACAGACAATACATACCAAATTTTTCTATGCTAACTACAATTATTTAAAAAATATGCAACAATAAAAATCTATTTGAAATGACACATGAGTGATTGAAAAACTATGAGGAACTAAAAATAGCTATAACCTCTACTCCTTTACTCATTCAACCAGATTACTCCAAGCCCTTTAAACTTTAAATTGACGCCTGTATGGAAGGGTTAGGAGCTTTTCTAAATCAAAAAAGAATAGAAGAAGAAAAACCAGTGGACAAACCAGTACTCTTCATATCTAGACAGATCAAAGATACAGAAAAGAGACAAGGATCCAGTCAGTTGGAATGCTTGGCTCTAGTATGGGATTTATAAAAGCTACACTTTTACTTGGAAGGCACCATTTTCCAAGTTATCACAGACTGTAATGCTGTAAGAACTCTCATTAACATGAAAACCCCCAGCAGACATATGCTCAGGTGGCAAATTGCTATACAACAGTATAGAGGTAATATGACTATAGTGTATAAAGCTGGAGCTAAACATCAGAATCCTGATAGTATGAGTAGGAATGCTTTGCCTAATGACTAGAAATCCAGCATATGAACCTGAAGATCAACATATCTTTCATATCTTGAACATCAATCTTTTTGCATTAAATTCTCCAATAATGGGATCCACTTATGTGAATTAGATACTGCTTTCTTCAATCTTGTGAGGGAAAACTACTCCCCTGAAATCAAGCTGCTGATTACTATTATTGAATGTGAATCCCCAGAAGCAGCTCTGATAAATAGTTTAACTGCTTCATTACTTAAAACCTATAAAGAAGGGAGGTTTACCTTTAGGGATGGTCTCCTTTACTACAGACACCAACATTCCAGTGTATTAGTACTAAGCAACAAAGAACATATACAACAAATACTCCAGGAATGCCATGACAACTGTTCATCAGGGCATCTATCCACTGAAAGAACCTTGGAAAAGGTTAAAAAAACTGCTTGGTTGATAGACTGGAAAGAAATCACTATTAATTATGTTACTAGCTGTCAGACTTGCAAAAGATCTAATAAAAATACTGGAAAAAGGTTTGGACTCCTACAGAATAGCTCTGAACCCAAAACTAGATGGGAAATCATTAATATGGATTTTGTCACCGGCCTCCCCCCTGGAGGTACTCATTCAAATAACTTTCCTGGTTATAGTTGACAGATACTCTAAGAAGGCAAAATTCTTACCTAACCACAAGTAAGATAGTGCTATGGATGTAGCTCTACTATTTTGAAATAAGATCATAGCTGATGTTGGTATACCCAAGATTATAATCAGTGACAGAGACCCCAAATTCACCTCTGAGTTTTGGAGGAATCTACATGATATACTTGGTACTACTCTAGCATTTTCTACAGCATACCATCCCCAAACTGATGGATTAGCTGAAAGAATGATACAGACCCTAGAAGATATGTTAAGAAGGTTCTGTAGCTTTTGTCTAGAATACAAAAACTCAGATGGTTATTGCCATGATTCAGTAAGCCTACTTCCAGCTCTAGAAAAAGCTTATAACAGCAGTAAACATTCTACTACCAAAGAAGCCCCTTACATACTAGGAGGAGGATGGATTCCAAAACTCCCTAGGAATAACTTAAACTATAACTTAGCCACTATTCATCCAAAATCTCTTGACTTTAAGAAGATGATAGATCTGGCAAGTAATCATGCTCAAAAGTTTGTAGAAGAAGCAGTATAATAAAAAAAACAAAGATGGGACAAATCACATAGGGAACCTTACTTTGAAATAGGAGATCAGATCATGATATCCACTACCAACTTCAACAATCTAGCAGGTAACAGAAATCTGAAACCAGCCTTTGTTGTACCATTTGTTATCAAAAAGATGCATGGAAAAAATGCTGTAGAATTCATCTTGAGTGAAGAATTATCAAGAAAACACCCAGTATTTCCTCTAAGCCTAGTAAAACACTTTCAAAAAGAAAAGGTAGCAACCTCCCTCCAGAAATAATCCTAATAAAACCTGACCCTGTGAAATAAAAAGGGAAAGTCAGCAGGATATTGAGAGACAAGAAAGAGAGAGTGCAAGGAAAAGATGTTAGACTATACTTGGTAAGATACAAAGGAGAATTGGAAGACAAAGATGAATGGTTACCAGGGAATAATATACCTGATGGAAAAATACATCTTAGAAACAACAGAGCCAGAAAAAGTAACTGAAACACACATTGAATTTATTTTTCCCAACATTCTCCTGATTATTTTGGAATATGGCCATATGTTGGAGTGGGGAATGTCAGCTTGCTGCTATTGCAGATCAAGCTGCAAAAGTAACAGAAATAATGTAAAAATAATAATAATAAAATTGACCTAAGAAGGAGAGGGAAAACCATAAATATTATTGCAAAAATAAATTCTCCACCCAAAATTAGGTAGGGTTGCTCACTGACCCCAGCCTTGAAATTCAACTCTTTATATTCTTAAAGAATTAAGTAAAAGAAAGACCAAAATACCACAGCACCACTATTGAACTTTTTGGCCAATTAAATATTTCACATGTGTTGTCACTTAAAGGTTTCACAACTAACATTCAGTCAAAATTGATGTGTTGTGTATATTTTAGGAGTTGCAGAAAGAAATGTGTTCTGTCACAATTCCTGAAAGCAGCTGTGGCAGCCAATGCACCTGTGCGCGGCTGAGCTACAGCTATTTCACTCTTTTGAAGCCATGTACACAGCCCTGGGCCTCTGAAAAGTACGCAGCGGCTGGACTACGGTTAAAAAAGTGACAGGAAGCCTGAGAAACCTATGTACTGCATAAACATGTTAAAACCTACGTGGGAAAATTCTACTTATGTAATAAATGTTCCTGTGGATAGTAGATACTATAAAAATACATAGAATTATATAAAAATACTTAAATGAACTTTATACGTATTTTTTATTAAATATAATTCAAAGTACCAGAAATGTCCAAGATAAGATAATGACTACTTCTAAAAATATATTAGAATAGTTTAATATACTATTATGAGAATTCCTAAAAATCAAAATTCTTGTGACATACTAAGAGAACTTATGATGTAAAAATATTAAATGAATACCCATGCTTTACATTTTTAAGTAATTATTTTAGGAAATCAACTGAATTTCAAAAATAAGCAGTAAAATCAACATCATGACTTTACTCCAAATATTCAATACATAATTAGAACTCACCTGACATCAGAATATACACAGGAATGTCTATTAAAATAATTATCAACTTACTGGTAACATATACTAAGGATAATTAATTAAATAATAAATAAAAAGGACAGATTAGTGTAATTCACACGTCCAAACATCAATTATCAAGTAGAACAATTCCCATACCCTTTGGAATTAGATGCTACCCCGTGTTACAGCACCAGAAAAACGTGACAGGCTACCACTTTTTACCCTGCTAGCCTCAGTTTCCGTCCCTTTGAGCCCCTGTACCCCTCAGAAGGACAATATTGGGAATCCAAAAGCTAAAAATAAAGAGCTCTTTAGAGCATATTGATACCCAGACACCCAGTTATATTTACATCCAGACACCATTCCAAGGTAATGAAATACTTATAAGAGGTTTTGAAGTGTTTTATGGCTTTAGTCTGACTAATAATATCTGTCCTCAACCCTCTTTTATCAATTTAAACTGCTGAACAACCTTATAACCCCAATATACAGGTTTAACCAATCAGTGAAATTCCCAAAAAAGTACCCAAAGTATTTATTAATATACCAGTGAGTCTTATTATCCTTTCTTGGTTGTGGCAGCTTGGTTAAAAAGCCCTGCCACTCCACTTTGTATTTTATATACATATTATCTTTGGGTAAAATATCCTTTAAACTAAAGGTCCCAAAGTAACTAGGCCTATGGGTTTTCATACTGAATTCCCTGAAGAGAGGTTTTAAAGATTGCCAATTTAATTGTGGCCCCTCTATAAAAATATTTAATAATCAATTTATCTATATTGATTTATAACAATAAACCATATCCAAACCAATTAACCTTGCAATAAGCTTTATCCAAATATTTTACATATTTTAGATACATTTATTAAATAATATATTTATGATTTATTCTATTACCTCTGGTAGCTAAAGGATAGCAAGGGTCTTGGCATCCAGGAGGCTGGCATGCAGGGTTAAAAACCCCCCATGATAAATGATGGAGGATGAATGGATGATGGAGGGTTAAAAACCCTCCAGAATGGATGATGGAGGGTTAAAAACCCTCCAGAATGGATGATGGAGGGTTAAAAACCCTCCAGAATGGATGATGGAGGGTGAAAAACCCTCCAGAATGGATGATGGAGGGTTAAAAACCCTCCAGAATGGATGATGGAGGGTTAAAAACCCTCCAGAATGGATGATGGAGGGTTAAAAACCCTCCAGAATGGATGATGGAGGGTTAAAAACCCTCCAGAATGGATGATGGAGGGTTAAAAACCCTCCAGAATGGATGATGGAGGGTTAAAAACCCTCCAGAATGGATGATGGAGGGTTAAAAAACCCTCCAGAATGGATGATGGAGGGTTAAAAACCCTCCAGAATGGATGATGGAGGGTTAAAAACCCTCCAGAATGGATGATGGAGGGTTAAAAACCCTCCAGAATGGATGATGGAGGGTTAAAAACCCTCCAGAATGGATGATGGAGGGTTAAAAACCCTCCAGAATGGATGATGGAGGGTTAAAAACCCTCCAGAATGGATGATGGAGGGTTAAAAACCCTCCAGAATGGATGATGGAGGGTTAAAAACCCTCCAGAATGGATGATGGAGGGTTAAAAACCCTCCAGAATGGATGATGGAGGGTTAAAAACCCTCCAGAATGGATGATGGAGGGTTAAAAACCCTCCAGAATGGATGATGGAGGGTTAAAAACCCTCCAGAATGGATGATGGAGGGTTAAAAACCCTCCAGAATGGATGATGGAGGGTTAAAAACCCTCCAGAATGGATGATGGAGGGTTAAAAACCCTCCAGAATGGATGATGGAGGGTTAAAAACCCTCCAGAATGGATGATGGAGGGTTAAAAACCCTCCAGAATGGATGATGGAGGGTTAAAAACCCTCCAGAATGGATGATGGAGGGTTAAAAACCCTCCAGAATGGATGATGGAGGGTTAAAAACCCTCCAGAATGGATGATGGAGGGTTAAAAACCCTCCAGAATGGATGATGGAGGGTTAAAAACCCTCCAGAATGGATGATGGAGGGTTAAAAACCCTCCAGAATGGATGATGGAGGGTTAAAAACCCTCCAGAATGGATGATGGAGGGTTAAAAACCCTCCAGAATGGATGATGGAGGGTTAAAAACCCTCCAGAATGGATGATGGAGGGTTAAAAACCCTCCAGAATGGATGATGGAGGGTTAAAAACCCTCCAGAATGGATGATGGAGGGTTAAAAACCCTCCAGAATGGATGATGGAGGGTTAAAAACCCTCCAGAATGGATGATGGAGGGTTAAAAACCCTCCAGAAATGGATGATGGAGGGTTAAAAACCCTCCAGAATGGATGATGGAGGGTTAAAAACCCTCCAGAATGGATGATGGAGGGTTAAAAACCCTCCAGAATGGATGATGGAGGGTTAAAAACCCTCCAGAATGGATGATGGAGGGTTAAAAACCCTCCAGAATGGATGATGGAGGGTTAAAAACCCTCCAGAATGGATGATGGAGGGTTAAAAACCCTCCAGAATGGATGATGGAGGGTTAAAAACCCTCCAGAATGGATGATGGAGGGTTAAAAACCACATATCAGAGAGCGGATGATGGAGGGTTAAAAACCCTCCAGAATGGATGATGGAGGGTTAAAAACCCTCCAGAATGGATGATGGAGGGTTAAAAACCCTCCAGAATGGATGATGGAGGGTTAAAACCCTCCAGAATGGATGATGGAGGTTAAAAACCCTCCAGAATGGATGATGGAGGGTTAAAAACCCTCCAGAATGGATGATGGAGGGTTAAAAACCCTCCAGAATGGATGATGGAGGGTTAAAAACCCTCCAGAATGGATGATGGAGGGTTAAAAACCCTCCAGAATGGATGATGGAGGGTTAAAAACCCTCCAGAATGGATGATGGAGGGTTAAAAACCCTCCAGAATGGATGATGGAGGGTTAAAAACCCTCCAGAATGGATGATGGAGGGTTAAAAACCCTCCAGAATGGATGATGGAGGGTTTAAAACCCTCCAGAATGGATGATGGAGGGTTAAAAACCCTCCAGAATGGATGATGGAGGGTTAAAAACCCTCCAGAATGGATGATGGAGGGTTAAAAACCCTCCAGAATGGATGATGGAGGGTTAAAAACCCTCCAGAATGGATGATGGAGGGTTAAAAACCCTCCAGAATGGATGATGGAGGGTTAAAAACCCTCCAGAATGGATGATGGAGGGTTAAAAACCCTCCAGAATGGATGATGGAGGGTTAAAAACCCTCCAGAATGGATGATGGAGGGTTAAAAACCCTCCAGAATGGATGATGGAGGGTTAAAAACCCTCCAGAATGGATGATGGAGGGTTAAAAACCCTCCAGAATGGATGATGGAGGGTTAAAAACCCTCCAGAATGGATGATGGAGGGTTAAAAACCCTCCAGAATGGATGATGGAGGGTTAAAAACCCTCCAGAATGGATGATGGAGGGTTAAAAACCCTCCAGAATGGATGATGGAGGGTTAAAAACCCTCCAGAATGGATGATGGAGGGTTAAAAACCCTCCAGAATGGATGATGGGGGGTAAAAACCCTCCAGAATGGATGATGGAGGGTTAAAGCACAGTTGCTGTGCATCACGCACAGTTGCTGTGCTGCTGTGCATCACGCACAGTTGCTGTGCTGCTGTGCATTGTTCACAGTTGCTGTACAGTGTTCACAGTTGCTGTGCATTGTTCACAGTTGCTGTGCATTGTTCTCATTTGCTGTGCATTTTCCACAGTTGCTGTGCATGACCCACATTTCCTATGCATTTCCTACAGTTTCTGTGCATTGTGCACAGTTTCTGTGCATTGGGCATAGTTGCTGTGCATTGTGCACAGTCACATTGCATTTTTCACAGTCACTGTGCATTGTACACATTCACCCTGCATGCTGCAACGTTGCTGTGCATTGTGCACAGTCACTGTGAACCAAAACATGTTAGAAAATGAAACTACCTTGAACTAGAGATTTCACAGAGCTTCAACCAGTGCTTCGTTGATGGCACTTGCCAGAAGTAGCACTACTTTTTTTGTGGTGGTAGTTGTGACATATTTTCAAATTTTGTACTATATTCCTGTGAGTAAAGTGTTCAGAAGTGGATATTTTTGGATTTGTTGTCATCTTCTGATCATTTTGGTAACTTTTACTAATTTTTAAGGGAAATTTTTGATATTTTTTGTGATTCATCAAGATTTGGTGATGTTATTTTTGTGCCAACCTTTATTATTCTTTTAAATAATATTTTTGTTTTATAATTTGATTTCTATACTTTCTATTCAAATTTTGTAGTTTTAAAATCAATATTTGTCCATTGGTTGCATTATTACATATGCATGATTCATGCATAGGGGTGTAGCCTGTTCCTCCGGTACCTAGTTGTCAAAATTTGGCCAGGCAGTTTTGACAGGCGCATGCTTGACAGCTGCGGAATGGAATATGGAATCCAATACAGAAGTATATTGAATGCAGTTTTCCAGACAGGTGCCTACATTTTGAGTGTCAGGGGCCTGCAACCCTTAATGTATGGATGTGGAGCTGCACACAGCAATCATGAAAAAACACAAAACTGGCTGTAACTCCTCAAATATACACAACACTCTGATTCTGAGTAAATTTTATGTGTGAAACCTACACTTTACAATACACGTGAAATATTGAAATGGCAAAAAACTGCTTGAAGTGGAGCCATGGTCTTGGGACATTTTCTTGTAAATCCATTTAAAAATATAGGGAGTTGGAATTCAAGGGTGGGGTCAAGGAGTGACCTTACCTTGTTTTGGCGGAGGAATCAAAATATGTGATGGTATTTATCACTGATTCTATTACATATAATTTATTTTTGTTTTCATTCTACTTTGACAGATTTCTGTGAACAAGTAGCAAGCTGAAAAAAAAATACTGGATGAAGAAGAGAAATTTTGAAAAGAAACCTTCAAGATTCCAAAAGGAATACAGGATTCTTTTGAAATTTGATTTTTTGCATGGCTATCTTTACATAAAAAAAATTACTTATGGCACACCATTTTGAGTTTGAACAGCAAATCATCATGCTGTGCACCTTTTCAAATACCAATATTTTTGGCCTGCACAGTTTCACATACAAAGAATTTTTATGTAACTATCTGCACATTCCATAATATAGTGTACAAATGGTTTTTCTTGGAATATGGACCCATGAATTAAAAAAAGTTTTGTATGCCAAAAGGAAGGGAATAGTTTTAGAATTTTCATTTGATAATTGTAAAAATTCAATTTTTTCTTCTAATAAATTTAAAAAATATATGAAATAATAAAAAAAATCAAAGAATTCTCTAAAGTCAAACATACCTCATGAATCAAACTTTCAGAATAAAATAGTTTTGGGCACAGATTTTGAGCTATATATAAAGGAACCAAATTACTACTGTCACATTAAGGCATTTTATTTAAAATTTTTTTATTTTGAGCTGATTTGATATTCAAATAATTCCAAAAAATAAAATAAAAATAATGAAAAATTTGAAAAAAAGATTTTATGAGCTTTTGGTTTTTTTTTTTTGAAATATTTTGTTACTTCTTTTTTGGTTTTTCTTTTTGAATTTATTGGAGGATAAACTTAAATGTTTAAAATTATTCAGAAAAAAATAATCAACAGTATTTTCTTAATTTCATTAACTTTATATTATCACATTATTGTTTCTCTCACAAAATTGGAAAATTAAAAAAATTAACATTTTTATGAGAGAACCAATACTGTGATAATTTAAATTTAATGAAATTGAGCAAATACTTTTGATGATTTATTTCTGACTCATTGTACTAATTTAATTTTTTCCTCCAATAAATTCAAAAATAAAAAACATGCAAAAGAATTAACAATCTGAAAATGGAAAATAAGCAAGGAAAATTGAAATTTGTATGATTATTTTGAATATTTTTCAGAGTTTTTTAAAACTTTCAATTTTCCATTTTATTGATTGAAACAGAATTCTTTGGAATGCACAGGCCTAAAAAAGCATTTTCTGGAATGAACATATCCTCATTCTTAAATTTTGTGCATACAAAAATTCACATGGTAACTCTTTTGGGGCGCACACATCCACGTGCCAACAAAAGTTTACTTTTTGGAAAGTGGAGTTGTTCAAATAAAATAAGTTTGTGTATGGACCCGTGCAGGCTGAAATCATTGGCATGTGGATTGCACATGCCAAGAAATTTTTGTTGAATTAGTAATTTGGTGATAACATCAAAATAGCTGCACCCTTCAAGAAAATACAATGTAATCAGCCCCAATCCATTCTACCTGAGCTTCAAAAATTAATAAAAATGCTTTATTTTTTCAAAAAAAAATCTTCTTGGATTGTTCAATTCACCTATTATATGAATTCAATCACATAACCAAACAGGAGATAAAATTTGCCTGAACTATATATGTTCCAAAAACAAAATACTCAGTCAATTTTTCAAAAAAATGCACAATTTTAGTAATTTTTTTCAAAAATGATACCAAAAGGTTCCATTGTTGTGGGTATATGAATAAAATAACTATATTGGCACCAGAATGCATGCATTTTCACAAGGGGAAGGCGTGAAAGCCTTGATATATAAAATTAAGGTTTTCAAAAACTGTTTGAGGTTTAGAGAAGTGCCTTGCATGGTAGAGCACACATTTTGATGATTTGTGTCAGCTCCCTGATACCAGGAAACTTTTGGTCCTTTAGCTACAGAGAGTGATTAAGTAATTTGATAATAATATTCCCAAAAATTAAAACACAAAAAGCTCCAATAATAAATATTTTAAGAGCTAGAGCAAGGTTCTATTGGATTGTTTAAATGTTCTTCAATATTCTATAAAGAGGGACAAAAGTATTATACTATTGGGGATCTTTAAAGCTTTTTCAAACTCTCTTCAGGGGATAACTTTGAACTTTATAAAACCCTTGAATCAGTGGGAAACTTAGTGAATTACTCAAGGAGGAAGTATTATCCAACTAACTGGTGACCTTTTCAGGGAAAAAAGCACACAAGCCAAAGCAGAAAGGAAATAAATATATTCTTTGAGTGATTACTCACAGGGTACCTGCAATAGTTCATGGTTGAAGGACTTTAGATCAAAGATGAGGCTCTTGCTGACTAGACTTCAAGGGCAACAGGGTCATTATTTCTTTGAAGTAACACTAATACTTCAGAAAGAGATCATAAATCACTTTATTCTCTCTTTAAAAGAACTTGATCAATAATGAAACGGCTTCTGATGATAATTAATAAATTCCTGGTAAACTTTATATGGAACAAATAGGCCAAAGGAGTTCTATAAAAATACCTTTTTGTTGCAAAAGGGAGCCTCCTCAAGGCAAATAGAGAGGGTAGGACTCTCTGGCAAGGCTTGAAATCCAGAAAGGTAACTTTTTGAGCGTCCTCTTGGTTCTGTCAATCATCTGATTGCAGATCTGTAGGATCTGTGAAATATTTTAGCTTTTTAGATACAGGATCTGTTGAATTTTTAATCTTTCATTTTGGTGATCTTGCATGTATCTTTGATTTGTATTACTTTTATTTGATTAAGGTTATCATTAGTGGGTTTTTATTGATTTTCCTTACCTACTGATTATTTTGATGATTTTTAATAAATTTCATGCAAAATTTCTCCTATGTTTTGTGATCTTTTAATTATTTGGGGATTAGAGGGGCGCAAATTGGACAGCTGCATGCAGGATTTGGATCTGTGTTGCCTTTGACCTTACCCGTAATTTGCAGGCAGGTCCTCAGGCTAATATAGTAGCTATGCATGTAGGAATAAAGTTTCATCCTGTGCAGGCAGGTTACTTAACTAATTCTGGAAATTGTTGCAGAAGTGCAGAAGTGTGCAGTTGTGAGTGAATTGATGTGGTTTTGAGCAGGAATTCACAAGCTTTTCAGGAAAGATTTTTGTGATTTTGTGCAGAAATTTGTGTGCTTTTAAGCAATAATATGTGAGCTTTTGAGCAGGAATTTGCGCCCTTTTGGGTGGGAATTTTCCCAATTTCAAGCGGGAATTCAGGTTCTTTTGTGTAAGAATTTTCATGCTTTTTCTACAGGAATATTTGTGTCCTGTTTGCAAAATATTAAAATAGCCAAAAAAAATCATGGTATTGGTTTCTGTGTTAATTTTGAAAGGTTTCTCTGTAAATAGTAGAAAGATGACCTTCCCCCACTCCAAGATATTTCTATATCTGAAAAAGACTTTTCCTGGCCTAATGTCTTTTTCTATCTCTATAATTCCTCAGGTTTATAGTCCCATCTGAAATGTTTTTTTCAGGAAGCCATTCACCTTTATCAGCTGAATCTCATTTATATCTGAACAGGTAAAGTCTGATATCTTTTCCTTGGATTATTTCTTTTTTATCTTTCAGGATCTTCCTGAATTTCCTTTTTCTTTATCACAATCATCTTCAACTGCATTTCTGGTGAAGGGGACTTTTCTCCTTCTCTGGGGTGGAAGTGATTTATCAGGATTACTGGTAAAATTGGGTGTTTCCCGGGTAGTTAATCACTCAGTATTAGTTAACAGAATTCTTCCCATGGAGCTTTTTGATGGTAATTGGTCCAACAAAAGCAGTTCTAAGTTTTCCATTCCCAGATAAAATATTGAATTGAGTGTTAGAAACTAAGACTTGATCTCCAATCTTGAAATTAGGTCCTTTGTGGGTTTTTTCCCACCTCTTTTTCTTTATTGTAAAGAATCTTGAAAACATTGAGCAGCATGTTTATTATCCATGTCTATCATATGTTTGAAATCAACTAGACTGGAGTTTATTGTATTCAAAGTTTTGTTCAGATTAACCTTGGGTAACTTATGGATCCACCTTCTTTCAAGTATCCAAGGGGCTTTGTTATTATTTGAATTTTTCCTGCTGTTATAATCCATTTCTAAGGCAGGTAGGATTTTAACCAAGTCATGGCAATATTCATCAGCATCCTTGTATTCTAGTCCAAAGCAACAGAATTTTCTGAGAATTTCTTCTTGGGTTTGGATCATTCTTTCAGCTAATCCATTTCTCTGAGGGTGAAAATCTGTGTAGAAGGCTAAGGTGGTTCCTAAAATATCAGGAAGGTTTCTACAAACGGTGATGAGAAATTCACAACTCCCAGTCGTGTGGGAGTCTTCTAGGGCCCTACACAGCCCAATGGAAGCATGGGGGCCCATAAAATCTTCCAAAATGTGTGTGCGGGCCAAAACAGGCATCTACACGTGCCCAAGGGGTTGCCTCAAACATGTGCAACCCCCAGGGGGCTGATCCGCCCTGTAGATGATGTTTTTGGTTTTTAAATCCCTGTAAAGGCCTGTTTGGAGCTATTTTTGGGGGTATACGGCCCCCTGGGGGTTTTGAAAGAACTTTTGGGTCCCCCTGGACCACATTTGGGTTCCATCAACCAAAATTTGGGATCAAGGAATACTATGTGGGACTGTTGGACCAAACCTGGCAATCACCAAGTGACACCCAGGTGAATATTAAGTGAAATAGAGTGAATCTGTGAAACAAATCATTGAAACTAGAGGGAAACTGCGCATAAAACATCCCACAAAATTGATCTTTCTCAATTTCAAAGTGAAAAAAATTGGTGGTTGTTCAATTTAAAGATGAATTGAATAATGAATTAGAATTGAATTTTTTTGCATAATGGGAACAGTGGAAAGCCCTCCTTTTTGTAACATTGCTCCATTGAATGACTACATTGATAGTTCTATGAAAAAAGACAGGAAAAAGAAGGATTTGGGTAATTAATCATTGAAAGACCCAATTGCATCCTCATCTAGGGAGACAATTGAGGAACAAAATGTTTCAAAAAGGGACATGACCTCTGGTGGTGAGTGAAATTTTATGTTATTGGTCTTTGCCTTATTTAATTTAATTGAAACTTATGGAGTGCATGCCATCAAAATACCCATTTGATTGGTGCCAGATTGACTTCACTCACCTCCCATGAGAGCTTTTTCTACTAGGGAAGAGGAACAAAACTATTTTCAAATGTGGGAAATGAAGCATATTTACACTTTAACAGTTTTCAAATCAAAGCATGAAAAATATGTGGATTCAGCCTGTGATAGGAATGGTTTTTTTATTCTGGGCAATTGCTCACTAAATGGTCAAGGCAAACTCACACAAGAAAGGCTCAGTGAAAGTTTTTAATCCATGCAAGTTTCACAAAGGCACACCCCTGGTGGGGTATCTCCTATAGTAATTTTCAACATAACCATGAACAATCTTCACACCCCTCAGTGCATTGTCACCTGAGGCAAATCTCTGGGTTAGCCTTAGACAATCTAAATGAACAAATGAATTATGGACTCAATACACCTCAGCTGAAAAGAAAATTTAGCCAATTCAATGGTGGCAGATAAGTTGATGACCAAACAATCTATAACACTAAGCATAAGTTAGCGCTAGCAGAAATAAAGGGGAAAGGTTTCATGGATGTCTGCTTTAAACAATTCAGTAATTCAGGTTGGGTTCATCAAAAAAAATAATTGGAGAGGGTCGGTTGGAGGAGCTCTTCTTGGCTCACCCAGAGTCATTAAAACTTTGAAAAAAATTCCATCATATAGCTTTAATGGATTGTACTTGTAAAAATAATAAGTAAAAAAACCCCCTATTGCATGTTGTAGGAATTGATTCCAACCAGAAAAATTTCATCAAAGATATTTTTTTATAGAAAGAGAAACATTTGAGATCCACAGTTGGTATGTAAATGCTCTGTAAGAATTTAAACAGTTCTGAGGCAAAGGAAGTTCTGTGGAGGGGAAAGGTGCCTTTGGGCTTCCCTCCTGAGTGTTATAAAAATATTTAAATGTAACCAGAATCAAGATAGAGAACCTTGTGAATAATGAATCAATGGGAAGGGATAATTTTGATATTAATTGGTAGCAATGGAAAAACACTATCTGAGAAAAGATCGTGCAGAAAAATAAAGAATTGAACAAAATAAGTTAAAGTTTGTTCAGATTTCAACAGAAAAAGGAAGTAGTAAATAATAACAACCGCAAGCTAATAGCTCTGGTTTTCAGCAGAAGATTAGGAAAGATAAACTTGTTAGAAGATGTACGCACTTTAGCGTGTGCTACGTATGAGTGTAATCTAAACGGGATGCACATGTTGGCCTCTGCGGACCATTGGACACACACACGGACCATAAATGCCTGTTTGGATGTCACCAATTTGGGGAAAGTGGCCTCAAAATGCGTGAAACAGGCCTATTGGTACACGGGCCCTAACAGGCCCAGTGGGGTATATGGGAAAATACAGCCAGATGTGCTTGTATGGGTATATATGCGACCAAGGTTTATTTTGGAAATACTTGGCCAGATGGGCTGGCTCCCCAAAGTATGTTAAACTAATTTTTTGGGCTTGGGGCGGCCCATTGGGGCCCCTGTTTTTGCTTATGGCCCGTTTATGGGGCCCAACAGCCCGCGCGGGGCCGTTGTAGGGGGCAGGGGGACTCAAAATGGAGTCCCCCCACCCAAGTGGTGGCTGTCAAGCTGGTTGCAGCCGCAGGGCTGGGGCCAATGGCCCCAGCTCCTCCCCCTCCACTTTCTTGCCATTGCGAGGAGGAGGGGGAGGGCTGGCAGGATTTACCCAGCCAGAAACCAGTTGCAAGGGGCAACCAGTCATGGTGGGGGGGACCTGATCACCCCCCCCACCAAGTGTGGAGGCTAGGCCGTTTGCATTGAGGGGACCAGCAGTGGGGGGGAATTGACCACCCCCCCACCATTGAAGGAGTGCTCTCCCCCCCCCCCCCTTTACCAAGGGGCAGGAGCAATGGGCTGGAGGGTAACCTGACCACCCCCCAGCCCACCTAACATGATTATGACCTGGGGGCATCAACCTCCAGGGCCCCTGGTAGGGGGATTTGACCGCCCCCTCCAGCAATTTGAGAGAAAGAGGGGGAGGCGGCATGTTGGCCAGTTACAACCCCCCCCATGTGTGTCTGAGACCAGACCTAGGTGTGTCCTTGGTCCCTCCTCGCCATTTTTATGGCCAGGGGCTGGTTGCATGAGGCAACCAGCCAGCATGTGAGGTAATAGGCCGGTTGTAATAGACGACCCGCCAGGGATTTGAACAGCTAAGGGGCTGGTTCAGCACCATCAAGGTGGAAAAACCAGAAATGACCGGAATAGGCTGGTTGTAAGGGTACAGGGACTGATTCCATGTGGGCTGATGTTGCCCAAACCAAGTAATAAGGCCTGTAGATCCTGTAGCCCTCCTTTGAGGCGGAAAATTTGCCTTTTGGCTTGTTGTATCATGGGCTCACAAGAGGCCAATCTTTTGTACTTAAGGAGCTCTTCTCCCTGCTGTTTTCCATTATCCATTCATCATCCAATCAAATTCATCACTGATATCATCAAAAGTATTGCCCCATTGTGAGAGCCCATTAGCATTTATTGAAACAAGGTATCCAGAATTTCTTTTGCTTTAAATAATGCTCACTTGCCTAAGCTAATTGCTGGCCATAATTATAACACATTATCAGTGCCAACATCATCATTACTTCCAAGCCAACTAGACCCTTGTACCTCACTCTGGAGAACCTCCAAGACCTCAAGTTTTCAAAGAAGATGTCCTATATCCCTGATGTTAGCTCTACCAAGATAGTTCTGAAAAGTCAGAATTATAATGCTTGGGCTTTCCTTATGGATAGTGAGCTGGAAAAAATCTGTTTTGGGGAGATATTGGATGCAGATCACACTTTGATCAGTTCAGAAGTGGAGAAAAAGTATTATCATCTCATCCTGAGGCATCTTGATGAGAATCATGTGACATGGGTTGCTGATACTCTTATAGAATATTAGAGAAGGAGGGGCAGCATCCTTTGGAAGTTGCTTAAGTCCAAATATGCTGGTGATTCTGTTTACCAGAAGGGTATAGCATTCAATAAACTATTCAAGTTACAATATTCATATTGTAAGCAGTTTGTTTCAGATGCTAGGTCTAGCATAGCCAAGTTTAATTCATAAGGACTTAACATGGATCCTGAGTTTTTGTCTCTCTTGATCCTCCAGAAGCTACCAAAGGAGTTTGATTATTTAGTCAGAATTATTTCTCAATGAGATCCTCTTCTTGGGGACAACCATGCACTGAAGAGGATTGAAAAGGATGATCTTCAGTTCAAGATGAAGGGGGTTTCTGGAACAGCCCTTTTTGGAAAGACTTTAAAATCTTGCAAGAAGGCAAAAAAGGATTTGTCCAAGGTCTTATGCTATAATTGTCAAAATAAGGGGCATTATGGCAAGGATTTCCAGGAGGCCAAGAAGCCAAAGAAGTCCAAACAGAATGACAAGGAGGTCAATCTCACTACTGAAAACCTTGCAATGGTGGCATTGGATGTTCCAATGGAAATGTTTTTTGGGGAAGAAGGTCCCAACAAGAAGGCCAAAATTAATGAGGATCAAGAAATTTACTTGATTGATTATGAAGTGATTAATCTTAACCTCAAAGATGAGAACTTATCAGTGACTGATAAATCTTCTTTCCTATTAGGAGGATTGAAAGAGGATGTTCTTTTTTTGATTGATTCTGGTTGTACAGATTCCATGTTCCATGAACCAAATTTATTTTCAAATCTTAGTGATTATGATGGAGTTGTTAATATTGGTCAGAAAGGCACCACAATTCAGATTCAGGGAATTTGAAAATTTATTCTTGCAAATCACTTGGGTTTCAAAATTTCTTTTGAGAAAGTGTTCTATGTACCAGAGTTGCCTTATAAACTTGTGTCTCTCGGAGTGTTGTGGAAAAAAGTTTTCCAGATTTTTTATCTTAAAGAAGATAGGTTTTTTATTGAAATGGATGGGAGAACTGTTCTTAGTGGACAAGTTTGGAATAAGCTTTTGTGTGCAATCTTGTTGAAATTCTCATCTCTGAGCACTGTTTCTCACCATAGAAGTGGCCATAAGGCAAAGGACAGCAACTGTGAGAGTTGTAACTTGGGGGCTCAGACTAGAAATGTGTTCTCTAAGAGTAGAGATTGCACTGATGTTCCTAGAAAGGAATTTTCCATTGATTTGGCAGGGCCATTCACACCAGAGTCCCTTGGTGGGGCAAGATACTTCATAAATTTAGTTGATACTGTCACTAATTATGTTTGGGTTAAACCAATTTGATCTAAGGATCAGACCACAGAGGAGGTTTCTGTAATCTTCAAAGTTTGGAAACATAATGGTTGAATGAAGGAGATCAAGAGGGTTATCACCAATGGAGGTGGTGAATTTGTGAGTAAAAAGTTTGATAGGTTATTGAAAGATTACGGTATCATTCATATAGTCACTACTGCAAGTACTCCACAGAATAATGGAATAGTTGAGAGAATGAATAGGACTTTACTGGAAAAAGTCAGAACTATTCTGTCTCAATCTGTTCTACCAAAGTTCCTATGGGCTGAGTTGATTTGTACAGTCTGTCTGTTGCACAACATTTTAAGTGTTATTGGGAAGAGTCCTCATTATCAGTTTTGGAAGTTGTACCCCAAAACATTGCACCTAAGAAAAATTGGTTGCTTGGTGTATTATAGTGTCCACCATAATGAGATGGTTGGAAAATTAGACCCTAGAGCACAAAAAGGGGCACTTGTAGGCTATGATTTAATAAGTAAATTGTATAGGATCCATTGTCCAGGGACAAGAAAGGTTATCTGTAGTAGGGATGCAAAATTTGATGAAAGTACCTTTCCACTCACAAGGAGTGGAGATATTGTTGTGAATAAGTCACAGCAAGAAATAGAATTAGCACCTATTTCACCAGCAAAGGCTGAGGAACATGTGGTTCCAGAAGATGAAGAGTTGGAAGACGTGCCACCAGAGGGTTTAGTGCCCGCTTTGGGGGAGTCCATTAATTCAGAACCTGATGAACCTCCACCTCTGGTTAGAAGCAGTGGAAGGGTTAGAGTACCAGTTGATAGGTATGTGTAATGGAAGTCTCATTATTCTTCCGCAGGATATAAGGAAGATACATTTCAGGAACAGTGTATGCTCAATGAAGTCCTGGAGTTGTGTTCAGAAATGTGTAACAGGGTTAACCCAAATAGCTTTGGCCAGGCTATGAATTCTGATGAGAGAGCCAACTGGAAGAGTGATATTTTTGAGGAATTTGATTCTCTGGAGAATTATAGTGTCTTTGAAGTGGTTAAGTGGGATTTTGCTCCAAAAGGAAAGACAATTGTGGGGTCTAGATTGGTGTTAAACAAGAAGTTTGACACAAATGGAGTTTTGAAGAGGTTCAAAGCTAGATGCTTTGCACAGGGCTTCAAGCAGAGAGAGGGTATTGATTACCAAGAAAATTTCTCACCAAATGGAAGGCTGTCCACCTTCAGGTACATCATTGCTCTGTTGGTAGAGTTGGGTGAAGAAATCAGACAAGCTGATTTTTTAACTGCATACTTGAATGCAAAACTTGGAGAGGAGGAGACTGTTTATACATGAGTTCCTGATGGTTTTTGTGAATGGTTAGTAGAGACTAAACCAGAAACCATGAAGAAAATCTGTGTTAGAAGTTTTCTTTCAGCAGATAAAGGGGAATATGTCCTCAAGCTGTGTAGATCCCTGTATGGATTGAAGAAAGCAGATATGTAGTGTTATAATACCAAGAGTGAGAAACTGATACAGATTAGTTTCAAGATGTCTGAGGCCAATGCTTGTCTCTTTGTGAGAAAGGGTGCAATTTTGTTTGCATGGTTTGATGAAATTATCATAATTCAAAATGGTAAAGAGAGAGTCATAGATACACTCAAAAAGGAATTCAAGATAAAATGTCAGCTGGCTACTATTCAGAACCAACTTACTAAAGCCTAAAAACAAATAAAATATAAATTAATAATAAACAAATACAGAAATAATAAAATAAAATAAAATTCAGGAATAAAACCTTAAGTCGTGAGAAATCCAAGAATATTATAAAAAAAAATGGATTTGTGGAGCCAATTCAGGTAGGGTCACCCACTGGCACCACCCCCAAAATCCCACTCCTTCAGGTAGAACCATGGTTCACCTGTGCACCCTCCCATCACATCTGCAGGTATAGGTTTCTGACCAAAAATTTGGTCACAAACCCATAATTGGGTTTAGTTTAGGAGTTATGGACAAAAACTGGTTTTGTCCATAACCCCACGCGCAGCTGCGGGTAATTTTTTTTTGGCAGCTAGGCGCGCAGCTCTTAGCAGCCATGGCACAACCGGCCCCGGGAGTAGTTGAGCAACTACCTCGCGCAGGACCAAAGAGGTCGCAGACAGGCAGTGGCCCCGCAAGTAGTCTCCCGACTACCTTGCACAGGCTCTAGGCGGCAGCTACCAACCAGCCTTGCAGGTAGTTGAGCGACCAGCCTCGCGGGTAGTTGAGAAACTACCACGCAAGGTAGTCTCCCCTTACCAGCCTGCAGGTAGCCAAGCGACCACCTTGCACGGCTGCCGCGACCTATCGCCAGCCCCGCGAGTAGTCAACCAACTACCCTGCGCGGGCCCCTAGTGACCGACCAAGCCACCGCGCAAAAGTGACTGGCCGGCTCACTGGCCAGGTCTCCCCTCTCCCAAAACAGAAACCGGGCTGTGGGGTACCTCCAATACACCCCTTAGCCCTGTTCCACATCACATGGGGGCCAGAGAGCGCCACCATGTGGTGGGGAATAGTATGAAAAGGGATAAACAACCCAAAAATGCGGAAAAATGGGCCCTGCACCCTTTTTGGAACTATACCAAAGGGTTGTTAGGGCCTCTGTAAAAGGGCCTGTACGGAAGATTTGTAACTAAAACGTTATGTGTGAGTTACTGTAACACCCTGAGAGTGTGGAGTGAGCATAAACAGGGGCCTAGCTTTGTGCTAGATGGATCACAAGACACCAGGAATACATACAACACTCTCCATACCCCTTATAATTAAAACTGTACGTAACTAGTCACAACTAGGGGTGTACTGTCCAATTAAGGAACTGTAAGACACCCCAATATGAGAAGAAGAGCCTCAGACTCGAAATGCCCTTGCAGCATAAGGTCCCCATAGCTGTTTTCAAGCCCCTGGCCTCAGGAAGCCATGGCTTCTATTCATAAATATTAATTGAATACAACCTCTTTGGTTGATACAGTGAGGTCAATAAGGGCACAGAAACATGTATCAAGCCGATAGAATGATGACATAGGGCTTCTTGTACCTCTGTAGTGACTAGAGCAGGTCCACACGAACACACTGATGGCTCCCTGGCCTCAGCACTAGCCTGAGTCACCCTCCCTTGGCTGGAAAAAGGGCTGTAACATGAGGGGACCCAAACAATATAAATAAAGGCCGTTCCCCCAACCATTTCTAACAGATGGATCCAGTTACATAGTCATTATTGCTTCAGATATTTTCTTCCTCCAGCCATCAAACCCTTATAAGAAATAAGTGTGTGATCCTGGACCACTTTCTGATAAAATCTTAGACCATAATTCTTGAATCCCTGTTTTTGGCCAAAATCAACAACCAACCATTCAGCCTGTCCCAGTACCAAATTCCAGCACCCTGAATCCTTGCATATTGGCCCATTAATCAAGAATAAGTCCGGATCTAGACATAGTAAGTGATCCTGCTGACTTATACCCCTTTTGTAGGTTCTACATAACCCATACCCCAAGGAAATTACACATAACCTTCTTGAGAGGAATCCTTGTACACCCCACAGGCACCACAATCGCTACTATATTGTCCCAAACAGACATATACCTGTGTTCCGGAGGGTTAAAAAACCCCATTAAGGTCTTGGCCCCTCCTTTTAAATTTATTTTTATATATATATAAACAAATTTAACCCTTTTAGCCAAAATATATCTCTGGCATTTTTCGACATTTTTACTCCAAACTTTCCATCACCTCTAGTAGCTAGAAGGAGCTAGGTCCTTGGCATCTAGTAGGCTGAAAATTGGGGGTCTTGCCGGGAAATAATTGATATAATTATTGATCCTGTGCCATTTTTAATAATTTCTTAATAATTTTTCAAAAATTAACCAAAAATTCCGAAAAAATCATTATAAATTACCAAACTTCAAAAATACTTAAAAAATACAAAAAAATCTGAAAAATTATTTTTTGATATTTTTCCGGACTTCTTACTCTGCAGTGGAATTCAAGACCAAAGCATAACTTATTAAATACTATCTTAAACTCCTAAAACTCCGAAAAGAAGAGTATATCAAAAACTACAAACCAACAGATTGGGAACTTCTATCTCCTTTAGAACAGAAGAAATTGATTGATCTCCACTCAAAACTCAGAGAGGAACAAGAATTTGAAGAAAGGTTTCGTGTCAACCTCATCTTGAAGTATCACAGAGATTGGGCTAAGACTCAACCCCCTGCTCATATCAGATTCAAGCTATTAAAAAGTGAGATTATTCCTAAAATTTCTTTAAAATTTTTTAATTAAAAACTAACTTATGAATCTTATATCTGGTACTTTCTAGTTTCTTGACCGCCCACTGCCCCATCAACTCCAACTTCTGCCACTACAGAGGTAGCAGCTCCACCAGTCACTACTCCAGTAATAGTTCCCAACTATCCTGTTGTAGAAGCTCCCATCCAACCTAGGTCACCAACTAGAGAGGAATATGTGGCCACTCCAAACCCAGAGGGTAAGCCACATTATCTCACTTGTTTTAAGCATCTATATAATTTAATGATTTCTTTTAATAAAATATGTCTAGACTCAGAGGACCAGATGGAGGCTTCACCTCTCTCACCCACTCCAGAGCCAAGCTTAATAATCCATCCGTTGACTCTACAAAGAATGAAAGACTTGGGTATCCAGCCAATCCAGAGGATACCATCCCCAGCTCCTCTTCCAAGCTCCTAATCTCGAGCTCCTTCTCAAGGACTACAAGAGGAGTCCTGGAAAATGCTGATCAAGGAACACATGTCCTTGTGGCAAAAGTTAGTACAAGCGGAGAAAGAGGCCAACATGAAGATCCAGGTCTTCTATTTCAGGCAGGCCCAGATCTCTCAAAAGGCTCTGCAAAAGTTTATAACCAAGCAAGAGCTAGAGGAGTATGTGAAGGGGTGGAATCCATGGGATCACCTCAAGAAGATCCAACCTCCTCCCAACAAAAAGGGAAAGCAAAGGTCCTCCAATCACTGGAAACCAAAGGAGGATTTCAACAATCCAAAAATTTGGGCAGAAGTGAAAGCTCTAGCTTGAGCTTTAAAGGGGGCCTACAAGAGCTATTTGTAGATAGTTCTTTTGCAAATAGTCTTAGGAATAACTTTAGTGCTTTAGACAATAACATTTGTTTGTGCCTCCAAAAGATCCACCAATTGGAAGAGAAATTGAGAAGTCCTGAGTATCTCCTTGAGTTGAACATGGTAGTAACCACTGCCCTTATTAAAAATGGATTTTCTTCTGATCTAGAAGAAATTAAGACCCTGATCTTAGAGGATAGAACTAAGAACAGGATCAACTATGAGAAATCATTTTCCACCTTATGAGAAGATGTAATTCAACACCAATCTTCTGCAAATAATGTTTCCTTTGAAAACATTTTGAGAGAACACAAAAACCAGTTGGATAATTTCATCAATGAGCTCAAAACTCGAATGGATATGAAGTTTAATATGATTAAGAATGATATCAGGGACGTGAAATTGTCTCAGATTTTGCAATCTGAAGCTAATAACCATTCTGAGCGCCGTATTCTGCCTAGATTCTCCAACCCTAGGTTTAATCTTGCTCCTCCTCACCAAAATTATTCTCCTGACATGGAGCAAGCTATCAAATTGTTTCCCCCTATCACAGATTGGCCTAAGTTCTCTGGAGAAGGAGAATATGATCATATGAGTTTTATGAAATATATTGATCACCATATCATTTCTTCTGATAGCCCTAGTAAGGTTTCCCAGACTTTTTGAAGGGGTAGCTTTAGATTGGTTTATCTCCAAAAGAGAACTGGTAGGAGATGCTCCTTGGGAGGATTGGAAAGAAATGATCAGAGAACAGTTTGGTACCCAATTTTGGAAAAAGAACATGCTCAAAGCTTTTGAGCAGGATTTCTTTGATCCGGTTAGAGATCAACCTCACCAATGGTGTTTGACTCAGAAAAAGAGAATTGACTGTGTCTATCCTCAAGCTTCCGTAGAAGAGATCAATGAGCGACTACTAGGACAATGCAGAGGACACCTAGAACATAATGTCCAGTGTAGGATATAAATTGATGCTGATCTTCCCACTCTTATAGGAGTCACGGAAGAAATAATTGACATGATGGAACTTAATAAAAAGCCCAGAGACAGGCCCAGAGAGCTTCATACCCGACCCAGAGAGACAAAAGAGGTTGGTAAGGAACTGATTCTAGCTGCCCCCCAAGGGAATACTGTTCTTAAAGCCAACTCCTCTCTTGAATGTTGGAACTGTGGAGAGAAGGGGCATAGACAACCTGACTGTCCTCATCCTAGCAAAAGGATAAATAATATCAATAGAAACTCTGATAGTGAGTAAGAAGGTGACAAATTGAACCTATTCATCCAAAAACACAATGAAGAACCAGATTTGTGCCCTGTCAATGTCATTTCAGGAGATATAGGTTCTAGCTTGGAAATTAATCACGTCAAAGGAGAGTACCATCTACCTCAGAATTGGGATGGATCCATGAACTTAGACCACATCTCTGATGCCAAAACCTTGACGGTGAAGCCAGTTACTGGAAGGAGCTACACCTTGGGTAAAAACTGCTTTGCCACTGGTTTGTTTGAAAAGAAACCAGTCAGAATTTTGCTTGATAGTGGAGCCTTCTGCTCATGCACCAGCACTGATTTCTTAAATTGTCACTACCCCAAGTGGAAAGAAAATTTACTCCCTGTGCCCAAGGCCAAGTTCAGTAGTTGCAATTCAGCTATGGACATCTTAGGAGTTGTAGCCATGCCCATTTTTTTCCCACAAAGGAAAGGATCTATAAGACTTCAACTTGAATTTGTAGTCTTGGAAAATAGCTTATGTAATTACTTAATACTAGGAAATGGTGCTTTCTGCTTGTATGGGATTGATGTGATCCAGAGAAACAACCAATACTTCACCATTGGAGGAGAATGGAAAAAGAAATTCCAGATCTGTCACATATCAACCTCCGTACAAAACAAACCTCTAGAGACTTTTAAAAGTGAATATTTTTCTCAAGCTTCTCTTAATGATCAACTCACCTCTGATCAGCAAGACGACCTAGTCAACTTATGTTTTGAAAACATGGGTGCCTTTTGCACCAAAGATCATCCCATAGGTAACATCAAGGGACATGACTTTGTACTAACTCTGACCATAGAACCTCCATTTCCCCCTATCTTGAGGAGACCTGCTTACCCAGCAAGCCCTAAGTCCCGAGTGGCATTGGAAGAACACATAACTGAGCTCATGGATTTAGGAGTCCTTAGGAAAGTAGGACATAATGAGCAAGTAGAAATCACCACCCTGGTCATAATAGCTTGGCATAACAACAATTCTAGGATGGTTGGAGATTTCCAAATGTTTAACAACTACACTAAAGCAGATTACTACCCTATTCCAAGAATAGATCATTCCCTCCATAATCTTTCAAAAGCAAAGTACATTAATACAATGGATATGCTGAAAGGCTTCCACCAGATACCCATTGAAGCTAAAAGTCAAATATATATGAGGATTATCTGTCACTTAGGCATCTATGAGTACCTGAGGATGCCTTTTGGGATTAAGAATGCTCCTTCCCATTTTCAAAGAATGATGGACACAGTCTTTGGAACTTTTATCCGGAAAGGGTGGATGATGGTGTATATCAATGATATTATAATCTACTCTAATGATTGAGAAACACACTTGGAGAAGATAGGTCTTGTGCTGAGAACCTTAGCAGATGTTGGACTAAAGATATCTATGAAGAAATGCAACTTTGGTTATGCTGAACTGAAAGCCTTAGGACATGTAGTCTCAGGATTGTCCCTAGCAGTAGATCAGAAAAAAGTTGCTGCAGTACTCAATAGGCCAATGCCTCAAAAAAAGACTGAGTTACTATCATTTTTCTGTTTTTGTAGTTATTATCGGCAGTTCATACCCAACTTTGCTACCATAGCCAAAAACTTGTATGAGGTATGTAATAAGACTTCTATATTTGAAATGACTCATGAAAGAGTGCAGAGTTATGAAAACTTGAAGGAAGCCATGACCACCGCCCCTGTTCTAACTCAACCTGACTACTCTAAGCCTTTCTGCTTATATATTGATGCCTGTCTTGATGGACTTGGAGCTGCTCTTCACCAATCCAAAGTAGAAAATGAAAACCCCATGGAAAAATCTATCCTATTCATATCTAGACAGATTAAAGACACGGAAAAGAGGTATGGAGAAAGCCAGATGGAATGCTTAGCATTGGTCTGGTCCTTGGAGAAACTTCACTATTACCTGGAAGGAAGTACCTTTGAAGTAATAAACGACTGCACAGCAGTAAGGACACTCATGAACATGAAAACCCCTAACCGCCACATGCTTAGATGGAAAATAGCCATCCAGCAGTATAGAGGACAGATGACAATTATGCACAAACCTGTAACCAAACATCAGAATGCTGATGGACTCAGTAGATGGGCTCTCCCTAATGACCCTAGTAACCCTGCATATGATCCAGATGAGAATGACATCTTCCCAATCTTGGGGATCCACGTTTGCAATCTATATTTGGCTTTCTTTGATTCTGTCCAAGAGAGTTATGACCCTGAGCATCTTAAACTGCTAGAGATTATGAAAAGTGAAAACCCTTCTAATGAGTTAATACAGAGCCTAGAAAAGGAACTCTCTATTCCACATAAGGAAGGAAAATTTTCAAGCTTAGATGGTCTGCTATACTTTGGTCATAAACATTCAAGTGTGATAGTCCTCAACTCAAAAACCCATAGTAAAACTATACTGCAAAAATGTCATGATAACTGCACTTTGGGACACTTCCCATTAGAGAGGAATATTGAAAAGGTAAAGCAGACAGCCTGGTGGATTGACTGGAGAGAGCAGACCACTGACTAGGTCAAATCCTGTGACATCTTCCAGAAGGCTAAAAAACAAACAGGAAAGAGATTTGGCCTTCTCCAGAAGATATCAGAACCCACCAATAGATGGGAAATAATAAAAATGGACTTTGTCACCGGTTTACCGCCAGGAGGACCATACTCCTATAACTCTGTGATAGTGATTGTAGACAGATTCTCCAAGAGAGAAAAATTTATACCTAATCACAAAGAAGACACAGCTATGGAAGTAGCTCTGTTGTTCTGGAACAGAGTCATGGCTGATGTTGGTATCCCCAAAATAATAATCAGCGACAGAGACCCAAAGTTTACTTCTGAAATCTGGAGGAACCTCCATGACATGCTAGGAACAAAATTGGCTTTCTCCACAGCTTATCATCCCCAAACTGATGGTCTAGCTGAGTGCATGATCCAAACTTTGGAAGACATGCTAAGAAGGTTTTGCTCTTTTGGTTTAGATTTTAAAAACCATGATGGGTACACTCACAATTTGGTAAGCCTGCTGCCAGCCCTCGAAATAGCTAACAACAGAAGTATGCACTCTACTACTCAAGAATTTCCTCAAATTCTAGAGAGGTGATGGATACCTAGGATGCCCAAAGAGAGTGTTAACCAAAACCTTGTCAATATCCACCCAACAGCCCTGGACTTCAAGAAAATGTTGGACAAAGCTAATCATCATGCCCAAGAATGTGTACAGAGAGCTGTCGAGTATAATAAAACTAGATGGGCAAAAGCCACAAGGAACCTGACTTTAAAGTAGGGGACAAGGTCTTACTGTCCACGGTGAACTTCAACAACCTAGGGGGAAATAAGAAACTTCAACCAGCCTTCATAGGCCCTTTCTGAATTAAAATGCTCCATTGAAAGAATGCAGTTGAATTTATCCTCAGCGAGGAATTGTCCAAGAAACACCCAGTCTTTCCGGTTAGTCTGATTAAGCACTATAGCCATAGGGAATCTGAAGACCCACCTGCCCATAATATTCCCTTAGAAATACCCCAGGAAGGGAGCAAGAACAAGGTAAGCAAAATCCTCAAAGAAAAGAAGGAAAGAGTGAATGGAAAGGATTTCAGGTTGTACCTTGTCAGATACAGAGGAGAATCAGCGGACAAAGATGAGTGGCTACCAGAAAATAACATACCAGATGGCCCCATCCTTCTGAGGAATTTCAGAGCTTCAAAGAGGAAAGAATAAAATTATCCACCCCAAAAACCTTTTTCTGGGTACACCAATCTTGGCAGTGGGGAATTTCAGCTGGCTACTATTCAGAACCAACGGACTAAAGCCTAAAAAAAAATTAAATATAAATTAATAATAAACAAATACAGAAATAATAAAATAAAATAAAATTAAGGAATAAAACCATAAGTCGTAAGAAATCCAACAATATTATAAAATAAAAGTGGATTTGTGGAGCCAATTCAGGTAGGGTCACCCACTGGCACCACCCCCAAAATCCCACTCCTTCAGGTTGAACCATGGTTCACCTGTGCACCCTCCCATCACATCCGCGGGTATAGGTTTCTGACCAAAAATTTGGTCAGAAACCCATAATTGTGTTTAGTTTAGGAGTTATGGACAAAAACTGGTTTCGTCCATAACCCCGCGCGCAGCCGCGGGTCATTTTCTTTGCAGCTAGGCGGGCAGCTCTTAGGAGCCACGGCACAAGCGGCCCCGCGGGTAGTCGAGCGGCTACCTTGCGCAGGACCGAAGAGGTTGCAGAAAGGCAGTGGCCCCACGGGTAGTTGCCCAACTACCTCGCACAGGCTCTAGGCGGCAGCTACCAACCAGCCTCGCGGGTAGTCGAGTGACCAGCCTTGCGGGTAGTCGAGCGATCAGCCTTGCGGGTAGTTGGGCAACTACCCCGCAAGGTAGTCGCCACTTACCAGCCTGCAGGTAGCCAAGCCACCACCTTGCACGTCTGCCGCTACCTATTGCCAGCCCCCCAAGTAGTCGACCAACTACCCTGCGCGGGCACCTAGTGACCAACCAAGCCACCGCGCAAAAGTGACTGGCCGGCTCACTGGCAAGCCCTCCCCTCTCCCAAAACGGAAACCAGGCTGTGGGGTACCTCCAATATACCCCATAGCCCTGTTTCACATCACATGGGGGCCAGAGAGCGCCACCATGTGGTTGGGAATAGTATGAAAGGGGATAAACAACCCAAAAATCCAGAAAAATGGGCCCTGCACCCTTTTTGGAACTATACCAAAGGGTTGTCAGGGCCTCTGTAAAAGGGCCTGTACGGAAGATTTGTACCTAATAAGGTAGCTGTGAGTTACTTTAACACCCTGAGAGTGTGTACTGAGCATAAACAGGGGACTAGCTTTGTGCTAGATGGATCACAAGACACCAGGAATACATACAACACTCTCCATACCCCTTATAATTAAAACTGTAAGTAACAAGTCACAACTTGGGGTGAACTGTCCAATTAAGGAACTTTAAGACACCCCAATATGAGAATAAGAGCCTCAGACTCATAATTTCCTTGCAGCATAAGGTCCCCAAAAGCCTGTGTTCAAGCCCCTGGCCCCAGGAAGCCATGGCTTCTATTTATAAATATTAATTGAATACAACCTCTTTGGTTGATACAGTGAGGTCATTAAGGGCACAGAAACGTGTATCAACCCCAAAGCATGATGACATATGGCTTCCTGTACCTCTGTAGTGACTAGAGCAGGTCCAAAAGAACACACTGATGGCTCCCTGGCCTCAGCACTAGCCTGAGTCACCCTCCCTTGGCTGGAAAAAGGGCTGTACCATGAGGGGACCCAAACAATATAAATAAAGGCCCTTCCCCCAACCATTTCTAACAGATGGATCCAGTTACATAGTCATTATTGCTTCAGATATCTTCGTCCTCAAGCCATCAAACCCTTATAAGAAATAAGTGTGTGATCCTGGACCACTTTCTGATAAAATCTTAGACCATAATTCCTGAATCCCTGTTTTTGGCCAAAATCAACAACCAACCATTCAGCCTGTCCCAGTACCAACTTCCAGCACCCTGAATCCTTGCATATTGGCCCATTCATCAAGAATAAGTCCGGATATAGACAAAGTAAGTGATCCTGCTGACTTATACCCTTTTTTTAGGTTCTACATAACCCATACCTCAAGGAAATTACACATACCCTTCTTGAGAGGAATCCTTGTACACCCCACAGGCACCACAATTGCTACTATATTGTCCCAAACAGACATATACCTGTGTTCCGGAGGGTTCAAAAACTTCATTAAGGTCTTGGCCCCTCCTTTTAAATTTATTTTTATATATATATAAATAAATTTAACCGTTTTAGCCAAAATATATCTCTGGCATTTTTCAACATTTTTACTCCAAACTTTAAATCACCTCTAGTAGCTAGAAGGAGCTAGGTCTTTGGCATCTAGTAGGCTGACATAAAAGATCTTGTTCTGGCGCAACAGGTGCTAGGAATGAAAGTCAGTAAGAGAAAGAATTGTATTAAGTTGGACCAGAGCCACTACGTAGCTGCTCTTCTTAAGCAATATGGCTTAGAAGATACAAAGGAGTTTGGTAATCCCATGTAGTCAAAGAATTTTTTAGAGAAGTCTACAGATGAGGAGTATCTGGAGTTTGTTCAATCTGGGAACAACTACAGGTCAGCTATTGGATTGCTTAATTATTTGGGGTGGTGTACAAGGCCCAATATTGCCTTTGCAATTGGTTTATTTTTGAAAAACTTAGAGAAGCCAAGCATGAGGCATTGGTCAGCACTTAAGAAATTTATGAGGTATCTTAAAGGAAAACACAGTCTGGGACTGTTGTTTACAAAGTCAGCAAACTTTGATTTGGTTGGTTATTCCAATGCAAGTTGGGCAGCTGGTAGCACTAGGGAATCAACAAGTGGTTTCATATTCTTCTTAGGTAAGAATCTTGTCAGCTTGCTACTATTTACCAAGCATCCTGTCATAGCAACACAAAACTATAAAAAATAAGAATATCTAAATTAAAAAAAGAAATAGTGAAAAATCCATACAATTTATTAAAGAAATGAATTCCTCACCCAAAATTAGGTAGGGTCGCTCATTGACCCCACACTTGAAATCCAAGTCCTTACATTTTTAAAATAATTAAAAAGAAAAGTAAGAAAAATTACAACACCAGTATGGCACCTTTTGGCCATTTTAATATTTAACACATTGTGGAAACAAGAGTGGTGATAACCCTCAAAGTTGTCCTCAGGATCTGGAATTTATTGGTCTAAGCGTCTGTAAGGGGATTGGATGCAATGAGTTTTAAGAATAGAGAGGGATGATGATATGATATAAAATATATGATCCAACCCAGAGTTGAGAGTGAGGTATTTTTGAGTCCTCCTTCTCAACCCTAACCTAGGTAAAACCACAAGCAACAAGATAGATGAAATATGACCCCAAGTACAGAACCCTAGCTCCAACCAAACCTTACCCCTTACCACCCACCCTGTCCAAAACCCTCCCCTTCAATATCACGTACGTCCTGTTTGTCCTTCTCATGGCGCAGCCCCTTGCCCCGCCCTATTTGGAGCCCCCTGGGTTTTATCTGTCCGCGCGCATCCATGGATCCCAAAATCCGTGAGTCAGCCCGTGCTTATGCCCACGCAAACCTTGATTCCTGAAATCCATGAGTTGGCCTGTCAGCTTTCTACCAGATACAGAGCAAAACTGTCAAATAGTAACACAAAATATGAAAAATAAGAACACATCAATTAACAAAGTAAGGAGTGAGAAATCCATAAATATTATCATTACGGGAATGGATTCCTCACCCAAAATTAGGGAGGGTCACTCACTGACCCCACCCTTGAATTCCAACTCCTTATATTTTAAAAATAATTAAAAGGAAAAGTACTAAAAATTACAACACCTGTATGGCACTTTTTGGCCATTCTAACATTTCACACGTATTTTCACGTATAGGGTTTACACCTAAAATTCACTCAGAATTGAGGTGTTGTGTATATTTTAGGAGTTACACGCGGAAATGTGTTATGTCACAATTCCTGCGCGCAGCCCCACATCATTACATAACCCTATGTACTAGCAGCAGCAGGATCCCGCGTACTAGAGGCCTGCGCGCAGCTGATTATTCCACGCACGCAGCAGATCCTTCCCCGCGCGCATCTGTACTACTGATCCCGGTGCCTGGATCAGTCGTGACTAATCTAACAACCAGGTACCGCTCAGAAGAGCTACAACCTAGTTAGGGTTGCCTAGTATATGTAACAAACAGACATATGCATTACTAATGATCTAAAAAGATCAAAACTTAAATAAAATTAATGAAAATTAAGTTTTAATCATTTTTCAATAATAAATCAAAGATCAAGGACTACCATGTAAACCACAGATCTTGATCTTTGAAGACCACAAAACACTACAAGAAGTATTCATAAAAATTATTAAAAACTATCTAAATGATCCGCAGATGACAGAAAATTAGGCAACATTCACATCTGCACGCTTTAAAGAAATATCAATAGTACAAATGAAGGATTAGTACAGAATGATCAAATTTACGCCATAACTAATTAACAGATCCTGTGGCTAAAATAGTACAGAAATCCAGCAGATCTAAGGCCAGCTGATTGACAGCACCAAGGGGACGTGCTAATCTTGCCCTGACTGGCTTGCCTGACTCAGCCCACGAGCAGAACCCTCTCTACGTTCCCTGAGAAGACCAAAATCACCCCAAAAAGGTATTTATACAGACCTCTTTGGATCTAATCATTCAATCAGTTTTACCAGGAATTATTTATTATCAATCAGACACCTTGTCATTGTTAATCAAGTTCTTATATGAAGATAAGCAAGTGATTTATTACTTAGTCTGCAGTAGTATTATTCTACCTATATAACCAATCAACCATTGAAGTTTATTCAAGCAATCTACCCCATCTGCTCTGAAACCCTTCCAATTATTCCAGGATTTTCGTGGTAAAGTGCTCAGAGTGAGTGTTAACCTTCCTGTCTAGGCTGTTTGAGCTGTTAAGCCCGGCAACTAGTGGAATAAGTCCTTTCTAAGGCACCCATTTTTATTCCAAGGTTCTTAAAAACTGACTAAGGAGGCCCCTTGAAGAGAGGTTGCTAGTCTGTAAAGATCCCCAGTAGTAAAATACTGTGGCCCCTCTTTTATATTATATTGAAAACCATTTACTACCAAACCAATTAAAGCTTTAAAATGCTCTTATTTGACCTTCTAAGCGTTTATTATTGGAATAATAATTATTATTATCATTCCAGAATTTTTATCACTCTCTGTAGCTAAAGGATTGCAAGTTTCCTGGTATCAGAGAGCTGACACCGCCCGCGCTTATGCCTGCGCAAACCTCCCCAGCGCGTATAACCCCTGAGGGCCCCGCCCTCACCTTCCCAACTAGCCACCCCCAAGCTTGGTTGGGCAGGCTCCATCACTTGGTCTGCATTCCCTGGGCGGGTTGCCGGCCTGCGCACCCAAGAGTAGGCCCAACCCGCACCTGGTGCCAAGCCCTGCAATCCCTGCTGCTGATCCCTCATCTGCTGCTTCTGAGCCTGCAGCAGGCACTGCTGAGACAGCGCGCACCCCAAATGCTGAGCCCGACCTACCCAACTGCTGATCACGCAGATCCCAATCCTATGTTATAAATACAACACCACATCCCCCCCCAAGTTGAGTTCTGTCCCCAGAGGTCCTTCCATCACTACCTTGACCCTACCGCGCTACCAGACCACCCCCCCCTGCTCCCAGTCCACCCCAGCTACTAGCCCCTCCCCTCCTTCCAACTTCAGCCGTTGCTATGATCCCCTGTAATTTCTGCACCCAGAACGGGCACGCATGTTCAATTTTTCCTGGTCAACGCGCCTGCAGCGCTTGATGTTGCGGCCACGGCTTTTGCTTGCTTAGCAAGGGAATGCCCCAGCCTCCCCCTCAATATGGCTCCTGTTCCTGCCCACGCAAGAGGGCCCATCTGGACCTTTTCATGGTATTGGACAATGAAACCATCTTGGAGGACTCGTGGACTCCCCCTGGATCACCCCTTTGCCTCCCCCCCTCAAGCTTGATCCGCAACTCCTCTTCACTGTTCCGCCGCGCAGGACCTTTCCAGAAGGAGGATTTCCCCAACTTTGCAGCTTTCTGGGCAGCTATGCAATTCTGGGAAGATGGCGTCCGGGTTACGCAAGATGTGAGGGACCCGCGTATTGATGAAATCCTTTGATTTTGCGCCGCTCCTCCTCCAGCTCCTACTCCAGTCCCTGCCCCAGCTTTTCCTCCAGCCCCTACCCCGGACCCTTCCCCGGCTCCGCGAGGCACCCCTCCACAGGCTGTGTCACCCATTGTTGTCTTGTTGTTGCCTCCTGTTGGACCAAGCCCACCAGATGGTCCCCTGGAGGCCCCCTCCTCACCAGTCCCGCCTCCTAGCCCCCCCAAGATCCCGGAAATCCCTGTTTTTTTGGCACTCCCAGCAACTGAATTCAAGATCTTTGCCAAAAGGTCAACCGCAATGCTCCACAACTTCCTAGCAACCCCGGGCGTTCAATCCTTGAAATCCCAGTGCAAGCTTTTGGCGTCTTTCCGGGCCTTACTGGTGTTGTTGCAGGCCAATATGGAGGAAATGATGAGAATGGCTTAGGCGCATCTCCCCCCTCTGCCCCCTTCCCTCTTTCCGCGTTTTTTCTTCATTGTACCGCACTTCCCCTGATTTAGAGAAATACACGTCTTCTGCGCGGGCATCTTTTCCAAGCAGGTTGTCCTGTGGAAACATCCCTGCATCCTTTGCCAGCAGGTTTTCCTGTGGAAAAATCCCCATGTCCCAAGTGAGTTTTGAAGAAAGTTCCGCGTCCGCGCGTCATGAGTGAGAATGAGAGTGAGATTGAGATCCGCGCCCGTGTCCTGGTGAGAATGAGAGTGAGATTGAGATCTGCACCCGCATCCTGAGCCAACAAAGTTCCCCTGAAGTTCCCTGGACCGCCCCAGCCAAACTGCCACACAGTTGCCTGTACCCATCCTGCAACAAACACAACCACCCTTCACCAGCGCTTGCACACAGTCATCCAAGAGAGGAAAAGAAGTTAATTAAACAAACACTCTGGGGTGTCTAGCTGTTTGGGCTTTGAACCAGCTAGGACACCCCCTCACCAAATCAGACCTTTCCAGTATGTGTCCCACGCATACTCCGCACCCATTACGTTGTAGGAGAAGACAACTGATAAAGAGAAGACAGAGAAAAGAACCAAAACCCAAAAGAGAAACCAAACCCAAAAAATGAAAAAGTTTTTTTTTTGCTTACACTGGACCTCTGCTCCTTTTCCCGCATTACCCAAACACGGGCTTGTCCTTGCTTTCACAGACCCAGCTTGCGCGCCGCCCACGTCCCATCCTGCGCTAGCTTCCCCCCCAACTTGGCTGCTGTACTCAGCTGAAAGTCTCAACCAATCCCACAAAGGTTGCGTCCACCAGCCAATCCTCCAAACTTCCATCCCAACGCTGTAGATACTCCAAGGGATAATGGGGTTATTTAGCAAATAGCTTGCTGGCAGTCACTAGAATGTGAATTTAGTTTACTAATAGTCTTGAATAGATAGAGGTAAGCTAAGGTGGTTTTGAATTGCCTGCCCGTCTGAACTATAATAACTCTGCACAATAATTTTTTTTAATTAGTGGCTGGTTTCTTTGACACTTAAAATAGGTCTCTTATCAGACCTATATAGATTATTAATAGAGATTTTTAGGAATTGCAAGACTATTCCATGTTGGATTGGATTATTGGCAAGCTTCCACTAATTAATAATCAAGAATTTTCGACTTTTTCTGACTATTTTTCCAATTCCAATTAAAGGATTTAATAGTTGACTAAAAGGTGTTTAACCAGTAGGAGGACCCAAAGATGGGCTTTCCCACAGGGAGCTGCGCGGAAAAAAAAATTGATTGGTTTTTCTGTTGTGCTCTTCCTCTTTTATGAATTTACTAGTCAAAAATAAGGGGTTTTCCCCCTTAAAAATATGTGCTGAATAACAGGCCTTTTCTCAAGAACCCTTCTTCAAGAACACCAGGATTTTGGGTCAAATGGTCAATGATAATTTCTTGTTTGATCCTTTATTTCCTTTTCACTTGATTCTGGTTCACTTATAACTGGGTACTGTTAAGTAACTGGTAAGGCTGATGCCATATTTCACACACTGGGCAGAAGCAATGCCTACAACTTGGATAGGGCAAGAGAGCCCTCCTTAAATGGACAAATACTTCCTCAGGGGATTCTCAGGGCTCCCATGAGTGCGGTTCTGAGTCTCTCTCTGCGCTGTTCAAGCAAAGGAGGGTAAAGTTACATGAGACAAATCATTCTGGTGATAAAACGTGTAAATCAAGCTGAGAGATAACTGTATTTTTTAGTTCAATCTGTAAGCTCTCTGATACCGGGAACCTTGCAGTCCTTTAGCTACAGAGAGTGATAAAAATTCTGAATGATAATAATAATTATTATTCCAATGATAAACACTTAGAAGCTCAAATAAATGATTCAATAAGAGCAGTTGCAAGGTTTAATTGGTTTGGTAGTAAATGGTTTTCAATATAATATAAAAGAGGGGCCACAGTATTATACTACTGGAAATCTTTACAGACTAGCAACCTCTCTTCAAGGGGCCTCCTTAGGCAGTTTAAGAACCTTGGAATAAAGATGGGTGCCTTAGAAAGGACTTATTCCACTAATGGCCGGGATTAACAGCTCAAATGTCCAAGAAAGGAAGGGTAACACTCACTCTGAGCACTTTACCACGAAAATCCTGGAATAATTGGAAGGGTTTCAGAGCAGATGGGGTAGATTGCTTGACTAAACTTTAATGGTTCATTGGTTAATAAAGGTAAATAATACTACTACAGACTAAGTCATAAATCACTTGCTTATCTTCTTATAAGCACTTGATCAATAATGAAACGGTTTCTGATTGATAATAAATAAGTCCTGGTAACTGATTATGGAATAATGGATACAAAGAGGTCTGTATAAATACCTTTTTTGGGTGATTTGGGTCATCTCAGGGAACGTAGAGAGGTTTCTGCTTGTGGGCTGAGGCTGGCAAGCCAGTCAGGGCAAGATTAGCACATACACTTAGTTCTGTCAATCAGCTGTCCTTAGATCTGCTGGATTTCTGTACTATTTTAGCCACAGGATCTTTTAATCTGTTATAGCGTAAATTTGATCATTCTATACTCATCCTTCATTTTTACTATTGATATTTCTTTAAAGAGTGAAGATGTGGTTGGTTACTGATTGTCCATCATGTTCTGATCATGTAGATCATTTATAATAATTTTTATGAACACTTCTTGTAGTGTTTTGTGGTCTTCAAAGATCAGGATCAGTGATTTACATGATAATCCTTGATCTTTGATTCATTATTAAAAAATGTTTTAAACTTAATTTTCATTAATTTTATTTAATTTTTGACCTTTTTAGATCATTAGTAATGCATATGTCCGTTTGTTACATATACTATGCAACCCTAACTAGGTTGTAGCTCTTCTGAGTGGTACCTGGTTGTCAGATTAGTCATGACCAATCCAGACGTGGGGATCAGTTAGTACAGATGCGCGCGGGGTAGGATCCGCTACGTGCGTGGCAGAATCAACTGCGCGCGGGTCTCTAGTACATGGGAATCTGCTTCTACTAGTACGTAGGGATATTTAATGATGCGGGGCTGCGCGCGGGAATTGTGACATAACACATTTCTGTGTGTAACTCCTAAATATACACAACACCTCAATTCTGAGTGAATTTTAGGAGTAAACCCTATACGTGAAAATACGTGTGAAATATTAGATTGGCCAAAAAGTGCCATAATGGTGTTGTAATTTTTAGCACTTATTTTTAATCATTTTTAAAAATATAAGGACTTTGAATTCAAGGGTGGGGTCAGGGAGTGACCCTACCTAATTCTGGGTGAGGAATCCGTTTCTGTAATAATATTTATGGATTTCTCACTACTTATTTTTTTGATTGAGATATTCTTATTTTTCATATTTTTGTGTTACTATTTGACAGTTTTGCTCTGTACATAGTAGCAAGCTGACATTCCCCCACTCCAAGATATGTCTACATCTTAAAAAAGAATTTGGGTTAATGCCTCCTGTTGGCTCTGTAGTTCCTCAGGTGTATAGGTCTGTCAGGGATATTATTTTCAGGCAACCATTCATCTTTATCATCTGATTCTCCCTTGTATCTAACCAGGTAGAGTCTGACGTCTTTTCCATTGATCCTATCTTTTTTATCCTTAAGGATATTGCTAATTTTTCCTTTGTCCTTTTCAGGTTCTTCTGTAAAAGGTATTGCAATTGAAGGAGTATGTTCTCCATTCCTTGGGTGGTAGTGTTTGATGAGGCTTACTGGGAAGACTGGATGTTTCCTAGAAAGCTCATCACTGAGGATTACTTCCACAGCATTTTTACCATGAATTTTATTAATGGTGCAAGGTCCAACAAAAGCTGGTCTAAGCTTTTTATTTCCACCCAAGTTGGTAAAGTTAGTTGTAGAGATCAAGACTTGATAACCAATTTTGAAATCAGGTTCCTTATGGTTTTTATCCCACCTTTGCTGGTTATACTCTATAGCATCCTGGACACATTTAACAGCATGTTTGTTTGCTACATCTATCATGTTTTTGAAACCAAGTGATTTAGGGTGAATATTGGTCAGCTGGTGGTTAAGGTTATCCTTGGGTAATCTAGGAATCCATCCTCTTTCCAGTATTTAAGGTGCTCTCTTAGTGGTAGAGTGCTTGCTACTGTTGTAGGCCATCTCCAGTGAAGGTAAAAGGCTAACCCAATCGTGGCAATAACTTTCAGAATTCTTGTATTCTAGTCCAAAGCCACAGAATCTCCTGAGAATGTCTTCCAGGGTCTGAATTATCCTTTCAGCTAAGCTATTGGTCTGAGGGTGATAAGGGGTAGAGAAAGCTAAGGTGGTTCCAAGCATATCATGTAGATTGCTCCAAAACTCAGAGGTGAATTTAGGATCTCTTTAACTGATGATAATATTTGGAACTCCAATATCAGCAATGATTCTGTTCCAAAATAATAGGGTAACTTCCATAGCAGTGTCTTCCTTGTGATTAGGTTGGAATTTTGCTTTCTTGGAGAACCTATCAACAATGACCAAGACTGAGTTGTAGGAATAGGATCCTCCTGGTGGTAGTCCAGTCACAAAGTCCATATTGATGATCTCCTATCTTTTCTTGGGTTCAGCAATCTTTTGCAGTAGTCCAAACCATTTCCCAGTAGTCCTGTTGGATTTCTGACAAGTTTCACAACTGGTAACGTACTGTATAGTGGAGTCTCTCCAATTAACCCACCAGGAAGTTTGTTTAACCTTATCCAAGGTTCTATCAGCAGATAAATGACCAGATGAGCAGTCATCATGGCACTCAGCCAGAACATGTTTGATATGGTCATCCTTAGTTAAGACTATAACACTTGAATTTTGATGCCTATAGTATACCAGACCATCCCATATGGTGAACCTTCCGGCTTTGCATGGTTTCAAAAGAGGTTCAGGTAGGCTGTTGATCAATTCAGAAGGTGAAGAAGTACTTTTGATAATAGTGATCAGAGTTTTTATTCCAGAACTGTAAGCTTCTTTGATTGATTTGAACAATGATTCATTCAGTTCACAAACGTGGATTCCCATTATAGGAGCTTCAATGTTTAACCTGTCAATATTAAGGAGAAGGAAGATATCATTATCCTCTGGATCATAAGCAGGGTTACTTGGGTCATTGTGTAACGCATTCCTGCTTAAACTATAAGCATTCGGGTGTTTAGTCCCAGGTTGATGAACTATGGTCATCTGTCCTCTGTACTGTTGTATAGATATCTGCCATCTCAACATGTGCCTACTAGGGGTCTTCATGTTCATCAATGTCCTGACAGCTTTGCAGTCAGTAATAACAGTGAATTTGGTGCCTTCTAAGTAATAATGGAGTTTCTCTAGAGCCCATACTAAGGCCAGACATTCCATTTGGCTTGCACCGTACCTTTTCTCAGTGTCTTTAATTTGTCAGGATATGAATAGTATAGGTTTTTCCACTGGTTTATCATCTTCTATGACTTCCTGGTCTAAAGCAGCTCCTAGACCTTCCATGCTGGCATCTATGTAGAGCTTGAAAGGTTTAGAGTAATCTGGCTGGATCAGCACTGGAGCTGAAGTCATTGCCATTTTGAGTTCCTGATAATTCTTGACTCTGTCATGATTCATTTGAAACACGGTGGTGTTGTTGCAGATCTCATACGGACATTTGGTTAGAAGAGAAAACTTTGGTAAATACTTCCTATAGTAGCTGCAGAAGCTGATAAAGGATAGGAGTTCAGTTTTATTCTGAGGAATAGGCCTATTCATTACTGCTGCTATCTTGTTTTGGTCAGCAGCTAAGGTTAGTCCAGAGACAATGTGTCCTAAGGCTTTGAGTTCCCTGTAGCCAAAGTTACACTTTTTCATTGATACTTTCAATCCTACGGCAGAGATGGTTTTGAGGACTAGCCTTAATTTCTCCATGTGAGTATCCCAATGATCAGAGTAAATGATAAAATCATCAATGTATACCATAATCCATCCCTGTCTGATGAATAATCCTAGGAATATGTCCATCATCCTTTGAAAATGAGAAAGAGCATTTTTAATACCATAAGGCATCCTAAGATACTCATAAATTCCCAAATGAAAGATAATTCTCATGAATTTCCGGCTATCAGGGCTGATAGGTATTTGGTGAAAGCCTTTCAGCATGTACATGGTAGTGATGTACTTAGCCTTGGACAGGTTATGCAGAGCATGGTCAATTCTTGGAATTGGATAATAATCAGCTTGGGTGTAGTTGTCAAGCATTCTAAAATCTCCAACCATTCTTGACTTATCATTGTGCCAAGCTATAATTAATGGGGTAGTAATATCCACTTGTTCATTGTGGCCTAATTCCCTTAAGACTTGTAAGTCAACAAACTCTTGAATATGGGTTTCCAGAGCAGCTCTAGATTTTGGACTAGAAGGTTAAGAAGGTCTCCTGAGGTTAGGTGGGTAAGGAGGATTAATAGTCAGAGTTAGGATCATATCATGTCCTTTAATGTTACCAATGGGGTTATCCTTGGTACAGAAAGCATTCTGGTTTTCAAAGCATACTTGTAGGATATCCCTGTTTTTGTTCTTCATTGACAAGGAAATTCAAAGCAGCTTGAGAGAATTATTCCTGATTGAAATTCTCTAAGTGTTTTTCATAAGTTGAATCAGAAGTTTGAGTATTGACATGGCATATTTGGAACTTCTTATTCCAGTCTCCACCTATAGTGAAGTATCTACCTTTGCTTTGCAATACATCTATACCATATAAGCAAAGAGAATCATTTCCAAGGATAAAATAATCACATACTCCGTTTTGGAGCACTAAAAATTCAATGTTCAGTTTGAGTGATCCTTTAGAGTGAGGGAGTATGATATCAGAAGACCATACTCCAACAGCATTGAGAGCAGAATTACAACTTCTGAACTTAGCCTGAGGTACTGGTAGTAAGTTCAGCTTCCAGTTTGGGTCTGGTTTCTCCAGATAAGTTGAACCAACACAAGAGAAAAAGGCTCTGCTGTCTAGAAGTAACTTAACAGGGGAACCATGGATTGAACCAGTAGCATAGCATGTTTTGCCTGAAGTGTAACTTTAAGAGCCAGAAGGTTTTAGAGTCAAAGCCTTAGCTTCAGAGATGTGGTGAATCTTCATGTTAGGATTCCATCTTTGAGGTAATTTAGAATCCTCATTGACAGGATTTATGTCCAGAGAAGACTCAATACTACCTTCAATAACATTGATAGGGTTAGTGATTATTAGATCACAATCAGAGAGTGATCCATCAGTATCATCAAGGAGATCGTCATGATTGTCATACTCTTCTCCTTCAATAAGATTAATCCTTTTCCTAGGTAGAAGACAATCAGGTTTTACGTGTCCTGTTTGGTTACAGTTCCACCATACTTTCTCTTTTGATTCTGGAGTCTTCTTGACTTCCAAGGTAGATGGATTAGTAGCAGGGGATTCTTTATTTTTGGCAGTATATTGTTCCCTGTTCCTTAAAAACAGTGTAACCTCTTTATCTGTTCTAAGCACCACTTATGAGGTTTCTCCTTGGGTGGATCAAACTGGGAAGTTTCAAAAGTTTTCATCACCTTTCTTTTCTAAATCCTGGTACCAAACTGCACTTTGATCAATTCTTTCCAAGAATTCCAGGATAAATATCCAACTTCTTCTGTTAGCTGGCTACTATTCAGAACCAACTGACTAAAGCTTAAAACAAATAAAATATAAATGAATTCATAAATAAATACGGAAAAATAAAATAAAATGAAAATAAGGAATAAAGCCTTAATTTGTAAGAAATCCAAAAATATTGTTAGAAAAATGGATTTGTGGTGCCAATTTAGGTAGGGTCGCCTACTGGCACCACCACCCATTTCTGACTCCTTCAGGTAGAACTATGCTCACTCATGTACCCTTGCTTGTAACATCTGCAAGTACTGGTTTCTGACCAAAAGTTTGGTCAGAAACCCATAATTATGTAGGCTTACCCACCACAAATTCTGAATTTAGGGCCCTGCACCCTAATGTAATATTTACCCTTTGTGATATGTACCCATTAGCAGATACAGGGCTCCTGTAATTTTCCCAAAAAGGGATTTTACAGCCCTATTACAGTACTAAGAGGATACTGTAGCACCCCAGGACAACCACTATAGCTACAGCAATGTCCTGCTTTGGGCTAGAACACTCCCAAAGACCCCAAACCTCAGATAAACCCTGTATCACCCTAAATGTAATATGTACACATTAGAAGATACAGGGCTCCTGTAATTTTCCAAAAAGGGATGTTATAGCCCTATTTCAGTACTAAGTGGATACTTTAGCACCCCAGGACAACCACTATAGCTACAGCAGATTTTCTGCTTTGGGCTAGAACACTCCCAAAGCCCCCAAACCTCAGATAAACCCTGTATCACCCTAAATGTAATATGTACACATTAGAAGATACAGGGCTCCTGTAATTTTCCCAAAAAGGAATGTTACAGCCCTATTGCAGTACTAAGAAGATACTGTAGCACCCCAAGACAGTCACAATAGCTACAGTAGATGCCCTGATTTGGGCCAGAAAACTCCAAACAGTCCCCAAACCTCAGATACTTCCTGTATCAACCAATTAAGGAAGAAAGGTCCCTGTATGTATTTGTGGCTTTTACAGTACAAATTAGCCCATACACAACCAATAATGACCAATAAGGCCTCAAAATCAAAGTTGCGAACAGGTTTCAGAGGTCTAGGACATATGTCCAAGTCCCTAGCCTCAGGAAACAAGGGCCTGTACTTAAATTATTAGCCTCAAATCAGCATACATGGCTGGTATAATGATATCACTTGAGGCTTGGAAACGTGTATCAAGTCCCAAGCATGATGACATAGGGCTTCCTGTACCTCTTTAGTAACTAGAGCAGGTCAACAAAAACACACTGATGGCTTGTTGGCCTCAGCACTAGCCTGGGTCACCCTCCTTTGGCTGGTAAAAGGACTGTACCATGAGGGAACCCAAACGATATAAATAAAGGACCTTTCCCCAGCTATTTCTACCAGATTCATCCAGTCATATAGTCATTATTGCTTCAGATATTTTCTTCCTCAAGCCATCAAACCCTTCTAAGAAATAAGTCTGTGATCCTGGACCACTTTCTGATAAAATTGTAGACCATAATTCTTGAATTCCTCTTTTTTGGCCAAATTGAACAACCAACCATTCAGCATGCCTCAGTACCACCTTCCAGCACCCTGAATCCTTGAATATTGGCCCATTGATCAATAATAAGTCCGGATCTAGACCTAGTAAGTGATCCTTCTGACCTATACCCCTTCTTGTAGGTTTTGCATAACCTATGCCCCAAGGAAATTAAACACACCCTTCTTGAAAGGAATCCTTGTCAACCCCACAGGCACCACAATTGCTCCTATAATGTCCTTAAAAGACATATACCTGTGTTCTGGAGGGCTCAACAAACCCATTAGGGTCTTGGCCCCTCCATTTAAATTTATTTTATAAATATATAAATAAATTTAACCCCTTTAGCCAAATCATATACCTGGCATTTTATCTTATTTTTGATCCAAACTTTCTATCACCTCTAGTAGCTAGAAGGAGTGAGGTCCTTGGCATCTAGTAGGCTGAAATCTTCTCTTTTATTGATAAACCAATCAAGAGCTACTCCTTCAAATAATCTGGGCAATCTTACCACAGCTATTGCATCAGGGAGCTCATGAGAAGAAAGATTATAGTCAATAAATTTAATGAAACTTACATGGTTTTGTTCTCCTTCTCCAGAGAATTTAGGCCATTCAGTGATGGAAGGAAGTAGATTCAAAGCCTGCTCCATTTCAGGAGTAGGACTGGGTCTGAAAGACTCATTCCTAGTTATCCTGGTTCTGGGAGGAACATTAGTAGTACTGGTGAACCTAGCAGGCCTAGTTTCTTCTAGATCAATGACCAGAGAGTTAGTAGAATTGATCTTATAATCTATCATATCATTCTTAATCATACCTAACTCCAATTCAAGTTTATTGATTAATCAGTCAATTTTGGTAATCAGATGAGCTGAAGGAGTAGGACTAGTTTTCTTAACTTCTTCCTTAAGCTGGGCTATGGTTGCAAGAATATCTTCCTGAAGAATTGATTGGTTGTCATCAATATGTTTCATCAGGTCCAACTTAGTAGCTCTTATACTATCCTTGATTTGTTTTATTTCCAATTCATCAATTCTCATAATCTGAGACCAAGTTTCAATCACTCTGAAAATACTTGAACTTAATTTGTCCAATTGTTGATAAAATTTGTCAAAGCATTGGCAAATAATAGTAATATTGTAAGACACATTTACAGAAAATCTATTAAGAGCTTCTACATCTAATTGTGGTACACCTTTTTCCACTTCTGGGCTAAGGATATTATGCTTTCCCAATCCTTTGGGTTCCTTAACTTCTGATGGGCTGAGGACCTCTTCTTTTTGGGGTCCTTTCCCTTTAAGGAAGCTAACTGATCCCAAGGATTCCAGTTCTGCACGTATCCTTGTACTTCTTTCTTTGGGATCAACCTTTGCAAAGAAATCTGAGATTTCTTTGCCTGAGAAATGGATTTTCTCATACCTGGTTGATCCTCCTGGGTCTGAGCCAACCTGAATTGTTCCCAATAGCTCAAGTGCTCTTTCACTAATACTTTGACTCTTTCCTCCTTGGTTGAGTCTTGCTGGGGTGGCGTAGGAGGACCTGACCCTCCTGGGATAACATGGTGGGCAACGGATGGCTCTCCAACAGTCTGTTGGACGAGTTGGCCGCCACGGTTGTTGCCGTCATTGTCCCGCGTGACGCTATGGTACGTGTTTTAGTCCCCTCATTGCGCTTGCAACTGGAGTCTTTGCGTGCAATGGTTCCTCCGGGCAGAGATCCATATGATGGGGCTCTACCTGTTGCACGGGTGTTGCGCCTATTTTGATACATTGCACCAAAACAACTCAAATGGGCCGTGTGGCATGCTACACAACTCAAATGGGCCGTGTGGCATGCCAAACAACTAAAATCAAGTTGTGTGGCCTCCACTAAATAAGAAATAATAAATAATAAATAATAAATAATAAATAATAAATAATAAATAATTTTTGATACATTGCACCAAAAAAAATGTGTAAGTCTTTTGTCATAACATTGAAAAAAAACTTTAAAATTATAAAAATAATTTTTCTTGTGTGTTTTATATTTTTAATAATTTTTTTAAAAATATTTTAACTTACTTAGAGTTAAATTCAAGGGTACCAGCACTTGGTTGGGATCACAACTATCCTTGGAGGGTATTCCAACGGGGTCTGAGTGAGTTCCAATCAGATCTTGGGATAAATCCAAGGGTAAGTCCAATGGTACGCTGTCTGGGACGTCCTCTAGGAGGTCCTGGTCAATGAGATCACCAAAAACAAAATCTACTGACATGGATAAAAACAAAAAAATATATGTTTCATATTTTTTGTATTTTTACGTGTTAAAATGATGTTTCTTAGAAAAAAATCACTTTTATTATTTTTGTATTTTTCTTTATCTTCAGGGTTATTTAGTTTATGAATGTAAAGCTTTCTTTGATGAATCTTCCACTCCTTATTTTGACTTGATAAAGAATTGAAATTGATGATTCTTTCAAGCTCAAGTTCTTTGTCTTTTATAACCTGCTGTTTATAATAAAGCAATTTCTCCTGTTTTTGCTCAGGATTTATGATAACAGGGACAAAGTTACAGAGTTTCTCTTCTTTTTTCTTTTTAAGAAGGTTCAAATAATAATTGATCAATTTTCTGTTGGTCTTAAGATCCACTAGAGAAAAAAATGATCAAAAATATATGTCATAAGTATGTTAACTTTTTTTTAAAAAATAAATAGACTGGTCCAAGGAATAAATAATTAAAAATTAATTATTCAAGGATATTTCCCGGCCAGACCTCCAATTTTCAGCTCCCTGATACCAGGAACCTTGCAGTCCTTTAGCTACAGAGAGTGATAAAAATGCTGGAATGATAATAATAATTATTATTGCAATAATAAACACTTAGAAGCTCAAATAAATGATTTAATAAGAGCAGTTGCAAGGTTTAATTGGTTCGGTAGTAAATGTTTTTCAATATAATATAAAAGAGGGGTCACAGTATTATACTACTGGGGATCTTTACAGACTAGCAACCTCTCTTCAAGGGGCCTCCATAGGCAGTTTAAGAACCTTGGAATAAAGATGGGTGTCTTAGAAAGGACTTATTCCACTAATGGCCGGGCGTAACAGCACAAATGGCCTAGACAGGAAGGGTAAAATTCACTCTGAGCACTTTACCACGAAAATCCTGGAATAATTGGAAGGGTTTCAGAGCAGATGGGCTAGATTGCTTGACTAAACTTCAATGGTTGATTGGTTAATAAAGTTAAATAATACTACTACAGACTAAGTCATAAATCACTTGCTTATCTTCTTATAGGCACTTGATCAATAATGACAGGCTTTCTGATTGATAGTAAATAATTCCTGGTAACTGATGATGGAATAATGGATCCAAAGAGGTCTGTATAAATACCTTTTTGGGGTGATTTTGGTCTTCTCAGGGCACTTAGAGAGCGTTCTGCTCGTTGGCTGAGTCTGGAAATCCAATCACGGCAAGATTAGCACGTCCAATTGGTCCTTTCAATCAGCTGGCCTTAGATCTGCTGTATTTCTGTACTATTTTAGCCACAGGATCTGTTAATCTGTTATGGCATAAATTTGATCATTTGGTACTCATCCTTCATTTGTACTATTGATATTGCTTTAAAGCGTGCAGATAAGGATGGTTACTGATTTTCCATCATCTGCTGATCATGTAGATAATTTTTAATTATTTTTATGAACACTCCTTGTGGTGTTTCAAGGTCTTCAAAGATCAGGATCAGTGATTTACGTTGTTGAAACTTAAGAAGAGTTACCTTCACAAGTTGTCCTGAGTTACGGAAATTATTGGTCTAGCGTCTGGAAGATGATTGAGCGCGATGAGTTTTTAAGAAGAGAGAGTGATGATATGATGAAATTCCTTCCTTCCCCAATCCATAAGATGATGATCCTCCCCAACCCGGAGTTGAGGGTGAGGTCTTAAGTCCCCCCTCAACCCTAGCCTAAGTACAACCACAAACAACAAGAACAAGTGATGAAATACAACCCTAAGCCGCAGAACCCTAGCCCAACCCTATCCCTCCATCCCTCGCCATTACCCGCGCCCTTTGGTATTAACGTAGCCCGGTTCATCCTTCTCATGGCGCGGCCCTCCGCCGCGCCCTACTCGGAGCCCCCCGTGTTTCCGTCCGCGCCGTCTGCGAATCCCACGATCCGCGGGTTGGCCCACGCTTATGCCCGCGCGGGCCTCCCCAGAACGTATAGCCCATGATCGCCCTGCCCTTGCCTTCCGGACTAGCCACCCGCAAGCTTGGTCGGGCCGGCTCCATCACTTGGTCCGCTTCTTCCAGGCGGGTCGCGGTCCGGCGCCGCCTGAGGTAGGCCAGACCCATACCTGGTGCTGAGCCCCGCAGCCCCTACTTCTGAGCCCGCCGCAACTGCTGCTGAGCCCGTGGCAGGCACTGCTGAGACTGCGCGCACGCCAGATGCTGAGCCCGACCTACCCAACTGCTGAGCACGCAGCCCGCAACGCAGCTCTCAATCCGGGGTTATAAATACAACACCACATCCCCCCCCAAGTTGAGTTCTGTCCCCAGAGGTCCTTCCATCACCACCTCGCCCCTGCCGCACCTACCAAACCACTTCCAACCCCTCCCCCAGTCCACCCCTAGCCGTCTTAGCCGCGCTCGTCCTCCGCTCCCCGCCATTGCCATGATCCCCTGCAATTACTTTGCCCGGAACGGGCTAGTCTTCACAATCATCCCTGGTCTACGTGCCTGCATTTCCTGCCGTTGCGGTCACCGCCGCTGCTCCTTGGGGGAGGGTATGCCACGCCCTCCACCCGCATCCCGCTCTTGTCCCCGGCCGTGCAAGAGGGCCTGTCCGGACTCGTTCGTGGTTTCAGACGATGACTCGGTCTCGGAGCACTCGTGGACCCCTCCTGGATTGCCCCCTGGCCGTCCCTCCCCAAACTCGGACCGCGACTCCACCTCTCCATACCGTCGCGCTGGACCTCCCCGCAAGGAGAATTACCCAAACTTTGCGGCGTTCCGAGCGGCCATGCGATTCTGGGCGGACCGGGTTTGAGTGACGCAAGGCGCAAGGGACCCGCGCCTTGATGAGATTCTCCGGCGTCGTGCCCCTGGCCCTCCTCCGGCTCCTGCTCCTCCTCCAGCTCCGGCTCCTCCAGCTCCGGCTCCAAGCCCAACCCCTCCTCCGGCCTCCTATCACTCGTCGGACTTGGACGAGAGGCCCCCAACCCCGCAAGGCACCCCTCAACCGCCCGCGTCACCCATTAATATCCCGTTGTTGCCTCCTGTCGGTCTGAGAGTTCCAGATGGTCCCCCGGAGGCTGCCTTCTCCCCGGTCCTGCCTCCCCCCAACCCACCCGAGATTCCGGACATTCCTGTCCTCCCGGCTCTCCCGCTTGCAAGGTTCGATGCGATGGCGGACAACGCGGATGGGCTACTCCGGCGATTCCTGGCGGTCCCTTGAGCCCACACCACTGATGACCGTTGGGAACTCTTGGCGGCCTTCCAAACCCTGGTCGCGGCGGCTCGCGCGGACGCGGAGGATATGATGAGGATCCGCTTGACTTAGACGGATTGCCCCCCCCCTTCCCTACTATTATTATTATTATTAATTTTTTTTTTTCATAGTTCCTATTCTGCGCCCTTTTGCAAAGAAAGACTTTTGCCGCGCCATCTTGTGAGAGCCTTGAGAGAATTCCGCGTACGCGCGTTATGAGTGAGAGTGAGATTGAGAATGAGAGAAAGGTTGAGAATGAGACGAAATTGAGATCCACGCCCCGCCCGTGCACTGAGCCAACAAAGTTTTCCAGAAGGTACCTGGTCCGCCCCAGCGGAACTGCCACACAGTTCCCCGTACCCACCCTGCAATAAAAAAAACAACCCTACACCAGCGCGCGCACACAGTTATCCAAGAGAGAGGAAGAGGACATAAGGGAAACGAACACTCTTGGGTGTCTAGCTGTTCCGGCTGTGAACCGGCTAGAACACCCCCTTACCAAATCAGACTCTTCCCGCGCGTGTTCCACCCATAATCGGCACCCATTACTCCATACACAAGACAACAGGTTGAGAGAAAAACAAAGAAAAAGATCCAAACCTTAAAGAAAAAGATTACTATATATATATATTTTTTTTTTTTTTTTTTTTTATACCTGGGGCCTCCGCTCCTTGTCCTGCGTGCCCATCCGCGGGGCTTGTCCTCGCGTTCACAGGCCTGGCTTGCGCCGCGCTTGCGTCCCTAAAAACCAAACATAGCTGACACCAGTACCAATTCGCAAAACCAGTTTACACAAGAAATAGGAAAACGGACATTCTGGGGTGTCTAGTCATCCCGGCTGTGAACCGGCTAGAACACCCCCTCACCAAATCAGGTTTTTGCCCTACTCGCGCCCCCCTTCGACTTGACGACTGTCCCCAGAGACTTGTAGCCTTTTACTCCTCCGGGGCGGCGCATCAAGCGTGGGCTCCTCCTCAACCAACGAACCCAACCCGCCCATCAACTCTGGACCCTCAGCTGCGTCCCGGGCGTCCGCGCCATCGCCAGCCGTCTTTTCAAAGGAGGTGGAGCCGCGTGCGAAGAAGCGCTTCACGTGCAAAGCCGCTGCCTTCCGTTTGAGCGGCGCCCCATCCAATTCCTTGAGTTGATAACTCCCGCCTTTGAACTTGGATGCCACGCGGAAGGGGCCGTTCCATTGGTTGGCAAAAAGCTTACCCCACTGAGACTCCAAACTACGGTTGTACAGCAACACTAAGTCCCCCTTCCGCAACGGATCCTGGAGACGATGGGAACAGCGCTCATCCCAGTAGCGGACCAACGCCGTCCTGGTCTTTCGCAACCTATCCGCGGCCTTCGCCAGGGTCTCGTCCCGCCGGAGAAGCTGTTTGGCGCGCGCCTCCACGAGCTCCGCGGAGGTCTTCACCTTCCACCAATCAATGCCCAAGAAAGTCTCCAGCTTGATGTCCACCGGAAGGACCGGGCGCTGTCCGTAGAGGAGTTCATAAGGCGAGTAGCCCGTTGAGCGCTTGACCAATATCCTTTCCGCAAAGAGGACCACCGGAAGGGTCTCCTGCCAACGCTTCCCGTCCTTGCCACACATCTTCACCAGCGCGTCCTTGATTGGCTGGTGGCCGCGTTCAATCATCCCGGCACCCTCGGGGTAGTACTCCGTGACCCGCCCAAACTTAGCCCCGCAGCTCTGAACTAACCCCATCAAGCGGCCTCAGAACTCCGCGCCCCCGTCAACGGTGACCAGTTGGAGCAAACCATACCGCGCAAACCAATCTTCCTCCAAAAACTGGGCGACCCTTTCCGCCGACAGCTTGACCAGCGGACGCGCCTTGACCCAACCCGACAAGTTGTCCCGCACGACCAGCAGGTACGCGAACTTCCCCGCCTTGATGTGAACCACATCAAGGGAGACCCGTCCGAACAAGGCGTCCTCCCCCGTAGGGTGACCCACCTCCCTTGGGAGCCTAGAACTCCGCCTCTGACAAGCCTCGCATGACTTCACCCACTCGCGCACGGCGCGTACCACCCCCGGCCACCAGAACCTTGCTTTCACCCGCCCCCGCGTTTTGATCTTGCCTCAATGCCCAAGGTTGTTGTGAAGACACCGCAGAATCACCTCCTGGTCCCTCCTCAATGTCGCGACCACCAGGGGCATGGGGGTGCACCTCCGCCACAGTTGCCCCTCCTGAAAATAAAAGTTGGTCGTCCGCCGTTTTGCCCACCAAATTACTGTTTCCAACGTGCCTTCCGGAAATCGGTGACCCTGCAGAAAGAAGCACAATGTCGCGTAACGCCCGGACTGCTGCAGCGGAAGAGCAACCTCCGTCTCCATCATGCCCACCCGGATAACCGGAGATTCCACGTCCAAGTGTTCTGCCCCTTCAAACGGATCCTCGCGCGGGTACCGTGACAGTGCGTTGGGCATTGTGAACGCCTTCCCTGGGACATGAACCACACTAAAGGCAAAGAGTTGAAGGAACACGACCCACCTAGTCATTGGGGCGTTTGGCAGCATTGGCGAATTGATCATCCGCGCCAGAGCCTCCGCGTCCACCAAGAGTTCAAAATTCACCCCCCAAAGCAAATGCTGCAGCCTTTGCACAATCTTGGTGACCCCGCACAGTTCCAACTTCGGTTGTGAATACCAACTCTCCGTCGCGGTGAAGGTTACGGATTCATAAAGAACAGGCCTATCCTTACCATCCTCCTCCTGCGTCAGAACGCCTCCCGCGCCGAGTTTGCTAGAGTCAACGGCCAGGCGGATCCCTCCCAATTCATAGTCAAGGTCCCGGAGGACAATTTTGCGCCCCACAATCTCCTTGAGCTTTGCAAAGGCAGTGTCACACCCCGCTGTCCACTCCCACGCCGCACCCTTAGGTGTAAGTGCCCGCAGCGGACTCGCCACCTCTGCGAACCGCTCAATGAACATGCGGACGTAGCTCCACAGCCCCAAAAACTGGAGGATATGCAAAGGCGTCCGTGGAGTCGGCCATTTGAGGACTTTCTTCCGTTTCTTCTCCGCGATCCTCCTGCCGTTGGCGCCCACCACGTGTCCCAGCACCTCCAGCGCCGGAACGCAAACCGCCAACTTACTCCCTGCTACCTTAAGCCCCGCCTCCTCAATTCCGAACAAGATCCGCTCCAACGTTCTCGCGTATTCCCAGACAAAGCAGCAAATCCTTGGGGCTTCCTCCAACACCGCACCCCCATAGTCAGTCTTCGGCCCCTTGATCCCCGCATCATCAATGAAGATCAGAGCCCCCTCCAGGATGTTGTCCCGTAGTATCCATGTCATCTGAGCCTGGTAAACTTCCACCAAGTTCGTCGCGCCCTGCGGCAGCCGCGTCAACTGCATTCGTCCCAGCCCTGTTTCAAACGCGGTCAATGGCCGCGATTTGGGGTGGAGCTCCCACTGATTGTACCCCCCCCATCACATCGACCAGTCCGTAACACGCGCACCCCGCCATTGATTCCAAGAATTTGTCCACCCGCGGCGGCAATCCCGCGTCCCAGATGGTGAATGAATTCAGCCGCTGCAGGTCATGGACAATCCTCAGCAACTTCCCGTCCTGCTTAACCACCGCGAAGATCGGGCTAGAGTAGCTCAATGTGGACTTCTCGTAAAAACCCGTTCTAACGCGCTCCTGAACCAGCTCCAGAAAGGGCTCCCGTACATCCGGGGGATTGGAATTGGCTTGATTTGCCAGGGTTTGTGCGGCACCGTGGGGATTACGTAGGGGTTGCCGATTCCTCTTTTCAACAATCCGCTCTCGTCCGGCCCGAAGGCGAGGGCCTTCTTGCAAAGCACCAACACCGATGTCAGCAAACCCTTTTCCTCCGCACTCAACCACCCCGCCGGCCCAAAGTTAAGCGCCTTGATCCTTTCATCCGTGATCCGCGCTGACCGGGTTACCCACCCCGAGGTCTTCAATGGACTTACCCAGGGATCCCGAGACCAGATGATTGGTCTCAGGGGCCCGTTCAGCCCCTGCAGCATTGGTTTGTTCCGAGGCCGGACCTTTCGCGCCACAGGCTTATACCGCCCCGCGTTACAACTAACCATCTGCATGCATCCATCGTTGTCGTCATGGATCCTGGCAAAAATCAACCCACGGCTTTCGCCTTTGCTCACAAGCGTGGCACTATGGTAGGGTTTTTGAAACGTGGTACCTCCTGGTGACGCATACCAAGGAAAAGAACTTACTTCTGCCACCCGCGCCCTCCGCGCGCTTCCCTCCCCCCCTTGCTCCTCCCTAGTCGGCCGCCTGCCCGAGACCGGAGCCTGTCCCGCGCGGTTGCCGCGGTCGACTAGGCAAAATCCCCCATGAGGCGGCCCTCGCAGCCGTTCCCCCCGTAGGATTCCGTCTCCTCGCCAGCCGCCGCCAACCGCACCCACTTCCCTTTCCCGTGGTCGGAGATTGTCGTCTCAAACTTGGCCCTGGACGCGTCCTCTACCGTCAGCACCTCCGTCCCTTCCTCCTTGTTGAACGCCATCCGGGCCCGGAACCCAAACATAAACGGTCGACCCAAAATCACATTGCCGCACTCCACCAAAAGGAATGACAGCGGCTTACAGACCTTCGCGACCTCCACCTCTTCTCCTTCCACCACCCCGTCCACCCGACACTCTCCACCGTTGAGCGCCCGCAATCCCATGGCGCACTTCCTCCGGACCAACCCCAACTCGTCTACCAATTTCAACGGGAGCAAGTTAACCATTGACCCGCTGTCCACCATTGCCCACACCTTCCGATCCGCGATCTTCATTGAGACGTAGGCAAGCGGGACCGACACGGCCTTGGGTGGGCACGGCTTGCGTTCTCCCCCCTCCTCCGCCGCTATCACGCGCTGCACCGTTGCCGGAACCCTGCCGCGCCCGTACTCCCTTAGCACCTGCACCATCTCTTCGACGACCACTGGAGAGACCGCTGCCAGCTCCCGTAGCGTGAGAGGAACTGGCATCTCGCTCCCCATCACCCGCCACACCACTTCTGCGGCCTTCCTTCTTCCTCCGGAGCCGGCTGACGGCATGTCGCCCAACGGTCCTTGCGCACCAGTCTTCAGGGCTTGAGTTGTCAGCCGCTCCTTCACGTCTACCTCCATCTTCTCTGATAAGATTTGCTTGTCCGCCGCCAACGCCCTAACCTCCGCCTCCACTCGCGGAGCTCGCCACGTGCAGGGCCCGGTGACGATTCCAAGCGACACCCGAGCTGCCCCTGCAGACTGCGCTCTTGTCCTGACCTGGTTCAATGGGGACGGGTGGTTGGGCCCGAGACTTACTGGCTCACCCGTTGGAAATATGAAAGTCGATCCGGACGCGCGGACCAATCCCTTGTCTATATCCCTAGTCAACTCCGCGAAACCCGACCTCCAATGTCTCCTGTCGCCACAATACGTACAGATTTGGGCCTGGAACCCTCCCAAGGGTCCGCTACCAGGCCAAGGACCCCCCCCCCCACGTGGGGCGGCTCATTGCGCCAAGGGGGCGGGGGCGGAGCCATTTACTGGATTGTTGGCTGGGCCGCGGGATGTGCCGCGGGCTGCGCCGTTACCCAATTGAGGAGTATCCGCAGATCCTTCAACATGTCCGTCATTTCATTCACCGGTACCTCCATTGTACCCGGCCAACTCGTCGTGGATGGGCCCGCGTGTAGTTCCTGCGCTGGAGGCGGGGCTGAGGAAGCCGCTGGTCTCTTCGAGGCTGACAGGAACGCCCTAGCCGTGTCCTAAATCAGTTCCTCCAGATGAATCTTGCTCTCTACCGCCCCGTTGATTGCCCTCAGGTCCGGGAGAAGGATGACACTCTGGTCCACCGACCGCAATACCATCCCGTCCTCAAAGAGGTGCCGCTGAACCCGTGCGCGAAGTTGTGGCGCAAGCCCGCCCAAGAACGCCCGTTTCATCGCTCCCGTCTGACGCGCCACCACCTGGTTCTTTGCTAAATAACTATAGATACGGTTGAACAGAGATTTGTACTCGGACAAATCGTTCCGCGTCTGCACCCCACCTCGCAAGATCACATCCGCCGCTGCCCGCTCAAAATCCGTTTCCCAAAAGAGGGGTTCTTGCTTCCCCCACCTCGCCATCATCTCGCCCCGGAGCCTAATCCAGTCCCGAGCCTCGTAACCTTCCATATCCTCCACATCCCAAAGCTTACTTTTGTCCGTGATGAAGAGAACAACGGTGCGGACCTTGTCCTTGCTTGTTGCGTTTTTGGAGTCCGCAATATCCTCAAACCTCACAAGAAAATGCCCAATATTGGCAGTGTCGAACCAAAGATGGGGGAATTTCTGCGGCCTAAGCCATACCTGCCGTGGGGCCTCGGCCCCCTCCGAAGGCTCCGACCAAGGGGGGGCGAAGCCGCTGGTCCGAGTGGTTGGAGGTGGGGGAGGTGTCGGTCCGCCGACTCCCGCCCGGGGGGGAAATGGGGGAGGATTGGTCGATCCTGGAGTAGTTGTCGGCAACATTGCGTACGCTATCTTTGAGAGACTGAGACAAAAGGTGACTTCCCAGCCAGACCCCCAGATGTGGAAACTTAAGAAGAGTTACCTTCACAAGTTGTCCTGAGTTCCGGAAATTATTGGTCTAGCGTCTGTAAGATGATTGGGCTCAATGAGTTTTTAAAAAGAGAGAGTGATGATATGATGAAATTCCTTCCTTCCCCAATCCGTAAGATGATGATCCTCCCCAACCCGGAGTTGAGGGTGAGGTCTTAAGTCCCCCCCTCAACCCTAGCCTAAGTACAACCACAAACAACAAGAACGAGTGATGAAATATAACCCTAAGCCGCAGAACCCTAGCCCAACCCTATCCCTCCATCCCTTGTCATTACCTGTCCCTTTGGTATTAACGTAGCCCGGTTTGTCCTTCTCATGGAGCGGCCCTCCGCCGCGCCCTACTCGGAGCCCCCCGTGTTTCCTTCCGCGCCGTTTGCAAATCCCGCAATCCGCGGGTTGGCCCACGCTTATGCCTGCGCGGGCCTCCCCAGCGCGTATAGCCCATGATCGCCCCGCCCTTGCCTTCCGGACTAGCCACCCGCAAGCTTGGTTGGGCCGGCTCCATCACTTGGTCCGCTTCTTCCGGGCGGGTTGCGGTCCGGCGCCGCCTGAGGTAGGCCAGACCCATACCTGGTGCTGAGCCCCGCAGCCCCTACTGCTGAGCCCGCCGCGACTGCTGCTGAGCCCGCAGCAGGCACTTCTGAGACCGCGCCTATGCCAGATGCTGAGCCCAACCTACCCAACTGCTGAGCGTGCAGCCCGCGAAGCAGCTCTCGATCCGGGGTTATAAATACAACACCACAACGTGATAATCCTTGATCTTTGATTTATTATTAAAAAATGTTTTAAACTTAATTTTCATTAATTTTATTTAAGTTTTGATATGTTTAGATCATTAGTAATGCATATTTCCATCTGTTACATATACTGGGCAACCCTAACTAGGTTGTAGCTCTTGTGAGCAGTACCTGGTTGTCAGATTAGTCACAACTGATCCAGACGCGGGAATTGGTTAGTACAGATGCGCATGGGGTAGGATCTGCTGCATGCATGGCAGAATCAGCTGCGCGCGGGTCTCTAGTACGCGGGAATCTGCTGCTACTAGTACGTAGGGATATGTAATTATGCGGGGCTGCGCGCGGGAATTGTGACATAATGCATTTCTGCGTATAACTCCTAAAATATACACAATACCTCGAATTTGAGTGAATTTTAGGTGTAAAACCTATACGTGACAATACGTGTGAAATATTATAATGGCCAAAAAGTGCTATACTGGTGTCATAATTTTTAGTACTTTTCTTTTTAATTATTTTAAAAATATAAGTACTTGGAATTCAAGAGTGGGGTCAGTGAATGACCCTACCTAATTTTGGGTGAGGAATCCATTACTGTATCAATATTTATGGATTTCCCACTCCTTATGTTTTTAATTGAGATTTTCTCATTTTTCATAGTTTTCTGTTACTATTTGACAGTTTTTCTCTGTACATAGTAGCAAGCTGACACAATCTTTGAGAGTCAGGCCTAGATATGAGATAAGAGATAAGAATTGTGTGATCTGGAAGCTTCTGAGTGCTTATCTTGTATAAAAAATATTGCAGAAGTTGCCTGCAGCTTGAGTTAATTTTGCTGGTTGGGAAAAGCATGAAACATGCTTGTCAGCTGCAAGCCCTCTTTGGTAGCTTGAATTGTGTGACCTGAATGGGTTTGGTGGTGGAAGGTTATGTGCTGAGTGTTTTGTAGGACGTTTCTGAGCCCTTATAATGTATAAAATATTTCAGGAACTACCTGCATGCTGTTTCAATGTAATGAGGTATGCTGTTTTACCACATGTCCCCTTGGGTAACTTGAGGGTGTGGCTTGCAGTTGTTTTATGGTTGATATGGTGGCAAACTGAGTATCATAGTGCTTGAGAGGACGTTTCAGAGGGCTTATCTGGTGGTGAAAGTTCCACAAAAGTCATGTGTACTGAGTTGTTATTTCTGGTTGGTGAGAATTGAGATATACTTGGCTGCATGAGCCCCTACTTCTGTTAGTTCATGTGTGTGTTGTATGGTTGGAATGGTGGCAAACTGAGTGTCAGAGTGCTTGAGAGGACGCTTCAGAGGGTTTTTCTGGGGGGGGAAGTTCCAGAAAAGTCATTTGTACTGAGTAGGTATTGCTGGTTGGTGAGAATTGAGATATACTTGGCTGCATGAGCCCCTACTTCTGTTGGTGCATGTGTGGGTGTTTTATGGTTGGCATGGTGGGAAGCTGAGTATCAGAGTGCTTGAGAGGACGCCTCAGAGGTATTATCTTGTTGTGAAAGCTCCAGAAAAGTCATGTGTACTGAGTTTTTATTGCTGGTTGGTGAGAATTGAGATATAATTGGCTGCATGAGCCCCTACTTCTGTTGGTGCATGTGTGTGTGTTGTATGGTTGGAATGGTGGCAAAATGAGTATCAGAGTGCTTTAGAGGACGCTTCTGAGGGATTATCTGGTGATGAAAGTTCCAGAAAAGTAGTGTAACTTGATTTCATAGTACTGGTTGTAGTGTAACATTTGTACTGATATGGTTTAAGTCCTGCTGGTATGGGGTATGTTGTTTTGTTTTGTGGTTATTTTGAGCATAATCTTTTGATTATATATTCAATTAGGGCTTTCCATTAATCCATGTGACATAATCCTGTCTGTGCCAGGTGTTGGGTTGTTTTTGTGACAGGTGTTGATATGGTTGAAGGGGTTTATCTGGTGATTGATTTGGGTTTTCAGGTTGGTTTGAGTTTAGAGCATAGTTTATGAGGGGTTTGGAATTTATTTAGTATTTTCTTGACTTTAATTTGATATAAGAATAATAATTAATAAGACAAAATGAGTCTGATGGCTTTAGGACAGGTTTGGTTTACCACATCTCCCTCCAGACTTAATGCTGTCCACAGCATTTCCACATATAGACATCAGACTCCTCCTCCTTCTTCCTCCTTTGAATTTTTTGCTTAATAATTTTGATTAATAATATTTTTTGTATTGTTATTCATTCCTAGTTCATTAATTGTTCAGATATAGTCAAAGTATTTGGATCAAAAGATCCAAAAATTCCTATGTGCTCCAGTTGTCCCTGTCAAAATCTTGATGGTTTATCTCTAAGTTATCTCTTCTTCATTCATCTTGTTTTAATCCTTGTAGCAATTCAAAACTTCTAATTAATCTTCTTTCTTCCTCCTAGATTGTTGAATTATAGTTGGTTTCATGTGGGAAAAGACAGGTCTCTTTACATATCTTGTGTATGGGTTATTGATTCTTTTAAATTGATTTTTTTAGGTTTTCTGTCTTGATCTGTCCTACCCCATTTTCTTCTATTGTTCTGGCTGGTTAAGTACAGAATTTATTTCCCCTTTTTTTACTTTGTCTTCTTTTCCCTTCTCCATATTCTTTGTATGGTCCTTCCTGGATAAAGATAGACTTCTGCTTTTAATTTCATCAGCCATTACTGTATATTTACCCTGTTTTCATCTATTCAAACTTGATAGATACCTTTTCCTCATATGCCTACTAAAATGTCTTCATTCTTGATTTTCTGGCCAAAGGCTAATTCTTCTATCTTTCCTTGCTACCTTGACACTTCTTGAATCTTGAATTGGATCCAATTTGGATTTAAACTATTGTTGATATCTTCAGGCCCTTCTTCCTTTATGGTATTTCTTGACTCCTTGGTCCCAGGACTTGCATACTGAGCATCAAATCCTTAGTAAAGGATAAATTCTTTTATTTTATATATTTTTTTTGTTTACATTATTTTAGGCAGTTTAAGGTCTTCCCAAGGACCATATTCCTTGGCCTGAGGATTACATCAAAAATATTATAAATTATTTTGAGCTCATTTCCAGGAGCTTGAGAAAAACAATTCTGATCTTCAGATTTCATTTCCTAGTATTATTTTTAATTATGTAGGCAGTTAAGGTCTTACCAAGGATCATCTTGCAGTTTAGGGTCATGCAGAGGACCATCCTGCAGTTTAAGGTCTTGCAGAGGACCATCCTGCAGTTTAAGGTCTTGCAGAGGACCATCCTGCAGTTTAAGGTCTTGCAGAGGACCATAATTCCTTTTGATAATTCAAAAATTATAAACTAGCTAGGCTCATTTCCCGGGATCTTATGTCAAAGTAAACCTAATTTTTTTTGAGTTACTTGTCTTGATCCTCCTCCCCTTCTTCCTCAGCTGAGCTTGAATTGCCTTCTTCCTCTGTAGAAGTTCCCTGGCTGTAAAATTTCTTTACCTGGCTTGCTTCAAACCTCCATGAGAGTTTTGTACCATCCAGTTCTTCCAGTATATAAGGTCCTTAATTAATTTTTTTACTACCCTGTAGGGTCCATTCCATCTATTCTTGAAGAAGAGCCCCCACTGGGATTCCAGAGTTCTGTTGTATACCAATTCCAAGTCTCCTTTCTTCAGAGGTTCCCTTATTCTATGAGCTAGCCTTCTATCCCAATATTTGATTGACAGCTCCCTTGATTGTTGCAGTTTTGTTTTAGCCTTTTGGATGTTCTCTTCCTTCCTAGCCAGTTGCTCTTCCCTTGCCTCCAAGAGATCCAAGGTAGTTTGTACTTGGTCCCAGTCATTTCCAAGGTAGGTTTCCATTTCCAGATCAATTGGGAGTACTGCTGGTTGGCCATATTGCAGTTCAAATGGGGAGAATCCTGTTTTCCTTTTAGTGGATATCCTGTCAGCAAAAGTTACCAATGGGAGGTACTCTTTCCACTTGGAACCATTTTCCCCACACATTTTTACTAGTGCATCTTTAATTTATTTATGTCCTTTTTCTATCATTCCCTGAGCTTCTGGATAATATGGGGTTACTATCCTGAGCTTAGTACCAACTTTCCTCATTGCCAAGTGGAGCTCCTTCTTGAATTCTCCCCCTCCATCCACTGTTACTTTCTTGGGGATCCCATACCTGTATATCCATTCAGACAAAAACCAACTAGCTATGCTCCTTGAATTCAAGCTGTTAAGTCCCACAGTTTCTGCCCAACCTGAGAAGTCATCTCTTGCTACCACCAAGTATTTCCACTTTCCTGCCTTCACATAGACTCCATCCATCCCCACTCTCTGGAACAGGGTATTTGACATGGAAGCTTTTCCCTCTTCTTTTTGCTGGACCTTGCTTCTCCTTTGACATGATTCACAGGTTTGAACACATTTCCTGGCACTTTTCTTCATTCCTTCCCACCAAAATCTGAGTTTGACCCTCCTATATGTTTCTCCAGTTCCCCTGTGTCCCATGTCTTCATGCAGGCTCTTTAGTATCTTCTTTATTTCTTCTTCTGTTGAGACCACAGGCTGGGGACCCCAAATCCCTCTTCTTTTCAGTTTTCCTTCCTCCAGGTAGAAGTTTAGTGACCTTCTTTTTATTTTCTGGAATTCCTTATCATTGATATGTTCAGGCCTTTTCAAAGTCCCTAGAAACTCCTTCATGTTTTTCAAGAACCCCTTTTGGACCAAATTTAAATTCTGTTCTTCAATAATGTTTACTTTCTTTATCCCTAGCCCTGGGTGTGGGGTAATCCATTCTTCATCCTCATCAAAGTCATTGCGACTCTCCTCTGTGTCTTCTGGTCTTCAAGATAGGATTTCAGGCATTGAGAAAGTCTTCCCTGGTCTATGGACCAATTCAAAGGAGAATAGCTGGATAAATGCAACCCATCTAGTCATGGGGGCACTGGGTAGGCTAGGGGTGTTAATCATTTCTATGAGGGATTTGGCATCCACTTGAATTTCAAAGTGCTGTCCCCATAAATTTTTTTGGAGCTTTTTTAGTATTTGGGAAAACCCACATAATTCCAGCTTGGACTGGGAGTACCTTTTTTCTGTTTTTGAGAATCCAACTGATTCATAGTAGACTGGCCTTGGCCTCCCATCTTGGTCTTCCTGCATTAGTACTGCCCCAGCTGCTAAGTAACTTGATTCTACTTCCAGTATAATTTTCCAAGCCCCTGGTTCATAGTCAATTCTTTTGTGCACTATATACTCTCCTACTATTTTCTTGAGGAGGACAAATGCCTCCTCACTAGTAGCATACCATTTAAATTCCACATCTTTCCAAGTCAATTTCCTGATGAATGCTGATAGGGAAGAGTAATCCTTGATGAACATCCTGACATAGGAACAAAGTCCCAAAAATCCTCTTTCTTCTTTCTTGCTCCTTGGTTGAGGCCAGCTTTGAATCTTGTTTACTTTCTTTTCTGCTACCTTCCTCCCTTCTTGAGACACCACATGCCCCACTATGTTTAGTGCAGGGACACAGCAGGAAAACTTCTCCCCTGAGATGGTGATTCCAGCCTCCTCAATCCTTAGTAGTATCCTTTCCAGGGTTATGGCATATTCCAAGATAAACCTCCTTATTTTGGGGTTTTCCTCTAGAGTTTCTTCCTGATATCTTGATCTGGGGCCTTTGATCCCCCCATCATCTATGAATATTCCAACATGTTCTGGTATTTCTGCTTGGAGAATCCAGGTCATTTGAGCTTGGTAAACTGCTACTGAGTTGGTGCCCCCCTGAGGTAGTCTGGTGAGCTTTAATCTTCCCAAGGTAGTCTCAAAGGTAGTCATTGGTCTTGAGGTTTTTTCTATTTCTCTTTTGTCATATCCTCCCATGATATTTCCAAGGCCATAGCAGGCCCTCCCAGAGAAGGATTCTACAAATTCTTCTATCTTTGGTGGCAGCCCAGCATCCTTGATGGTAACTTTTTTCAATGGCTGGAGGTCATGCAATATCCTGAGTTTCCCATTTGATTTTGCTAGAAAAAAACTGGGCTGGAGTAGCTGGAGGTGGATTTTTCATCAAGTCCAGAGCTGATCCTTTTTTTTACCAGTTCTTTAAAGGCTTTTCTGACAGCTTGGGGTATTGGGATGGGTCTCTTCTGCCAAGGTTCATGGGGCACGGTAGGTATTTTGTAAGGGAGTCCATAAGAGTTTTTTAAAAGTCCCCTTTCTTCTTCTGTGAAGGCAATAGCCTTTTCTCTCAAAGTCATTACATGTTGAAGAAGTTTTATTTCCTCAGATTTGAGTAATCCTTTGGGTCCTAGGTTGATCATCTTCAATCTTTCCAGAGTTATCCTAGGTGTTGGCTTGAATTCCGGGGGTTATGGTGTCAGGGGTGTTTGGTAAGGGTCCCTGGACAGAGGTGGTCTTTGGAGTGGGGGGTTGCGATCTTGAGGGATGAGCTGGTTGACTGGTCTAATTTTATTTTCTAAGGATTTGTATTTGGCCACCATGACCTGAAGATCCATACTGGGCCGTTTATGGTTCCCTTTTTTTTTTTTTTGAGGGGAGATCTGATCCAAGGTCTGGAGGGGGGGGCAGCTGTTGCACCAATCCTGGCATTTCAGGTCTTGCAGGGGTTGTCTTTGCCGTACCATGATTCAGGGGGTTTTTTCTTTTTTTATTTGTTGATGCACGGCTCTCTTCAGTTTTAGTTCTTGCAGGGGACCCTGGATGCAGTGAGATCTAAGAGAGAGGCATTGAAAGTTAAAGCAGCTGTGAGAACCGCCCTCCTTGTTCTCTTATAGCTTGCCTTTTGCAGGGGGGTGATTGCAATAGGGGATAGCTAGGCAATTGGGGTCCTGAGGTGCTTTTTGCCAATGCATCACAGGCCTGCTTGCCTTCCAAAGCTGAGCCTTGGGGGGCCCCGGAGCAATCTCTCGGACCTGGCTGTCTCAGGTCAAGAGTCCAATTTGGACTTCAATAAGAGATGGCTGATGGGGTTGTTTTTGTAAGCGCCAGGAGCAAAACGGGCAGATTTTCTGGGCCATTCAGTCAAAAATCCAACTGGGGTTGTTCCAAGAGGACCATTGGCTTCATTGGTCCTTCTGTCCTGGCAAGTAAGTTGATTCTTTCTTCTCTCCTCTTTTTTTTTTTTTTTTTTTTTTTGTTGATACCTCATCCCCCTCAATTTGTTGCCGTTTAAAGATGGAGGGCTCACAATGTTCCCTTCTCTCCCTTTTCCGCCTCCCTAAAACATTCCTCATCAATTTCCTGACCTTGTCATCTTTGTGCGGCTTCCCGCCTCCTTGCTTCCTTCCCTACACGCTTCAGACGCGGCAGCTGTGCCTGTAGATCCCTCTGGCCGGTCAAAGCATTTGGAAGATGGTTGCTTGGCCAAGACGGCCATCCTAGTTGGGGAGGACGCTGTTGAAGGCGGTGGCTTTGGCCGCTTGACCTCTCAAACCGTCCCAACCGCAGGTAAGTCCTTTTGTCTTGCTCCCCCTTTTATTTATTTTTTATTATTATTTTTTGATTTATTTGATTTTTGGTTGGGTTTGGCGGGGCCTCAGTCCCTTCATCTTCTTTTCTGACCGCCAACTAACCACCGCATTTCCCTTCTGCCGGAGAGCCAATGATGGCCTTCCGTGGCCTGGCTTGGGCTGTGGCCTTATTCCTTTGGGCTTGTACGCAATCTGGTGGTGAGGACAGGCTGGTGTGGTGAACCATTTGGGACACCGTGGGAAAAGAATTCAAAAATTTTCCTTGCAAGTTGCGCGTCCCTCGTCCACATTGTCATTGTTGCGCGCTGCTCACCATCATTATCATGCGTCGCTCATCTATCATTGTCCCACTTCCTTATCCTTGCGCGTCCCGCGTTGCTCATCCTTATCCTTGGCCATTGCGCGTTGCTCATGCTTATTGTCAGCCGTCGCGTGTTGCTCATCCTTATTGCTACTGTTGCACAGCGCTCAACCATGACTTACAAAACCCATCCCAACCGCACCTCCAAGCGCTTGTCCAAAGCGCTTGTCCAATCCTTGGATCCGTCAATCTCCCACCTCACTCAATCTATCAGTCGCCAATCTCAAGCCCTTCAGGATTTACTCAATTGCCTCAAGCCAATCTCCTATCGGCCCATCCACGCTCTCACAAACTTCATCTGTCACCCTTTCCTGGTACTCTCCCACCCTCTTCCGCCTTTGGCGGAGGGGTGGAGAGTGTTTACTACATCCCGCGGACATCCGGGGCGGTCTGGTTCATTTTCCTTTCCCACCCCGTTGGCCTTTGGACGAGGGGTGGGTGATTCCGGTATTGTCGCGCGCGTCCGTCCGTGGACGGACGCAAGTGATCACCTGATTTTCTTTCTTTTTTTTTGCTCTATTTGTAGAATCTGTTTTACATAGTCCAACAGGGCCTCCTGCACATATAAGGAGGTGCTCTCCCCTACCTTTTGGATCCAGCATTGAATGACCCAGCATGGAATCAGCATAATCCTATCATCACATCAGATATCTATAAATACCCCTTGATCCTTGAGCCTCCATACTCAAACCCTTGATCCTTGATCCTTATCACCAACCAATAGCTTTGCTGGTTGAAGAAGAGTTTGTCTAATCAAATTCTTGAGTGTTTTACACCACTCCTGAGCCCTTATCCGCCCATACTGGTCCTGATCACCCTTTGATTTTCTTCCTGGAACCAGTCACGTTTGACTGAAGAGGTTTTATTAAGCTTAAAAACCTGGAGTGTTAAACCTCCCTTCCCTTCTTTTGAAGTTGAATTCCGCCACGCTACTCTTGAGTCCCTTGAGTCGTGTTGGGTTATTCTTGTTGGAATCAGTTATTGTTTTTCTTCTAGAGCTTCTTCAAACAATTAGCTTTGTCTTTTGCAGCCACCCCCAGTTATCTGGTACCCTTCAAGCGCTTGATTTCGGAGAGTTGGGCAGGTTCATTAAGAACCTGGAGGTTGTTTGGGATTGAGTTGATCTTTCCCAAACTCCTTCTGAAAACCAGAGCTTTAGCTTGTGGGCGTTGTCACTCACAATTGCCTTGTCTTGTTGAACTCTGAAAAATCCTTGAATCCTCCATTCTAGTGCTCCCCGACATCATCTTGCCTCAGATAGAGTTGTCTCCCAGCTACCAACAACTACAATCTTTATCCTCTTTTTTTTTGTTCCCTGTTTACCAGGTTCTGGACTTTGATCTTTGTTACATTTAAATATTTTTGTAACACTCAGGAGGGCAGCCTAAAAAAGCACCTATCCCCTCCACAAAACTGCCAACGCCCTGCGCCGTTTGGAGTCTTACATTTGGTCCCCCGGGCCGGGATCAAACCAGCAACCTTGGGATTTACAGTCCCAAAAATTTGTGGAATCAACTTGGAAATCTGATCTTTTTCTCTTCTTCTTTTTTTCTCTTTTTTCTGTTATCATCTAGATCTGATCCGTCAAGGCAACTTGATCCAGAAGTAAGTCCTCCCAATTGTGCACCATCAAGGGGTTTGATCCTAGTTGTTTTTTAAAAACCCTACCCTTTCCACACTCATGAGCAAATTTGGAAATCTGTTCTTTGGATCCCTTAGGAAATCTTTTGGTGAAATGGAACCTATTGGTATCTCTTCTACCCCTTTTTGGGCCAAGATGATCAAGATCAAACCTCCGAACAAGAACTTATGCTTTAACGGTATCAATGTTGAACGGTTCCTGGATTCCTACGAGATGGCTGCTGAAGTGGACAGTGCCAGCAAATACAAAATGGCTTATCAACTGCAATTCTTTATCTCCTCTGATGAAGTCATGGAAGTGATCAAATCATTTGATGGATTTGAATCCCATGACTGGGTACTTCTTAAGGAGGCAATGATTTCCTACTGGGGCAAAATTGATATAGCTAGGTTCACTCTCCAAGATATGGATGCCCTAGTCTCTCAATGGATCTCCAACGGTGGTATCTCCTCAGCCTCTGACTATCAAGCTTTCAGAAAATCTTGGGATCCTATCCAGTCCTATCTTATCCAAAACAATCACATTGATACGTTGGATGAAATTTCAGTGCGATTTTTTCCTTCTTTCTCTCCAGGAGTGCAGGAAAGAATTAAGGATGAATTGGTGAAATCTGGATTCATGATCACCACAAGAGATAATTGGTTAAAGCTCCCTGCTTTCATGGTTCTTAGGAATCCTGTGGATAAAGTGATGAAAGGTCAAACAGCTCTCAACTTTGAAAAACCTAGAATCACTGAACCAGTCCTTGCCCCCTCTTTTCAAGCATCTAACAAAATCATGAATAAGATGGAAGCCAATCACAGACCTAAGCCAAATCTTCCAATCCACCGAGAAACACCAACTATTGATGAGATCACCAAACTCCTGCAATCTTTTGAGAATAAAATGGATCAAAAACTATCCTCTCTGGCTGTCCCTAAACCCTCCAACTCTGTTCCTAGATCAACCTTAGTTTGCTATTATTGCCACAGAGAAGGCCATGGAACTGGTTGCTTTCCTGAGCTCCAGAAGGAAAAGGAGGAAATGTTGGTTGAACAGAAAGGGAGTAACATCTTTCTTCCAAATGGTTCACTTATCCCTTTTGATTCATCTCTCCCAATTTGTCATGTGGTGGCCTCTTTCCAGCCTTCTGCTCCCAAGAAGGCATCCTTGGCATATTTGGATTTTCAATCTGCTTGTGGAACCCTTCAACCTTGGTATCCTCCTGCTGTCTCTTCTTCCAGCTTTTCTGGAACCTATCAATCTGATCCAGCTAGGAAACAACATGAGGATTCCAGACCTCATAAAGCTCCTCCTGTTCCATCTCCAATTCTTCAAAGAATGGTCAAACGTCAATCTTCACTGGGTCCCCCTTCTTCTGCGGTAGAAGACATGGAAGTAGAAAAGGAACCCCTCATGGATAGGTTCCCAGAATATTCTGATCCTGCTCCTTTGCCATCCAAATCACCTTCACCAAATGATTCAGTTATAGTTCCACCCTCATCTGAACTTCCTCTTCAAACTCAACCCAAGGTTTGATTTGAAAGGGGAATTTCCAAAGATCACCCCAATTCTGTGGAGGGGGTATTAAAGAAAATCTCTCATCTTAAAACCCTGATCTAACCGTGGCTGAACTCCTTTCCATCTCACCATCTGTGGCTGAAGGCATGAAGAAATGGGTTTCTTGGCGACGTGTGGAGATTGGTCCTGACAAATTGAAAGTTTCCTCTGGAACCTTGATAGAAGACTCCGGTGGAACAGATCCTCCTTCTCATTCAAATCTTTATTCTTGTCCTCTTGGATTTTTACCATGCTCTCTAGGTGACTCATCCAAAACGGTTTCTCTACTTGTCAATTCTGGGTCCCAAATAAACTTAATTTTGGATGCAATGGCCTGCAAGCTCAATCTCATTCCAAGGGTCAGCTTCAACTCTGCGGTTTATGGAATTGGGAATCCATCTTGTGAGTTGGTGGGTATTGCTGAGGATGTGCCAGTTTGAATTGATTTAAATATTGCTGGAACCTGTCACTTTTGGATCACCCGTTTGGAAGGTCCTATGATTTTGGGTTGTCCTTTCTTAATAGACTTTGGAGCCACCCTGATGTTTTCCAATCAAGTTGCGGAGAGAATTCTTCTTCCTGATGCTGATGGTAGGAAGATTGAAGTTCCTCTCTGTTCTTTGGATTCTGGTTGTTGGGAAAGAGATTTCCCTGGTTTTTCACCTAAATCAGTTCTGAAGGGGAAGCAGAAGGATTCTTCTAATTCATCTCATTTTTTAGCTGAATAGTTGGTAATACTAATATTTCTAGTTCTTCTAAGCCTCAGAATTCAACTACAGGGCCAAGTTTTATCTCTGAGGCATATTTTTCATCCTTTTCATCTCTTTCTTCTTGTTCTTCTGATCTCAAAAATGTCCAAAATCAAAAACATGTTAAAACACAAAATTCCAAAAATATTTCTCTTCTCTCTGGTTCTGTTGTCTCTTCTTTTCCTTGTACTTTTATTGCTTATAAATATTCCTCTAGCCCTGGTTTGATTCTCTGCAATAAGTATAAACTAGATCCTGATCTCATTTCTTTTCTTAATGGTTTTGGTATGGAGGAGTATGGGCTTCAGTGGAGGCACTTGGGGGTAAAAGTAAGTCCTCCCAATTGTGCACCATCAGGGCATTCTTCTACCATAATTTTCAAAACTCTACCTTGTGCCACACATGTGAGCAAAGCGTTATTTTCTGGATCCTCTTTTATGTAAAAGGCACCCTTTGAAAATTTTATGGAACATCGAACTTGGAGAATGTTGGAATCTGGTCTAAATTTTTGTACCCAGGTCTTGCTGGTGAATGCTTGGAGGAAAAACAAGAACTTCTCTCTTTTGCCACTAAATACAAGCCAGTTGCAAAAAAGGTCCAGCCTGTCAACCAGCCCATGCCTCTCGATCTCAATCCGCCTCTCATGCATCCTCCTCTATCTTGTGATCCTTATTGTGGTCTATCTCACTCCCTTATTGGCACCTTTGTACCTTGTGGTCGTGTCACTGAAGAAAAATTGAAGGTGGTCAACTTCGGTCCAGATGGATGGCTTTACCTGATGAGTTAAATTTGATCCAAAATATCTTATCTCTAAGGGAAAAAATCTATTGCATTCTGTGAAGAAGAGAGAGGTCTCTTGAAAGAATCCTATGGTCTCCCTTACATCATCCCTGTAGTTGAACATGATCCTTGGCAAAAGAAAAAGATCCCTATTCCTGCTGCAAAAGTTGACAAATTCATCAAGTTGGTCCGTGAACAAGTCCATACCGGTCTATATGAACAGTCATCCTCCAGTTACTCTAGCCCAGTTTTCTGTGTTCTAAAGAGTAATGTTAAACTTAGAGTATTTCATGATCTCCAAACTCTTTATAATAAAGTTACTATTAAAGACTCTGTTGTTCCTCCTGCCACTGAAGAATTTGTTGAATCCTTCTCTGGGAGAGCCTGTTATGGTCTAGGAGACATCATGGGGGGTTACAAAGAACAATCTTTGCATCCTATTTCTTAGCCTCTCACTACTTTCAATACACCTCTTGGTGGATTTCAACTGACTCAATTTCCTCAAGGTGCCACCAACTTGGTTGCAGTCTATCAGGCTCAGATGATGTGGATCCTCCAAGACAAAATCCCGGATCATGCGGGTATCTTTATTGATGATGGTGGAATTAAAGGTCCAGTTTCTGACTATGATAATGAGCTCTTACCTTGGCACTCAGGAATTTGAAAATTTATCTGGGAGTATGCTACTATCTTGGAAAGGATTTTGTTTCAAATCGAGGAATCTGGCCTTACTGTCTCTGGATCAAAACTTGCCGCCTGTGTCCCTGCCTTGGAAATTGTTGGTCATATAGTCTGCAAGGAAGGAAGAAGGATGGCACCCTCTAAAGTCAACAAAATCATCTCCTGGCCTACTCCAATAAATCCAACTGAAGTTAGAGGTTTCCTAAGTGTTGTAACTTATGTCAGGATCTTCATTCCCTCTCTATCCGTAATCTGTGCACCCTTGCATTGTCTAACCAGAAAGGAAGCTGAATTGATTTGGACCCAAGATTGCAAACAATCATTTCAGTTGCTCAAAACTATTGTTGGCAATGACATAGTTTTGAAAAAGATCTCCTATGAGCCTGGGGCTGGCAAAATAAAATTGGCTGTTGACTCTAGTTTTCAATCTGTTGGGGCTTTCCTTACTCAGGAGGATGAAAATGGTTTGAACCGCCCTGTTCTTTATGAATCTTTGCTATTTTTGGATGTGGAATCTAGATACTCTCAGCCCAAACTGGAACTCTGTGGTGTGGCCAGAATGCTGAAGAAACTCCAAACAGTACTCTGGGGACAACATTTTGAATTGAAAGTTGACGCTTGATCCATTGTGGAAATGATAAATGCTCCCATTCTTCCAAATGCTCCAATGAATTGCTGGGTAGCTTTTATCCAGCTTTTCTCTTTTGATATTTTCGATAGGCCTAGGAAATCTTTTACTATGCCTGATGGTTTATCTAGAAGACCTATTGGAGAAGATGAATTGGATGGTGGAATGGATTTTGATGAGGAAGAACCCTTGAGCAGTACCTTTCAACTCTCCAAAGACCCCCTGATCTCTCTGCCAAAGAATTTTGGTCCCTTAAAAGGAATTCCTCTAGTTTCTTTGTCCAAGGTTCTAGGCTTATGAAAAGAGGAACTCCTTGTGCACTTGTTGTGGTCACTATCCCAGCAAAGCAAGATTTGATCCTTGAAAGTCTCCATGAGGGACTTGGTCATTGTGGGGAAACCAAAACTTATCAACAATTATCTGAACAATTCTGGTGTCCATCTCTGAAGAAATCTGTCTCTCAATGGTGCAAGTGTTGTGAATTTTTTCAAAAATGTGATCTTAGGCATCCAGCAGAAATTTGCTATCCTACAGGGGAGTCCACTGTCTTTGGAAGGGTTGCTATGGATCTGGTTCATATTAAGGCAGGTGGTGCTAAGTACCTCATTGTGGCTAGAGATGATTTTTCTGGATGGGTTGAAGCCAAATTCCTTAAGAACCTTAGTTCTGAATTTGTGGCAGCTTTCCTTCATGAGAATTGGATGATGCATTACAGTTTGGCTCAATCTTATTCTACTGATGGTGGCTTGGAATTTGGTGGAAAACTAGCTGAAATGATCCAATCGCTCCCTGGGCAACATAGAGTTACTACCCCCTATTATCCTGAAGGAAAAGGCATGGTGGAAAGAGGCCATGCTCCCTTGAAGGCTGCTCTGGTTAAACTGGCTGGTGAAAGTGGCAAGAATTGTCAGAAGTTTCTCCCCTTGGTCCTCTTCTCTGATCAAATTTCCACCAAGCAAACCACTGGCTACTCTCCTTATGAAATCATTGTTGGTCAGAGGGCTGTTCTTCCTCTTGATCTTGAAATGGAATATTTCTTGGGAATCTCTTAGGAACAAGTTTCTTCAACTACTAACCTGTTAGTTGCCAGATCAAAGAAACTGGAGCAGAGTGAAGATATTTGTAATGAAGCTTATTGGAAGATGATGGAATCAAGAGAAAAATCAGTTCAGTATTGGGAAGATAAACATCTAAATCAAATCAGCAATCCTTTAAACCCTGGAGATCTGGTATTGGCTTATAATCAATCTTTAGAGACTCAGCGGGGAAAACTCTTTTTGAATTGTTGGAATGGTCCTTACAGAGTGGTTTGTCAAGTTAGAGGTGGATCTTATGTTTTGGAAGAACTGGATGGTACTCAGTTGGCTAGAAGGTTCTCTGCTGATCAAGTTAAGAGATTTTATTGTCATGGGGGCAATTTGGGTTCAAAGTAAGTCCTCCCAATTGTGCACCACTGGGGTCTCCTGCTGCATTTTGTTGTAAAAACTCTAATTTATGCCACATACATGAGCACCTGCGACGCCTTTTCTTTTATATTCTCCACATTTGGGCTCTTTTGGATGGACCAAGATGGGTTTCAAAAATTTTTTTAGAGGATCAAGAAACGGCCAATTATTTTCTTTTTCATGTTTTCAAAATTATGATTCAGACTAGGGACAGTCTGTAAGTTGGGGAGAGATGTGGTTAACCATTTGGGACACCGTGGGAAAAGAATTCAAAAATTTTCCTCGCGCGTTGCGCGTCCCTCATCCGCATTTTCATTTTCAAGTGCTGCTCACCGTCATCATTGCGCCTTGCTCATTTATCATTGTCCTGCGTCCTTATCTTTGCGTGTCCTGCATCGCTTATCCTTATCCTTGGCCGTTGCGCGTTGCTCATCCTTATTGTCAGCTGTTGCGCGTCGCTCATCCTTATTGCTACCGTCGCACGGCGCTCATCCATGACTTACCAAACCCATCCCAACTGCACCTCCAAGCGCTTTTCCAAAGCGCTTGTCCAATCCTCAGATCCGTCAATCTCCCACCTCACTCAATCTATCAGTTGCCAATCTCAAGCCTGTCAGGATTTACTCAATTGCCTCAAGCCAATCTCCTATCCGCCCATCTGTGCTCTCACAAACTTCATCCGTCACCATTTCCTGGGACTCTCCCACCCTCTTCCGCCTTCAGCCAAGGGGTGGAGAGTGTCGACTACCGCCCCCAGACATCTGCGGAGGTCCGGTTCATTTTCCTTTCCCCCTGTCCGCCTTTGGAGGAGGGGTGGGTGATTCCGGTATTTTCGCGCGCTTCCATCCACGGATGGAGGCAAGTGATCACCTGATTTTCTTTCTTTTTTTTTGCTCTATTTGTAGAATCCATTGTACATATTCTAACAGGGCCTCCTGCCCATATAAGAAGGGGCTCTCCCCTTCCTTTTGGATCCAGCATTGAATGACCCAGAATGTAATCAGCATAATCCTATCATCACATCAGATATCTATAAATACCCCTTGACCCTTGAGCCTCCATAATCAAACCCTTGATCCTTGATCCTTATCACCAACCAATAGCTTTTCTGGTTAAAGAAGAGTTTGTCTAATCAAATTCTTGAGTGTTTTACACCACTCCTGAGCCCTTATCTGCCCATAATGGTCCTCATCACCCTTTTATTATCTTCCTGGAACCAGTCACATTTGACTGAAGAAGTTTTATTAAGCTTAAAAACCTGGAGTGTTAAACCTCCCTTACCCTCTTTTGAAGTTGAATTCTGCCATGCTACTCTTGAGTCCCTTGAGTCGTGTTGGTTTATTCTTTTTGGAATCAGTTATTGTTTTGCTTCTAGAGCTTCTTCAAACAATTAGCTTTGTCTTGTGCAGCCACCCACAGTTATCTGGTACCCTTCAAGCGCTTGATTGCGGAGATTTGGGCAGGTTCATTGAGAACCTGGAGTTTGTTTGGGATTGAGTTGATCTTTCCCAAGCTCCTGCTGACGACCAGAGCTATTAGCTTGTGGGATTTTTCACTCACAATTGCCTTGTCTTGTTGAACTCTGAAAAATCCTTGACTCCTTCTATTCAAGTGTTCCCCAACATCATCTTGCCTCAGATAGTGTTGTCTCCCAGCTACCAACCACTACAATCTTTATCCCCTTACTTTTGGTTCCCCTTTTACCAGGTTCTGGACTTTGATCTTGGTTACATTTAAATATTTCTGTAACACTCAGGAGGGCAGCCTAAAAAAGTGCCTATACCCTCCACAGAACTGCCAACGCCCTGCACATTTTGGAGTCTTGCACCGGAACTCCAGGACCTATTTTCTCATTTTTACAACTCTGAATGCGCCCTTTCCATTATTGGTCCAGTGTGAGTTTTTTTTTTTTTATCATTTTTTTATCATTTTTATTATTTTTATTATTTTTATTATTTTTATTATTTTTATTATTTTTTTGTGGGACTGATTCCTTACTTCCCACTCTTCTTTGCTGTTCCCAGGACTGGGGCTGCCGGGGAGGGAGAAAGTTGAGGCCTGCCCTGATGGTTGGGGGGCTATAGGGGGATTTTTTTTTCTTGGTTTTTTTTTATTTTGGTGACTGGAAGTATTTAAGAGAAATCTTAATCAAAAAAAATGGTGAGTAATGTTTTTCTTCTCTTTTTTTGCGGGGAAAGAGAAACAAGAGATCACTGATGTCTCCCTTTTGTCTTATTTTTAGTACATATATGTATATAAAATTTTTTTTTGTTTGTCTTTTCTGTTTTTTTTTTAAAGAATTTTTTTTGGAACTGAAATTGAATTGAACATGAAAACTTACAGTGATGGTGCTAGTGCCCACTCTCCTTTTTTTCAGAACACCAAAGGAAACTGGAGGCTTACCTCTTTATCTATCTTAACAAAATAGGAGAAGGGACTTACTCCTCCAAATACCCTGACCATCTGATGTGTTCTGGTGTTACTTGGTACATAAAAACCAAGCACTTCATCCAGTCTTTGGCCCATTCCTCACCATAGTATAAACTGTACCTGATCAACCAAGGAACCTTTCCATAGTGGGATTGCCAATCTCCATCAATCAGAAGGGCATTAGTACACTGGTTATTGAGCAGTTTTATAAATTCTGAGTTGTCCAGGCCTGATCCAGGTAGTTCTTCCCAGTTTTCTCCTTCCATCTCTTCATGTTTGTTCCAAAATCCTCCAAATATTCTTTGAAAATTTTCATGGTTCTCTTCTGCTTCCATTTTATCAAGAAGATCATTCCAAGTCCTGTCCCTTGGTACATCAGAATAAATAGAGGGGTCAAGAACATTGTCTTCCCAGGGCTCTGGTAAGTCTCCAAAATTGGTTTGAGGTATGATTTCTAGGTTACTGATCCATTCATCTGTTTCTTGTTCTTCATTAAAGTTGGCTTGTATGTTTTAGATTCCCATTGGCTTTCTTGGTGGTGTATTTTTCCATCCAGCTTGGTTTGGAGAACTGATTGGGATGCAAAGCCTGGCTCCATCCCCTACCTCATAACTCAAAACTTAACCTCTTTCTTTGGACAACTCCAACCAAACTTTGTGATCCACAAGGAATGGCCTGCCAATAACTTTGTGGATTGATCCTTGGGCAATAAAGAAATGTGCAGATTTAGGTTCCCCTGGTTTAATTTCAAATATGGTCTTTTCAGCCAAACCAATGAGTGGGGTGGAGTGGCCCCCTATTCCAGTAACCTTCATGAATAATTCTTTGGAAACCAAACCAGTCTGGATTGCCAATTGTTCAGGCATGACATTCAATTCAGCACCAGTATCCACAAGAGCCTTGATTTTCCTTCCTTTGATCCATATATCAATAAATCCAAGTGGGCAGGCATAATTGAGGTTGTGGCCTAAGGGGTTGAGTAATCTGATTCTGAATGATCATCAAGGTGGTGATGACATTCATTTATTTTCCTATTTTTTTTCACTGAAGATCTGAAGCTCTTATCCAGGTCCAGTTTCCCTCCAGGTATCATATCTTTTGAGAGCTGAAAGAATTGATGTGAAATCTCCAGGAGCTCCTCCAAGGTGAGATTGAAATTCTGTTTTAATATCTTCTTCCTCAAATTTTCTCCAACCCTGGTCCCTTCTTGAGTGATAATAGTGTCTGACTTTCTCTTGTTTTCCACTTCTGATTTATTTTCAGGTTCCTTGCCTCTACCCCTAAGGGGTTTTTCTTCTTCCTCTGGTCCAGAGTCATGGTCCTCTTCTATCCATGCTCCTGGATAACTCACTCTTCTTTTCCTGGTTCCAACATCCTTGACTGGTGCTGAGGGTTGCTTTTCTGGTTCTGAGGGGTCTGGATCACCTGGCTTGGAATTTCCCTGGGACTTATCAGCCAATCTTTGGGACTTTCTCAAACCCCACTGGGCTTGGGATTCCTTCATGTTAACTTCTGGTGGTGTCCAAGCTTCCCAATTTCCAATCTCCAAGAATGCTGCAACATTGGATGGTTCCTTCTTCTTCTGGGGTTCTTCAACCTTAAGGCTCTTTTGGTTTCCTGAAAACTTCTTCACTTGGTCTCTGGCTGTTTCCTGTCTACTCAGTGGTACTGGTTCCCCATTTGGAAAGAAGAAAATGGATCCTTGCTTGAATACTTTCCTGTTCTTGAGGTCCTCTGAGAGATCTGGACAGGTGAACTGGGTATGGTACTCATCCTTGCAGTAGTTTCATCTGACTGGCCATCTGGTTCCTGCATTGTTAACTGGGGGTCTGAAGTTTGGTGCCATTCCTTGGTTGGTCCTTTCAAAATGTGGTGGTGCCTGCTTTTGATTTAAGGCCATGGTGAGCTTGGTGATTTCTTCTTTCATTTTTAAGAGTTCATCCATTCCTGCTTGCTGAAACTTGACTTCTTTCTTGGTTTCCACTGTGTTCTTGATGATAGGTCTAGGTGCTTCTTCCTAATCCAAATCCCATAAGGCCAAAGTAATTTTCACAAATTCCTTCAAGGTTTCCAGGTCAGGGGGAAGGTATCTTCCATCCCTTGCAATCTTGATTCTACCTGCATGGGCCAATTCTCTGTTAATCTCCCTCCTAAGATCAGGGGACAAGGCTTTCCAGAGGTTCTCTCCACTTTCCCGGTTGGTGTTTTCATACCCCATCCTAATGAAATAAAGTACCATCTCCTCATAATTACCAATAAACCTTTGGAAGTCCTGTTTGGTCTTGATTCCTCCCTGATCTTGAGTAAGTCTGATAAATCTAGGTATGGATTCCTCATTAAACCTTCTATGGGGGGTAGCTGTGCCCCATTTCATCTTCAACTCCTTCTTCAAAAGGTCCCAGTCTCCATATTCATGTCTTTCCATATCCTCAATTGATTCTCTAATCTTTTTGTCTTGGAATAGAAAAGGTAATTGCAGAGCTATATCCATTCCTCCTGCCTTTTGAATTCTAGCCAGTTTCTCAATTTTTATAATAAATTGTTCCACCTCTGTTCCATCAAATTCAATATCTACCTTTTTTCCATCTAATAATACTCCATTTTTTTCATCATTCTTGATGATTGAATTATCCTTGGCTGGTCCTCTGGCTGGGTTTCTTTCAGTGTACTGACTCCTTATTGCTTCTCTTCTTTCCTCTCTAGGTTGAGAATATATTTTTATTCCTGGACTAATGGAGGGGGCTTCTGAGCCTTCAGTGGTCCTTTTTTGCTTTTTGTCAAATGGTGACTTTGGGGTGGAGGTCTGAAATCTGGTTTTTTGTTGAGTATAAGGAGTTTCTGGGATGCCTTGTGCTGTTCTTTCTTCAAGGATTTGGTTTAAAACTTTGGAAATTTTGGCAAGATTCTCTCTCATTTCTGATGCCATGTCTTGCTGATTTTGAATTCTCTCCTGGTTTTCATCTGGTTTTTCTTGGGGTCCACTCAATAGTTTGGTTTTTTCTTTCAGTTCTTTCTCCATCCTGGTTATTGAGGAAAGTGCTACTTGGTTATTATCTTCAAAACCTTCAAGCTGGTCCTTTAGGTCCTCTAATGTTGGGTGAATATGTCTTCCTTTAGTTTCCTGAATTTTTTTAATATACTAAAGGGGCTAATTTTCCGAAAATCTTGTTTTTTATAGGTAATAACTAATCATTCCAAAGGAAATAGGCCACTGCTGGGACACCAATTTTAGAGACTCCAAGGGATAATGGGATTATTTGGCAAATAGCTTGCTGGCAGTCACTAGAAGGGGAATTTAGTTTACTATTAGTCTTGAATAGATAGAGGTAAGCCAAGTTGGTTTTGAGTTGCCTGCCCTTCTGAACTATAATAAGTCTTCACAATAATTTTTTTAAATTAGTGGCTGGTTTCTTGGAGACTTAAAATAGGTCTCTTATCAGACCTAGATTAATTATTAATAGAGATTTTTTTGAATTGAAATACTATTCCAGGTTGGATTGGATTACTGGCAAGCTTCCACCAATTAATAATGGAGAAATTTTGACTTTTTCTGACTATTTTTCTAATTCCAACTAAAGGATTTAAGGGTTGACTAAAAGGTGTTTAACCAGTAGGAGGACCCAAAGATGGGCTTGCCCACAGGGAGCTGGGCGGAAAAAAAATTTGGTTGTTTTTTCTGTTGTGCTCTTCCTCTTTTATGAATTTAATAATCAAAAATAAGGGGTTTTCCCTCTTAAAAAGAGGTGCTGAATAACAGGCCTTTTTTCAAGAACCCTTCTTCAAGAACACCAGGATTTTGGGTCAAATGGTCAATGAGAATTTTTATTTTGATCCTTTATTTCATTTTAACTTGATTCTGGTTCACTTATAACTGGGTACTGGTAAGTAACTGGTAAGGCTGATGCCATATTTCACACACTGGGCAGAAGCAATGCCTACAACTTGGATAAAGCAAGAGAGCCCTCCTTACATGGACAAATGCTTCCTCAGGGGATGCTCAGTGCTTGCATGAGTGCGGTTCTGAGTCTCTCTCTGCACTGTTGAAGCACAGGAGGGTACAGTTACATGAGACAAATCATTCTGGTGATAAAACGTGTAAATCAGGCTGAGAGATAACTGTATTTTTTAGTTCAATCTTTGAGAGTCAGGCTAAGATATGAGATAGGAGATAAGAATTGTCTGATCTGGAAGCTTCTGAGTGCTTATCTTGTATAAAAAATGATTCAGAAGTTGCCTGCAGCTTGAGTTAATTTTGCTGGTAGGGAAAAGCATGAAACATGCTTGTCAGCTGCAAGCCCTCTTTGGTAGCTTGAATGGTGTGACCTGCATGGGTTTGGTGGTGGATGGTCATGTTCTGGGTGTTTCTTATGACGTTTCTGAGCCCTTATCATGTATAAAATGTTGCAGGAACTACCTGCATGCTATTTCAAGGTAAAGAGGTATGCTGTTTTACCGCATGTCCCCTTGGGTAACTTGAGGGTGTGGCTTGCAGGTGTTGTATGGTTGATATGGTGGCAAACTGAGTATCAGAGTGCTTGAGAGGACGCTTCATAGGGCTTATCTGGTGGTTAAAGTTCCAGAAAAGTCATGTGTACTGAGTTTTTATTGCTGGTTGGTGAGAATTGAGATATACTTGGCTGCATGAGAACCTACTTCTGTTGGTGCATGTGTGTGTTGTATAGTTGGAATGGTGGCAAACTGAGTATCAGAGTGCTTGAGAGGACGCTTCTGAGGGCTTATCTGGTGGTGAAAGTTCCAGAAAAGTAGTGTAACTTTCTTTCATAGTACTGGTTGTAGTGTAACATTGGTACTAATATGGTTTAAGTCCTGCTGGTATGGGGTATTTTGTTTTGTTGTGTGGTTATTTTGAGCATAATCTTTTGATTATATATTCAATTAAGACTTTTCATTATTCCATGTGAAATAATCCAGTCTGTGCCAGGTGTTGGGTTGTTGTTGTGACAGGTGTTGATATGGTTGAAGGGGTTTATCTGGTGATTGATTTGGGTTTTCAGGTTGGTTTGAGTTTAGAGAATAGTTTATGAGGGGTTTGGAATTTATTTAGTATTTTCTTGACTTTAATTTGATATAAGAATAATAATTAATAAGACAAAATGAGTCTGATGGCTATAGGACAGGTTTGGTTTACCACAATGCGCCTTCTGCCGCTACCCCGTTCTGCACCTGACACCCCACCAAAAGCTTCCGTTGAACCAATGCTAAAACCTCAGCTAGCCATGATTGCAACAGGACCATCCTCTTTCAATCTGTCCCGTACTCCTCGCGCCCTTCATCCTTCCATTCCGCGTTCATCCTCCTTGCCACCACTGCGTCCTTCCATCCCGCATGCATTCTCCCCTCCGTCAAAGAGGCCCAAGCCTTGTTACAATCCTCCAATGCTTGGACCGTTCCCACTGCCGCCAATCCTTCCTCTCTGCAAGACCCATCCACCATTCATTGGTTCCCAAACCTCATGGAGTATTTGCTCCCCATTCCTTTTTCCTGGCTTGCTTGCTATCAGCAGGCTGAACCAGTTCCACCAAGACCCGCTTCCCCAACAAGCACGGAGTATCCGCTCCCTGTTCCCTTGTCCTTGATTTCTTCCTATCAGCAGGCTGAACCAGTTCTGCCAAGACCTGCTTCCCCAACACGCACCCTGCCTCTGCCAAGGAAACCAGTCCTGAGTTTGAATCTGTTGTCTGACCCCCACATCCCAGCCGCCAACAATTTTTGTTGTCCCCATACGTGCGCACCCGGGGCGCAGACGGGCTAGGAAGCTGAATACTCTCCAGATAGTCCTCAAGGCCCCTTACCACCTCTGCAAGTTTGTTGGCCCACAGGATGGTCGCCAGTGATGGGGCCGGAATGCACACTGCCCTGTAATACAACTCTGCATAATCCAATTCTGCTTGTAACCGGACCCCACCTCACACACCTGTTTTGTAGTCCAATTCTGCGGACGCCTTGAAATTTTCTTCCCAAAAACAAGAGTTGCGCCCTCTCCATCTTGCCAACACGTCCCCCTTCAGTGTTGGCCAATCCAGGTTCCTTCAGCCTCTCATCTCTTCTACGTCCCAACGCTCTTCCGCTTTGTCAATGAACAGGATGACATGGCAGGCCTTCTCAAAATCCAATGCACCTTCAGAATCTGCAATCCTTTCATAACATGAGTTGAATTGCTTGAAATCATTGGTGTGGAATTGGATACAAGCGTAATCCTTTGGGCTGGTGCAGAGGGGGTGGGAGAAGGAGGAAGAAAGAGGGGCAACCGCTGCTAGCATCTGTAAGTACCTTTGACAGACTTTGACAAAAGATTTTTCCCAGCCAGACTCCCAGATGTGGAAACAAGAGTGGTGATACCCCTCAAATTTTTCCTCAGGTTCTGGAAGTTATTTGTCTAAGCATCTGTAAGGGGATTGGATGTGATGAGTTTTTAGAATAGAGAGGGATGATGATATGATATACAATATATGATCTAACCCAGAGTTGAGAGTGAGGTATTTTTGAGTCCTCCCTCTCAACCCTAACCTAGGTACAACCACAAGCAACAATATAGATGAAATATGACCCCAAGTACAGAACCCTAGCTCCACCCTAACCCTACCCCGTACCACCCACCCCTTCAATATCATGTACATCTGGTTTGTCCTTCTCATGGCGCAGCCCTCCGCCGCGCCCTACTTGGAGCCCCCCCGGTTTTATCTGTCCGCGCGCATCCGCGGATCCCGCAATTGGTGAGTCAGCCCATGCTTATACCCACGCAAACCTTGGATTTCACAATCCGTGAGTTGGCCTGCGCTTATGCCCGCGCAAACCTCCCCAGCGCAGTATAACCCCTGACTGCCCCACCCTTGCCTTCCGGACTAGCCACCCGCGAGCTTGGTTGGGCCGGCTCCATCATCTGGTCCGCGTTCTCTGGGAAGTTTGTGGCCCGGCCCACCCAAGAGTAGGCCCAACCCGCACCTGGTGCCAAGCCCCACAATCACTACCGCTGAGTCCTCATCTGCTAATGCTGAGCCCGCAGCAGGCACTGCTGAGACCATGCGCAACCCAAATGCTGAGACCAACCTACCCAAATGCTGAGCGCGCAGCCCAAAACGTAGCTCCCAATCCAAGGTTATAAATACAACACCACAACCTGTTGTCACGTATAGGGTTTACACCTAAAATTCACTCAAAATTGAGGTGTTGTGTATATTTTAGGAGTAACACGCGGAAATGTGTTATGTCACAATTCCCGCGCGCAGCCCTGCATCATTACATACCCCTACGTACTTGTAGTAGCAGTTTCCCGCGTACTAGAGACCTGCGCGCAGCTAATAATGCCATGCACGCAGCAGATCCTACCCTGCGCGCATCTGTACTGACTGATCCCTGCATCTGGATCTGTTGTGAGTAATCTGACAACCAGGTCCCGCTCAAAAGAGCTACAACCTAATTTGGGTTGCCTGGCATATGTCACAAGATGCAATATGAATTACTAATAATCTAAAATAATCAAAACTTAATTAAAATTAATAAAAATTAAGTTTAGAACATTTTTTAATAATAAATTAAAGATCAAGGATTACCACATAAATCATTGACTCTGATCTTTGAAGACCACAAAACACTACAAGGAGTGTTCATGAAAATTATTAAAAATTATCGACTTGATCAGCAGATAATGGAAAATCAGTGAACGTCCACATCTAATCACTTTAAAGCAATACTAATAGTACAAATGAAGGATGAGTGCAGAACAATCAAATTTACGCCATAATAGATTAACAGATCCTGTGGCTAAAATGGTACAGAAATACAGCAAATATAAGTTCAGATGATTGACAGCACCAAGTGGACATGCTAATTGTTCCCTGAATGGATTTTCAGCCTCAGCCCATGAGCAGAACCCTCTCTACATGCCCTGAGAGCTCAAAATCACCCCAAAAAGGTATTTATACAGACTTCTTTGGGTACATTATTCCAGAGATGTCAGTTTACCAGGAATTATTATTATCAATCAGAAAACGTGTCTTTGTTGGTCAAGTGCTTATGAAGAATCTAAGCAAGTTATTTATGACCAAGTCTGTATTATTATTATTTATTTCTTAAAACCAATTAACCCTTGAAGTTTAGTCAAGCAATCCACCCCATCTGCTCTGAAACCCTTCCTATTATTGCAGGATTTTTGTGGTAAAGTGCTCAGAGTGAGTTTTTCCCTTCCTGTCTTGGCCATTGTGCTGTTATGCCCGGCCATTAGTGGAGTAAGCCCTTTCTTAGGCACCCATATTCATTCCAAGGTTCTTAAACTGCCTAAGGAGGCCCCTTGAAGAGAGGTTGCTTTGTCTGTAAAGACCCCAAGTAGTATAATACTGTGGCCCCTCTTTTATATACATATTGAAAAACTTTTATTACCAAACCAATTAAACCTTGCCACTGCTCTTATTATATTATTCATTTGAGCCTCTAAGTGTTTATTTTTGAAATTATTATTATTATTATTATTCCAGTATTTTGATTACTCTCTGGAGCTAAAGGACTGCAAGGTTCCTGGTATCAGAGAGCTGACTACACATGCCTGTGTGGATTTCAAGTATTTGGGGAAACTGGCCTCAAAACGCGTGAAACAGGCCTATTGGTAGACGGTCCCTAACGGGCCCGGTGGGTATATGGGTGTCAGCTTGCTACTATATGCAGAGCAAAACTGTCAAATAGTAACAAAAAATACAAAAAATAACATAAAACAATTAAAAAATCAAGGAGTGAGAAATCCATAAATATTATTACAGGAATGGATTCCTCACCCAAAATTAGGTAGGGTCACTCACTGACCCCACCCTTAAATTCCAAGTCCTTATATTTTTAAAATAATTAAAAGGAAAAGTACTGGAAATTAAGACACCTGTATGGCACTTTTTGGCCATTTTAATATTTCACACATGTTTTCACGTATAGGGTTGACACCTAAAATTCACTCATAATTGAGGTGTTGTGTATATTTTAGGAGTTACATGCGGAAGAGTGTTATGTCACAATTCCCGCGCACAGCCCCGCATCATTACATAACCCTACGTACTAGCAGCAGCAGGATCCCGCGTACTAGGGACCCGCGCGCAGCTAATTCTGCCACGCACGCAGCGGATCCTACCCCGCGCGCATCTGTACTACTGATCCCTGCGCCTGGATCCGTTGTGACAACCAGGTACCGCTCAGAAGAGCTACAACCTAGTTAGGTTTTCCTAGTATATGTAACAAAAGGACATATTCATTAGTTATTATCTAAAAAGATCAAAACTTAAATAAAATTAATAAAAATAAAGTTTTAAACATTTTTTAATAATAAATCAAAGATCAAAGACTACCACGTAAGCCACGGATCTTGATCTTTGAAGACCACAAAACACTACAAGAAGTGTTCATAAAAATTATTAAAAATTATCTAAATGATCAGCAGATGCCGGAAAAATCAGTAGACATCCACATCTGCACGCTTCAAGGAAATATCAATAATAAAAATAAAGGATGAGTGCAGAATGATCAAATTCACGCCATAACTAATTAACAGATCCTCTGGCTAAAATAGTACAGAAATCCAGCAGATCTAAGGACAGCTGATTGATAGCACCAAGTAGACGTGCTAATTATGCCCTGACTAGGTTGCCGGCCTCAGCCACAAGCAGAACCTTCTCTACATGCCCTGAGAAGACCAAAAAAAACCCCAAAAAGGTATTTATACAGACCTCTTTGGATCCATTATTCAATCAGCTTACCAGGAATTTATTCATTATCAATCAGAAACCGTTTCATTGTTAATCAAATGCTTATATGAAGATAAGCAAGTGACTTATGACTTAGTGTGCAGTATTATTACTTACCTATATTAACCCATCAACCATTGAAGTTTAGTCAAGCAATCTACCCCATCTGCTCTGAAACCCTTCCAAATTATTCCAGGATTTTCGTGGTAAAGGGCTCAGAGTGAGTGTTACCCTTCCTGTTTAAGCCGCTTGTGCTGTTAAGCCTGGCCATCAGTGGAATAAGTCCTTTCTAAGGCACCCATAGTTATTCCAAGGTTCTTAAACTGCCCAAGGAGGTCCCTTGAAGAGAGTTTGCTTGTCTGTAAAGATCCCCAGTAGTATAATACTTTGGCCCCTCTTTTATATTATATTGAAAACAGTCTACCACCAAACCAATTAAACCTTGCAACTGCTCTTATTGAATCATTTATTTGAGCTTCTAAGCATTTATTATTGGAATCAAAATTATTATTATCATTCCAGCATTTTTATCACTCTCTGTAGCTAAAGGACTGCAAGGTTCCTGGTATCAGAGAGCTGACAATGGGCAAATACAGCCAGGTGGGCTTGTATGGCTATGATTGAGTCCAAGGTTTATCTTGGACATACTTGGCCAGACGGTCTGGCCGGCCAAAGTATGTTAAACTCACTTTTTGGGCTTGGGAATGCCACCTAGTGTGGTGGATAGGGCAGTTGAATCCAGGGGACCAGGGTGGGGCGGGAATTTACCACCCCCCCCACCATCAAAGGGGTGCTCTCCCCCCCCCCCTTTACCAAGGGGGAGGAGCAAAGGGCTGGAGGGGAACTGACCACCTCCAAGCCCACCTACCATGATGATGCCCTGGGGGCATTGACCTCCAGGGCCCCTGGTAGGGGTATTTGACCGCCCCCTCCAGGAATTTGAGAGAAAAAGGGGGGGCAGCATGCCCGCCCGTTACACCCCCCCCCCCCTATGTGTGTCTGAGACCGGACCCAGGTGTGTCCTGGGTCCCTCCTGGCCATTTGTATGGCCAGGGGCTGGTTGCATGAGGCAACCATCCAGCATGTGAGGTAATAGGCTGGTTTTAATAGACAACCAGCCAGGGGTTTGAACAGCTAAGGGGCTGGTTCAGCCCCATTAAGGTGGAAACACAAGAAATGACAGGAATAGGCTGGTTGTAAGGGTACAGTGACTAATTCCATGCGGGCTGATTTATCACAAACCAAGTAAAAAGGCCTGTAGAGCCTGTAGAGCTCCTTTGGAGCGGAAAATTTGCCTTCTGGCTTGTTGTATCATGGGCTCACAAGAGGCCAATATTTTTTACTTAAGGAGCTCTTCTCCCTGCTTTTTTCCATTATCCATTCATCATCCAATTGAATTCATCACCAATATCATCCAACAAATTCCCCCATTGTGAGAGCCCATTAGCATTTATTGACACAAGGTATCCAGCATTTATTTTGCTTTAAATAATGCTCATTTGTCTAAGCTAATTTCTGGCCACAATTATAACAAAACTCAATCCCACCATGAACCTGCCCAACGCTCTGCAATCAAGCACTTGAAGGGTACCAGATAAGTGTGGGTGGCTATACAAAACAATGCAATTTGTGTTATGAAGCTCTAGAAGAAAAGAAATGACTGATTCAAAGAAGAATAACCCAACACTCCACAAGGGAATCAAGAGTAGCATGGCAGATCTCAACTTCAAAGAGATAGAGGGAGGTTTAACACTCCAAGTTTCAAGCTGAAAAAACTGTGATCTTGATCTCTTCTTATTAGTTCTTTCTACTCATTCTTCTTCCTTCTATTGTTTCAACTCAATCTCAGAAGCTGCGCACTACTAGCTACTCAACCTCACACTTGATTCAGCACCCGCACAACCTGACAAGTTGCTTGAGTGTGGAAACTTCAACTTCAAGATCAGCCCCAAACTTATCTCAATCACTGATCCTAGATCCTGGGTGCCCCTTCTCCTTGTGCAACCATGAGATTGCACCACTGGCACCCAGGGGACTAGGATCTGGTATGCTGCTCATTTCACTCTCTCATTATATTCCAACTCATCAATCTGACCAAATCTCCAGCCATACTTCAAGACAAGCTACTTCAAATTCCAATCTTCATTGACCATCCAAACTTAGCAATCCCATCAGCTCTGCGCCAGAACTCAAGATAAATCAATACCTCTCATCAGTTTCACCCTTATTCATTTA